>CM028345.1:31042985-31642985 GCA_016618105.1 Dendrobium huoshanense
CCCGGATAGCCTCCTTGAAGTCCCTCCAGGACCTCACCGGTTCCCACTAATCCATGTACTTGAACCAGACAAACGCCGCCCCTTCCAAGCACATACTAGCAGCCATCAATCTCTCCTCCTCCATCAGGCCGTTCACTGCAAAATACTTCTCCACCTTATGAATCCACTCGTCCACATTTCCCTCCTCGAATACTGGCATTTTCAGCTTCCTGGCCCTCGTGTCCACCCCGTATGCCGTATTCCCCCCATGGCCTCCTCTGTCCCAAGCTATGGGGTCTTCCCAAGTTCCTCTTTCTCCATATCGGGGCTCATCCTCCCTCCTTGGCCGCCGGTAGCCATCTTCCCCTCGTGCCCCGCCATGGTGGTTATAGATCCCCCACGGCCGGTCCACTGGGTCGGGCCTCCGACGTCGCCAATCATCTTCTCTTCCTTCCCGGAAGTCTCTCCGTCTGTCATGTTCTTCTCGCCTGATGGACTCCCGAGGTGGCATCCTCCCGTTGCTGTTAAGCAGTTCCACCTCCTCTTCTTCTTCTGGATTCACCTTCTCCTTACCCCTGCTCCCACTACCTTCTCCTCTTTCCTCCACTGGCATAGCCCTTGCTTGCTCTTCCAACAACCTTTTCATCATCTCCTCCAAAGCCATGAATTTCCCTTCCACATTCTCGCTAAATGTGGCTATCTTCTCCTCCAGATCCGCCTTAAGTTGACCCATCTCGGTCTCCAAGACTTCTACTCGCTTAGAGGCCATGGGAAACGACGAGATGCCTCCGGATCCTCCAAAAATCAGCAAAAAACTGCATCGAAACAATGGAGAAAACAGTCCTCCACCGCCCGGATCTTGCTCTGATACCAATTTGATAGGAAACACTTGGATTTCCAAGTGTTTCTTACCCAAAACCAAGAAGAACCAATGCCAAACTGCTGTCCACAGTAGAAATCAGCCAGGAAACAGGGAAAGACAGGAAGAAAACGCGAGAAATCTGAGAAGAAATTGCACAAAACTATTGTATTTCAATAGTAGAAGCAAAAACCATAAGAAAGATACAATGTTCTTCGATTCGAGAGGAAGAACAACTCTCCAACAATCTCCGGCAACGCCAAGAGCCCAAACAAGAAACCCTAGAACTCCAAGAGAATACAAATTCAAGATAATCCCTCATTCACACCCAAAACCCCTAATTAACCATAAAGGAGTTTTACAAAATGTCTAAACAGCCCCTCGCATTCAAAATTTCCCTCCCAAAAATCCTCCTTGGCCCCCGTCGGCTTCGCTTCGCCCGCTCGGTTCCGCCTCCTGCTCGCGGTTCCGTCGCGAGTAAACATGGACCGGTCCAGCCGGCCCCTCCTGGGCCGGCGTAACACTGTCATAGCTGTTGGCATAATTCCACCTGTGTAATCTCCTTCAGCTACCTTTGTTGCTAAAATTTATTGATAAATTTAAATTCCTTGTATCATCAAAGTTGTTGGATCGAGTTCCCTCTATGATGGATAAGAATTGGTGAAATAATCTCCAGAATAATATATTTTGCTTTATTATATTTTCTATTTGACTTTTGTCAATCTCTTCTTCCACATTATTATTTGTAGGCGTTTTATCCGTAAATTCTCCTCCGCATTGTCATATCTTCTAGCTTATGCTCTTGTGGATCAGTTTTCTAGCTATGTTCTACTAAAATTTGGGTTTTTTTTATCAGTAAGTGTAATTGTAGAGAATTTTGTTATTGACAACTTTTTTCTTGCTAACGGCTCCCAAGCATTCAGGCATAGTTGTTGAAATCCTTGACTTTATATTACGCTTAGAGAATGTGTAGAAAAGTTGCAGCTTCTGAACGATCTGGAAGAGCGTCGAAGAAGATTGACCGAAATTCCTCAAATACATGCTGATCCAAAGATGGATCCAGAATATGAGTCTTCAGAGGAAGGGGAAGATGATAAAAATCAAGGTGATTTTGGAGCATAATTTTGTATTTATTGTTACTACTGCTTATGTCATCTCTTAGGACATTGCTTGTACTAGTTTGGAATAGCCTGAACTCTAATTTATCAATATATTGTCGGCTTTAGCAGTTTGGCCCTATAGAATTATGGGTTTTATCCTCTTGGCATAACTTGCTAGGAAGGTCGCCCATTATAAGAGTGCTTCGGTATGAACATGCTAACTTTAGCATTCTTGATGAAACTCCAACCGTTATACCAACATTAATTCGATGTTTAAGAGTCGTGCTTCACCAGAGAGATCTTGCAATCTCTCGTATTTAAAGAATTGATGCCCCCACTAATAACATTATATAGCTTAAATTATTCACCTAACATGATTTTCTAAATATGATCAAGAGGCGACTCCCATAACATAACACTTTTTTCCAGCATGACTATTAGTTTTTTAAATTTCATCTTGTATGTTGCTCTATGATGTCATTTGTAATAACTTGAACTCTTATGCACCTTGATATTCTCAACTTTGGCCTAATAAGGCTCGCTGTTTATTCTTTTTGACAGTTTCCTGGACGATTACCCAACTTGGCAATCCTACAGCATTAGCATGTTTAATTTTGGAGTTTTTAATAAAATTTCTCTCCATATTCATTTAATGGTTATGTTTTATATTTGAGGGGTCTTAACACTATTTCTGTTGTGCCATTCATTGCATCAATGCAGATTACCAGATTAGATCTAAGGAAGTTTTATCTCTGAGAAAGAGAAGAGAGTTGATTCCTCGTGGAAGAGCAGGTATATTAGGAAATAACTGGAATGGCATGAATAAAAATCATAATTTCAACCGTGAATCAAGCAGAAGAATGCCAGGTGAAAATTGGCAAGATAGATCGGACATGTATAACAATATGGCTGAAAGACCAAATGAAGTTCTGTGGAATCAAAGCAAAGAGCTGTACCAAATCGAGGGCAGTTTTAATGGTCTTCAGAGTCCTAGTCAGGGAAACTTCACTCCAAAATCTTTAGAACGGCAATCACATGGTTCTGCTCCTGAAGTTAACTTGGTGACTCCTGAAGGTTCTTTGCCATCTATTACAAATGAGGTTGACAAAATTTGGCACTACCAAGATCCATCTATGAATATCCAAGGACCATTTTCACTATCACAATTGCGCAAGTGGAATACTACTGGATATTTCCCACCTGATATGAAAATATGGAGAACTTCTGAGAAGCAGGAAGACTCCATATTATTGGCTGATGTACTAGTTGGAAGATTTTATAAAGACCCATCTCAGCTGGTCACACAGCATGGCAGCTTTCCAGATCAGCCTGCGTGGGTAGACAGCCAACAGACCAGAGGCAATTGGAATGCACATCAAAATATGAAGCAACAAACTTTAGATGGTTTGTCTGCACAGCCACCTGTATGGTCTTTAACTGGAGTTGAAATATCTAATTCTTCTGAGGGAAAGCCAGCAGGCACATACTCTAGCTCCTGGTCCGGCAACCCCAGACCTGCTGGCCCAATATACAATAATCCATATCATATTCCAATCTACCAAGAAGCAGGGAGAGGAGGAAATGGCAATGGATGGAACCAGGAACAGGATTATGGGAATATGTGGAGTCCAACTAGGCCCAGTGTTGGGATGCCTAGCGAAAGTCGAAAGGTTGAAGACAATCTTGCTTCAGATCCCTCCATTGTCACTGCTAGTACCAGTGCCAATGAACTACATGGTCGTATGAACAAATATCAATCCTATGAAACTGATTGTCCAAGTCCAACTCCTAGAACTGAGAGGAAGGAATCTTTCATTCAGCATGATGAACTAGGCCCTTCCAAGAATAGACCTGAAACACTTGTAGGCAGCATGGCTGTTAATCATGGGCCTGCGGCCACTACTCTCGGAATATTGGACTCGTCTTTGGCCGCTCATCCAACTCATCCTTCTTTTCCTTCAAGTAGTATCTTTGAATCATCAAATACAGCTTCAGCTGTGGGTTTTACAGACAAAATTCCTGGCAATGGCATGCAAAAGATGGACGGTACAAAATTTGTATCTTCTCCAGTTGCGGTTACAGGTGATGATATAGGCAGTGGGCATGCTCAGAGGTTAGAATTATCTTCTATTCAGAAAATAGATACTGGATTCCAAGAAATTGCTCATGTTTCTGTTCAGAAACAATTCACAGGTGGTTCAAACCTCACTCCATCATTACATGGAATGGAGCATAATCAATCTCAAAATCCTGATTCAAATTTCTCACCTATTCATCAGGTGAACCCACAAAAGGCTAGTGAAGTGGAGTCTTCCCTTCCATCTCTTCCATCTCCTACTCCTAAAAGCAGTAAGAATACTTGGGGAGTTGATGCTTCAAGTGCATCCAGTAATGTATCCTCCGAAAACCAAAAATTACCAACGGTACAAAATGCTAATACATCTTGGGTTGGGGCGCCGCAAGGAAATGCCGGCTGGGTCACACCGGCATATGTGAATGCGAATGCTAGTACAGGTTGGGGGACACTGAGTCAGGGGAATTCAAATACAAATACAGGCTGGGGGCCAACTGCTACTCAGGTGAATGCAACTACAAATACAGGTTGGGGTACTGTGATACCAAATGCAAATACAGGTTGGGTTGCACCTGTTCAGGTTAATGCAAATGCAAATATTGGTTGGGGTTTACCTGTCCAGTTGAATGCAAATACAAATACAGGTTGGGGAGCCGCCGCACAAGGAAATGGCTGGGGCGCGAGCTCGACTACCGGGCTGGGAAACTCGAACCCTGTTGCAGCTGGGGAAGCTGTTCCAATGCATGACAATGATGCAAGTGTGAGAGCTGGCTGGGGATCAGCATATGGGAGTAGAAACGAGTTCTGGAAATCATCCGATAGAGATTCTAGCCGGCGTTCGGACTACGAAGGCCGCAATGGCGATGGCTATTCTCATCACAGAGACAGAGATATTGGTCGTCGCGGCGGGAGCGATTTCAGGAATAGCAGGGCACAATCAGATGGCAGAGGTTCATCAAGGCCCCATCAAGCTTTTACTGCAGGGGATGGACACAGAGGAGTCTGCAAATTTTATGAGGGTGGCCATTGCAAGAAGGGGAGATCATGTAAGTTTTTGCATAATGATCTAAGGCGAGACATTTGATAGCCCTGTCTTGTACAGTATAATTATCTTAGATCGGCTGCAGGCATGAAAGCTTTATTTTATCATACAAGTAACTTTTTTTCTGTATGTTCCTTTAGTTTTATTTCCTAGCTTCACTATTTTTCTCTTGTATCCGTCGCCAATAAGAAGAGATGCAGAGTTTTTCCACGCCTAATTTTAGTTTATATAATAAAAAAACATCATATTCGGCAATTTTAGTTCTGCCTATAAAAATTTAAGCTTCAGAAGTAAATTTTCAAACACTATTGTATACTAAAATTATGTAACTAAACATAGTACATTTTATGATTTGGAAAAAGATTATGAAATATTTTTCTTAAGGATCTGTATAATGCATACTTACGTGTTCCAATCAGTGCTAACATTATCCCAAAAGCTGCTATGGAGCCTTGTAAATTTTTTTTTTTCAGAGAAAAAAATATTACAAGACAAATAAAAATCGATTTTCAATTATTGCCTTTGAAGTACCCATAGTTTGGTGCCTTCTGATCCAAAAAAAAAAAAGGTCAGGATGCCCAATTATATTTAACATCTGAATAGACATATTTTTATGGTATGTATTCTTAATTTTGTATGTATGTGTTATCATTTAATATAATTAAACTACTAGACAATATTACTCAATTATTAAATAAATATAATTAAAGTATTAAAAAATACAATTGAGCTTTTAAACATTTATAATAATGTTTTTTTTTTTAGTTATGACTATACAATACTCATGAATATTTGGAGTTGAATAGCTTTAAGCCTATATCTTTTTTGTTCTAGTCATGATTGTTTTTACCATGCATTTGCAAGAGGTCATACATTAGTATATGTTTTTTTCTGATGATATTCTTCTTGTTGATAAGACTAGAGAGGGAGTTGATGGGGAAAAAAATTAATTATGGGGGTTAACCTTAAAGTTTAAATGGTTTCATTTGAGAAGATTTCAAATCAAATACATAGATTGTAGTTTTAGTAGTAATAAATCTAGTGGTGAATTGTGACATTGGCAGATCAAATCATTAAAAAGAGTATGTTTTAGATATCTTGGGTCTATTGTTCAAAATGTTGATGAAATACATGTGAATATTATTAGTAGAATTAAAGTTGGATGATTAAGTGGAGGAATGCATTGGGTCTATTAAGTGATAAAAAAGTATCACTCTAACTTAAGAGGAAATTTTATGAGATGCATGGTGGTGAGACATGTGATGCATTATGGCACATAATGTTGGCCATTAAAAGAGGAGCATAAATTCAAGTTGAGTGTTGCAAAGATGAGGATGCTCAAGAGAATGAGTGGCTTTACACTTGGGGACTGTTCGGTTGGTATACTAAGTGATATAAAGTATTTCAATTGTAGAAGTTTTGAAATATTAATGTTTGGTCGGATGAAACATGAATGCAAAATAAATGTATTGTAAATGATTTTAGTTCATTTTTGTATTAAATCAAACTCGCCCAATTTTAAGTGAGAATCATTTACTCCACTAGAAAGCTCACTTAACTATTGCCCACCATAGTCATCGACCACCAACAATGTCATCATCGCCGGTCACCGCCACCCATCGATGTTGTTGGCTATCACCACCGCTGATCCCCGCCTCCACCCTTCGTCGGTCAATAACGCCCGCCACCAACCGCCACCACTTACTGCAGGCCACCACCACTCACGATCGCCGCCACCCATCGGCGACCACCACAGTCGGTTGCCATCAGTCACCATTGCCATTATCGCCATTCACTGGTAGCCATCATCTTTGAACTTTACACAGCATTCATTATTTCTTACAAAATAAAAATATTCACTTGTATTTACTTTACATTCATCCAAGGAACTCCATTGTACTCATTTTACAATTTATTCATTTTATGCTTCGTTCCTTTTACATTGCATTTATTGTGTTTGTTGTTGACCTCAAATTTGATGCACTAATAGTTAACGCAATTATAGATTGACCTTCTCCTAGAAGATTTACTAAATTTATTATTTAGCCACCTTTTATATAATGTTTATTAGGAAATTCAAAAATTTTGTTCCTTGATTATTTCTTGTGCTTTAATGAGATTATTCTTTGACACATATGTTATGACTAGACTATTATTTAAAGAGAGAATTTGGTGTCACAGTCTTTCTTCCACTAGTATTTTTGACAAGATTGTTAAGTTTTTTTCTTGTGCTTTTGAAAAAGTACTTTGGAAATTGCTAGGAATCAAACATAAATTTATTTATGCACTCCACTCATAGATACTTGGACATATTAAGGTCAATCCAAACTCTATTATCATGTGAAGTCCGAGTTTGATTTTTGAATTGGGTCATTTATTGGCACCCCTAGAATTCATTTGTCATAGGGTTGTATAGGAATCCAATCTTGAAAGTAAAATTAAGCATAAGAGCTAGGGGTGTCAATATTTGACACGACACGAAAACCCGACCCGGAAAATCCGGGTTGAACCCGACTTGATTTCAAAACGGGTCGGTTTCGGGTTCCAAAAATTGACCCGTTTAAAAAATGGATCGGGTTCGGGTTGACCCGTCGGGTTGCCGGGTCGGGTCAACCCGCCAACCCGTTTAATTCAAAAAAATTCAAATCCCGTGCTGCCCGCGTGCTGCCCGCCGCACTGCCCACCCGCACGCAGCCCGCGCCCGCTGCCTGCCCGCGCTGCCCCCGCGCCCGAGCTGCCCGCCACGCAGCCCCTGCGCACGCGCCCGCTGCCCAACCCTGCATGCCCTGCGCACCCGCTGCCTGCCGCGCTCACGCGCCCGCTGCCTACTTCGCGCACGCGCCGAGCTGCCCTCCAACGCACTCGCCCGCTCGCGTCCGCATTGCTCGCCTCCGCCCCCGCCGTCCGCCTGCCGCTGTTCCGGCGCCGACAAACCCAAAACCGGGTCGGGTCGGGTCAACCCGGCAACCCGTCGGGTCGGGTCCGGGTTCGGATTTCCGACCCGTTTGTCTACCTGGGATGGGTTAGGGTCGACCTGTTTGAACCCGGGTCAGTTCCGGGTTCGACCCGATCCCGGCCCGTGACCCGAAATTGACACCCCTAATAAGAGCTAAGGTTCTAATACTAATTCATGGCTAAAGTATGTTATTTAAAAATCTAAAAGCTAATTTGACATATTTACACATTGGCTTTAATTAAATATTGAAGAATGAAATAAAATCAAATGCAATAAATAAAATGCGAAACAAAATTAGACAAGCAAAGATGATTTTTTTCATAATTTGATTCAAATCTACCTATGTTTATGTCTATGTGGTGAACAAAATTAGTATATGATATAAATTATTATTATTATTATTACTTTTATTATTATTATTATTATTATTATTATTATTATTATTATTATTATTATATCATATTTTTTTAAATTTTTTATATAGATTTAATAAAAAATGTAAAGGAAAAAATTTGAAGAAATGGAAATAATTTTTTTTTAAAAAAAATCTATTATTAATTCAAAATATTGTACTTCCGACCACCATCTCGTGATTACAGTTTTTCCAACCTATGTTGCTAAAGAGGGAGAAAGAACAAAAGTCTGAGATCTCCCTTGCCACCAAGCTCCTCCTCGTTCATCGCCCGGCCATCGATCTTCACCGGACTTTCTATTGCAACTTGAGCTCAAGAGTTTATGTTTTTGAGGAAAACAAACATTGTGACTCACATCCTGTTGCTTACTTGTATTTGTAATAAATTTTTATTTGTGTACTAACTTTTCAGGAACACCATGCACCATCTAACGAAGATTCAAGGCTCAAGATTAGGTAGAATAGGTTATGTTGTAACTATTTTTGTAATATTTATTTATGTATTTTTTATTTCTTGAGTCAACCTATAAAGGTATATGCTAGCATGGTAACCATGCACACACGCACTCAAGAAGAATAAGATTGAGTCAAAATTAAAAGTTCAAATTTTGAAACAATTGTACTGTACAATTTATATCGTGTTATATGATCAGTTCATCTAACTAATCATACTAGACGATATAAATCATCCAGGATGATAAGTTATGTTCATGAAAAATAGCAGCCAATCATAATTTATGCAAGATTTTGAATTTCAGATTTTGTTCTAATCATCCATGATGATCTACATCATACTGGACGAACTATGAAAATCACGCCTTAATTAATCTTTTGATTAGTCAATTGAATATGATTAATTTTTATATTATGATCGTACTGTATGATCTGGATCATATTGTATGATCATCATAGACGAATTTTTGTCGTCCCATGTTTCATACTGGACGAACTACATTTCAATTGAACTAATCATCTCGGACAATATAAATATCATATTAGATGATTTGTATAAATTTGAACTTATAGTACTAGACTATCCGGAGATCGTCAAGGACTTTTAGGTCAAATTCTACACATCATATTGGACGATCCTGTGATCGTAATGGATGATCATTATCGGTAGAATTAAATTTTTAGGGTTTTTGAAGCCCTCTATTCAAGCTTTGTTTGGACACTTGGTAAGTGTCTTTGGCAGACATTGTGTCTTCATTCTTCTAGAAAAAAATATGAACAGAGAACTTGAAAGGGAGAGGAAAAATGGTGGAGTTTGAGTGAGAGAATATCCTTGGAAGGGGTTTCAAGGGAGTATGGAGGGGATTTTACATGGTTGCTATGTCAAGCTTACACCTTAGTACCATCAGATTCAAGGTTCGTCTTGAGGGAAGTTTTTGGAAGAAGAAGATATCTTTTGTATCAAAGGACCCGGCTACTCCGCCGCACTGGTAAAGGTGAAAGTGATTTTATAAGGGCTTCTCCGTCTAGCTGTGCTGGCTAAAGGAGAGTCACTAAATGTTTAGTACAATATCTAGAGGGTGCCTGCGGGGAGTAGACATTGGTTAGGTTGGACCAAACCACTATAAATCTGGTATGTTCTTTTTTATTTTATTTTATTTACACTTTATTTTTCACATTTATTTTGGATATAACTATTTGGTTGAAAATCTATGATTGATATTATGTTGTATTGATTATTTATTTTTAGATGTTGAAAAAGCTTTAAGAAGGGGGTTTTTTTTTTTTGTTGAAAGAAGATTTTTTAAATATCTAATTCACATCTATCTTGGTTAGCCTTAAGATTAGTTATTTAGGGTTGATTAACCCTTACGAACTTTCAAGTGGTGTTAGAGTGGGATTCATAAAATAAGATTTCAAAAACTTTTGAAAAAAAAGATCAATGGCTAACTTTGAAAATTATAACATTACGGAAGACTATTCAATCACACAACTACCTTTATTTGATTTTTTTTTATTTTTGAAAAATTTGCATGTCTACTTTCTTGAAGTTAATTGATTATCGAATGTGGTATATGATTCAAAATGATTATTCTGTATTATCATATATTATAGATGTAGTCAAAATTGATATTCCTTTTATTGAATGGAGTTGAATATAACAAATTAATACTCAATTGAATGCTAAATCTTTAAATTATTTTTTCTGTGCTTTGAATTTTGAAGATTGTGTATTAGTATCCATATGCGCTACTAGCAAGGAAATGTGGGATAAATTATGCACTACATACAAAGGTACTAGTGAAGTCAAGCAATCAATGTAGAATATTTTAATGCATGATTATGAACTATTTTTAATGAAATCTTATGAGATTGTTCTTGACATGTTTACAATATTTACTCAAATAGTGACATCATTACACGCCTTAGCTAAAGAACTTTCAAACTTAAAAAAAAGTAAATAAAATTTAACATTTTCTACTTGATAAGTTTGATGACAAAGTCATCGTTATTTGTGAATCAAAAAATTTGAATGAATATTCTATTAACAATTTGATTGGCTTACTTATTGCCTACAAGGAAAGTTTGGATAAAAATTATTTGGATGTAGGTGAAATAATAGTGCTAAAAATTGAAGAGATTGATAAGAAAGACTTAGTAGATAATAAGAGCAAGGAGATAGCCTCAATAACAAGCAAATTTGAAAATCTACTGAAGCATAAACATCAGTATTAACAAAAGTAGAATAAAGATAAAAATGATAAGTGTTAAGATTTCTTGTTACATTATTTGCTTTGGGTGTAGAAAATACAAATATATAAAAAATGAATGCCTTAATTCAAAAACTCTTCCAGCAAAGAAAAATGGTAAAGATAAGCAAAATGTAATAAGGGAAAATAATAAAAGCAAGAAATCTCCTAGGTAGGTCTAGTTTCTGAATTATTAGACCAGGAGAAAGATAATAAGGTATAAAGTTTTATTTATGTGTTTATGTATTGTAGTTAATACATGCATATATGTTCTTTATTTTATTTTGTTCGTTTTAAATATTTTTTTGTACTATTTTTGATATTTTTGTTTGTAATCATTTTATTTTATTTTCATGTATTTTTTTTATGATTTATCTCTGATCAACACACACAAATCACATTTCACACTTGTATTTGCATATGTGAATCAATTCACTTCTCTCATTTTTTTAATAAAAAATTTATCTCCTTTTACCTAAAAAATTTTAAGTGATGATTAACTCTTCTAAAGTATCAAAGGAAGAAAATTCAGGATTATGTTTCTCCTTCTCATTTCCTTAATGAGGCTATTGCACTTTTGAATAAAAAATTATATTAATTTAGGAATTGGACTTTTGAAATTAAATCTTTTTTATCATCTTATATTTCTTCTATCTCATAGGAATTATTTGCAAGCTAATGAATCCACTTCATAATTTTTTTAATCAAGCTTTTCGTTTTTATCATTGGATTGGGTTTGCATTGAGTCTTTAAAGAAAAAGAAAGGAAGTAAAATTTTAAAAACAAAAAGACTGACAAAATGAGACTAAAATAAAAAGATGCGCAATGTACGCCAAAATTGAAAGATGCACAAATGTGTATAAAAAATCAAAAGATGCATAAGGTGCATGAAAAATTGATAAAGAGACACAAAATGAACCCACAAGAAGCCAACTTACCTTTCTTATATTTTTAAATCTTAGAAAGCACATGTGTCTAAATGATATTTTCGATACTTAAGTTTGAAAATTATGATTCCTAACTCATCATTTTTGCATTGATATTCTATTAGATATATATCATGTAAAATGATTAAAAAATATATTTTCTCTTATCTAATTTTTTTTAATTAGATTTTTGTTTAAAAAGGACTTTTACCTATAAGGAGCCTAATTTAGGGTTGATAAAGTTTAAATTTTCAACATTTATGGATCTTAGTGCGGTCAATTCATTTCTTACTATATTTTTGAATAAAATTAATAGGTAACTTTCTCATTTTGAGAAAATATATTGAAATTAATTGATTCTTCTTAAACATCAGCAGCACCTCCAGCTGATTAGAGTTTGTTATATGTGTTCTATTTTCTTTTTAATGTGTTTCCTTTTTTTTTATAATGTTAAAGGTGGGGGGGGGGGGGGAATGTATTTGACTGGTTCTATTTATGTTTAAGCTGCATATGTTTATCTTATATTTGCATTAGTTTATATGTTATTTAGGTTCTAAAAGTTTTTATTTTTATTTTTTTCTATGTTAAAAAATGAAGAAAAAGAAACTTTTTCCCCTATTTTTAAAATAATTATCTTAGTGAGAGGAAGATTATGAGAAAATATTTTTAATATTGTAAATTCAACTAGTAATATTTGTCATCATAAAAAAGGGAGAAATTGTTGTAACTCGAGCTCACAAGTTTATATTTTTATTATAATAAATATTATGGCTCACATCTTATTGTTTATTTGCATTTGTAATATATTTTTATTAATGTGTGTACTAACTTTTCATGAACACCATGCACCATCCAACGAAGATTCAAGGCTCAATATTAGATATAATAGGTTATGATGTAATGATTTTTATAATATTTATTAATATACTTTTGATTTCTTGAGTTAAGTCCTTTAAGGGTGTATGCTAGCTTGGTGATCATGCACACACACACTCAGGGGGAGTGAGATTAAGTCAAAATCAAAAGTTTAATTTTTGAACTAATCGTACTATACGATTGATATCATACTATATGATCATCTCATCTAACTAATCGTACTAGACGATCTAGATTATCCAAGACAATTAATTATGTTCATGAAAAATAATCGCGAAATATAATTTAGGCAATATTTTGAATTTTAGATTTTTGTTCTAATTATAATTTTGATATTCTGATCATACTATATGATCTGGATCATATTGTATGATCAATAGAGATGAATTTTTTCATCCTATATTTCTTCCTGGATGAACTACATTTCGATTGAACTAATCATCCTAGATGATACAAATATCATATTGGATGATTTGTACAAATTTGAAGATTTGTACAAATTTGAACTAATCTTACTAGACTATTCGGAGATCGTCAAGAACTATCAGGTCAAATTCTGCACATCGTACTGGACGATCCTATGATCGTACTAGATGATCTTTATCAATAAAATTGAATTTTTAGGGTTATTGAATCTCTCTATTTAAGCTTTGTCAAGGCACTTGGTAAGTAACTTTGGCAGCTATTATATCTTCATTATTCTGGAGAAAACTTGAAGAGAGAACGTGAAAGGGAGAGAGAGAGAGAGAGAGAGAGAGAGAGAGAGAGAGAGAGAGAGAGAGAGAGGAAAGGGTGGAGTTTGAGATAGAGAAGATCCTTGGAGGTGGTTTCAAGGGAGTGTGGAGGGGATTTCGCACGGTTGCTCTGAAAAGCTTACATCTTAGTACCATCGAATTTAAGGTTCATCTTGAGAGAATTTTTGGAAAGAAGAAGATCTCTTTGTTGTTGAAGGACCTGGCTACTTCGACGTATCGGTGATGGTGGAATTGATTTATAAGGGCTTCTCCGCTTAGCTGTGCTCGCTAAAGGAGATTCACTAAAGATTTAGTACAATATCTGGAGGGTACCTCTAGGGAGTGGATGTAGGTCAGGTTGGATTAAACCACTATAAATCTGTGGTGTTCTTTTTTATTTTATTCTTTTTGCACTTTATTTTATTCTTTTTGCACTTTATTTTATGTATTTATTTTGGATATAACTACTTGGTTGAAAATCTATGATTGATATTATATTGTATTGATTATCTATTTTTAGATGTTAAAAAAGCTTTAAGAAGGGGATTTTTCTTTTTGTTAAAAGAAGGTTTTTTAAATATCCAATTTACCCCTCTTTTGGTTAGCCTCAGAACTAATTCTTTAGGGTTTAACAACCCTCACAAACTTTCACTCTCATCGGATTTTTGCCCCCAACGACAAAGTAACGTCAGACTTATGCCTGACCACCAATTAAATCGAATTTTCTCCCGGACACCGACCATTGCCAAACTATGATTTTATGACCTCTACCATTAGACTAAAATCCTTTTAACCACTATCTCCTACCATCTATTATCTCTCTGATCATCATAACCAGACTACAGTCTTTCTGATTATTATCACCCAAGTATAGTATTTTCCACCTCTATCACCCATTGACTATAATCTTTTTAACCTTCATTGCCTGAGTATGATATTCTTGACCTCCATCACCCATTAACTTTAATCTTTCCGACCTCCTTCACTCACCAAATATGGTCCTATGGCCTCCATCACATGATTACAATTTTTTCAACCTCCATTGCCTACCGACTACGATCCTTCCAACCCTCTTCATCAATTATGATCTTTCCAACCTTCATTGCATATATACTATGGTCCTTTCAACTACTATTTCCCTACTACGTTCTTTTAGACCTTCGTTGCCTGACTACGGTCCTTCTAACCACCATCACTCGACTATGATCCTTCTAAACTATATGGCTCGTCGACTATGATCCTATTGATCACATAAATATGTAAACCCTTTTTCTTCCAGCTCGCACCATATAATGTACTTTATATGATGTATATTTACTACATCGATCTAAGGCCTCCCCCCAAGGAAGGGCCTTATATATAATCAACTATAAATACTAGTGGGTTCATTTAAATTGGATAAGGTCCTATATTTTCCCCTTTTTTGGGTTTTCATGTAAAAACTCTAGTGTCCCTTATGAATGCTACACCCTCATATTTTCATTTATTTGTGTGCTTGATCTTTGTACAAAGCTAGAATGCTAAAATTTATATTTATTTACAACCATAAATATTTTAGGAAACAACAATTTGACATCATAAGTGGGAACGTCGTTCCTGATTGGGGGCAACTTTTACTCCAATCTCAAAAGGTTATTCATGTTAATGTTATGACATCAGCCATTATTACATCAATTTTATGGGAATTAGACATGGACTTGGGGAAACCTTGACTGTAATCATGACCAAGAAAATTCCTCCAATACTTTTAACATCTAAGAAAATATATTGGGAAATTTTTTTTTTTATAAAGATTCTAGCAAATAAAAGGATGCTTCTAATAAATTACAAGCTTTAAACAGACCATAGTTGAACTTTTACTCCTTAGATAAGGTCTTAAGCTCAACCTCAAAAAACTAGTAATAATCTAAAGATAGACCATTCTTCACATTTGATTCAAGATACATGTGAAATTTGTCCCCTCCCAATAAAGGCATAATTAATCCCAGAGATATTCGATTCGGCCTCCTTCACACAGGTTAACATCATCAAGAAATTCTCTGACAAATAACCTTAGATAGGTTAATCATCTTTGGTGGATTCGCTCGACCTCATCCATACATGTTAATATCATTAAGTAACACTAACAAACAATCTTGGATAGGTCATACATCCTTAGTAGATTCTCTAGACCTCTTCCACATAGGTTAACATCTTCAAGCAATGCTCTGACAAATAATCTCGAATAGATCATACCTCCATAGTGGATTCTCTCGGCCTCTCTCATACATATTAATGTCATTAAGTAATGCTCTGATACATAATATTTGATAGATTATACAAACTTGGTGGATTCTCTCAGCCTTTTCTATATAAGTTAACATCATCGAGTAATATTTTAATAAATAACCTATGTTAGGTCAAATATTCATCATGGATTTTCTCAACCTTTTCAATATAAAGCTATATTTTAACAAATAACCTTAGAAAGGCTCCCCTATGAGGTAACCTCAAAGGGAAGCTAGTAGTGGACATGGTCCTCACTAAAAAGACTCCATAAAAGTAAGTTGTTGATAGCTTAGTCAAAGACCTTAGAAGGCAAAAAGACACAAAAGGCACATGTATGCAAAAGACTTTAACATGCTAAAAATCTCAAATGGTATAGGCATATAAAAATCTTAGAAGGCTAAAAGCCTTAGAAGATATATATTGCTTTGATTATTAAGAAAATCTCAGAAGATCAAAAGTTGTAAAAGAAATATAATTTCTCTAATTTAACTGCTCTAACATGAGGGAAAGTTCACAATTCAAAGTTATTCATTACTTCGAGCAAGCATCAATATCATACAACTCTCTAAGATAAATATAGACATATATATCATGTAGTTAGTAATTCTACAAAAATTATAACATCTTCATTATTATTTAAAATTTCTTTTTCATTTCCCTTTCATTAGTACCATCACCTTAATTTGGAGGATAATCTTTGGATGCCTGGTTAGGCATTAGCTCATCATTTTTAACCTCAGTCCATATGTTGTACTAATTGATCTTTTATTCAAGAAGCCACAACAAAAGCCCTCAACAAGACTTTAGAGTATCAAGATATTTTCCATAATTATCCCACTCGGACGCTGATTGCTATCAAAATTTTACTTAACAGCCGATCGATGTCGGACTTCCACTTAGTTGTAGATCGCCACCAAACTTTCACCCGGCCTCTAATTGCCACTGGATTTTTTCTCAGACATCTTTGAATCATCAGCTCTCCTCTCGGGTGTTATTCTGCCAGAACTTTTTAAATCACCCTCACATGTAAGAGGTAGTTGATCTTTCTTCTATCAAGGGCGGTTTATTAAGAGAGTAAACTCTCATCGGGACTCCTTTCTAAAGTGGGGAATAGAAAGAGGGGAAATGAAGATTGATAGGGGATTTCACCTATCTCAGACATTGGAATGCCTCTAATGTTAGAAGAAATCCATAAGAAAAAAATATGGAAGGAGGAAAAAGTTCCTCCTACACAAAAGAGGAGCACTAAAACTTGATAGGGCATGCCACCTATCTCGAAGAGTGGAATACCTCTAATGTTGTAAGAAATCTAGAAGAAAAGAATATAAAAGGAGAAAAAGTTTCTTTTATACGAAAGAGGGATACTAAAGCTTGATAGAGTATGCCACCTATCTCAGACAGTTGAATACCTCTAACATTAAAAGAAATCCAGAAGAGAAGAAGATGGAATGAGGAGAAAGTTTCTTCTACACAAAAGAGAGGAACTGAAGTTTGATAGGTGATGCCATCTATCTCAAATAATAAAATGCCTTTAATGTTAGAAGAAATTCATAAGAGAAGAGGATGGAAGGAGGAGAAAGTTCCTTCTACATAAAGATGTGCACTTGTACATGATAAGGAATGCCACCTATTCAAGATAATATAAGACATTTACTATAAGAATACTGGAAGATGGAAAGAGAAGAAGAAATGGTGCAATTTCTCCCCTGCCCTAGGAGGGGTATTTATAGCTAAAAGGGGAGAAAATGAATATTCTGGAAAAATAAGAAAATTTTGAGAGAATAAGAATATTCTAAAATAAAATTATGATAGAAAAAGAATATTTTGAGAAGAATATTCTGAAAAGAAACTCGGATAATAAGAATGTTCTGTATCTATCCCTTAAGGTGGAGCGGTCGAATACCCTCTACACTCTACAGCCAAACGGTGTCCTTTCGGAGGTCCACAACAACATCGATGATTGACTCTCGACAAAAATTTATTTTCCTCTCTCTATGCTTAACATGACATCAATACCTGAATCTACACATCATAATATTAATTATTTTAAGCATAGATCTTAGTTAAATAACTTATTAATTTCTAGTTATTTTTAATATTCTTGTTATTTAATTTCTATACATTATTTTATAGACATAAAAATTTTAATATCGTGGCCAACTCATGTACATGTCCTATATTTTCAATAATTGATGTGTCCCATTTCAGTGTAATGTCATGTTTGTATTACCGTATATGTTGTTGCGGATCTATGGTTTATAATTTTGATGATAGCAAACATTCCTTATTTCTTTACGATTGCCTTATGTGCTAACGTTTCAGGTTCCCACGATCAGACTACAATTTGGAATCAGCTCAAGATTGGGTAGACTAGGTCTGAATCAGTTTGTAATCTTTTTCCTTTCTTGAGTCTGTTGTATTTGGTGTGGGACCAATTGAATTGTAATTTAGAAGATCTCTTATTGTTCCCTATAAGATTTCTATTTTTGGTAATATCGGCCGGGACGATATTTATATCGTCCTGGACGATCTGTCCAAAATCAGAAACCCTATTTAGGGCATCCTCATTAAGGCAGCCGTCAACAGATCGGCCTGGACGATACTTGTATCGGCCAGGACGATAATCTCAATTCAGAAAGAATCAGCCGCCATAATCAGTTTAGGAATTCTTTGTTTTAGGAAATCGGCCAGGACGATATTATTATCGTCCAGGACGATCTAACTCAATCATGCCTAAATTGATATGGTATCTTTGGAAAGCATTAATGGTTGATTGATACGATCACATCGTCCGGGACGATCGAATGATCGGCCAGGACGATGGCCTGGACGATCTTCATCGGACAGCTTGTATTCAGGGCTATGATCAGGACGATTGAAATCGGTTTTAAACTAATCGGCCAGGACGATCGTGAGATCGGCCTGGACGATGTAACCAATTTTCTTCTGATCGTCTCAAATCGTCCTGGGCTAATGAGCTTAATTTGTACTGATCGGCCAGGACGATATGTCTATCGTCCTGGACGATAATGTCGGCAACTTGCATTAATGAGCTCGTTTTGAGAGCCTCTATTTAAGCTATGGCAAGGCACTTTGTAAGTGTCTTTGGCAGCCATTGTAGCTTCGTTCTTGTGGGGGAAACTTGAAGAGAGAGCTTGAAAGGGAGAGAGGAAAGGGTGGAGTTTGAGAGAGGGAGAAGATCCTGTGAGGGGGGACTCAAGGGAGTGTGGAGGGGGTTCCACACGGTTGCTCCGGCGAACTCGCACCTTAGTACCATCGGATTCAAGGCTTGTCTCGAGGTAAGTTCACCAGAGAAGAAGTCTCTTTGGTGTCAAAGGACCCGGCAACTCCGCCGCACCGGGAGAGGTGGAAGTGATTGTGTAAGGGCTTCTCCGCCTAGCTGTGGGGGCTAAAGGAGAGACACTTGTGTTAGTGCAATACTTGGAGGGTGCCTCCAAGGAGTGGACGTAGGTCAAGGTTTGACCGAACCACTATAAATCCGGTGTGTTCTTTTCTTATTATCGCTTCCGCATTTATTTTTCTTCCGCACTTTTTGTGGTGATTTTAGTTTAGGTTTTTGTCTTTGTTTAAAAGATTCTTCTATTCCAAATCACCTCTCTCTTAATTAGCTTTGGGAATAAGTTCATAAGGGCTTAACATCCCCATCAAACTTTCAAGTGGTATCAGAGCGGTTTTCATAAAATAAGTTTTTAAAAAAAACTTTTGAATTTCGATCCATGGCTAATCGTACTTTTGCGGAAGGATATTCAATCACTAGACCACCATTGTTTGAAAATATTACATTTGATTTTTGGAAAATTCGCATGTCAACTTTTTTGCAATCGATTGATTTTCGTATGTGGCATATGATTTTAACTGGTTATTCATCACCATCACGTATTGTTAATGGAATTAAAACTGATATTCCTTTTAATCAATGGAATAGGGATGAACGAATGGATGCTCAATTAAATGCAAAGTCTTTAAACTGTTTTTTCTGTGCTTTAAGTTCTGATGATTTTATGTTAATCTCCACGTGCACTACCGGTAAGGAAGTTTGGGATAAATTGCACACCATATACGAAGGCACTAGTGAAATCAAACAATCCAAGTTGAATATTTTAATGCATGATTTTGAAATGTTTTCTATGAAACCTTTTGAAACAATTTTAGACATGTATACAAGGTTCATTCAAATTACTACATCATTGCATGCCTTAGGAAAAGATTTTTCAAATTTTGAAAAAGTTAACAAAATTCTTCGATGTCTACTGGATAAATTTGATTCTAAAGTTGTTGCTATTTGTGAGTCTAAAGATTTGAATGATTATTCTATTGATAATTTGATTGGCTCACTCATTGCTTACGAGCAAGGGTTGAGTCAAAGACTTTTGGATGCAGGTGAGACGATCATTCTAAAAGCCGAAGATACGGAAAGAGGAAGCTTAGTTGGTGACGATAGAAAGGAATTGTCAAGCAAATCACAAAGCTCACCAATGCATAAGCAAAAGTGGAAAATAGGTAAAATTGGTAAGGATGTTAATATTTCCTCTGACGTTATTTGTTTTAAATGCAGGAAACCTGGACATATGAAAAATGAGTGCCCTAATTTAAGAATTCTCCCTGCAAAAGAAAAGGGTAAGGCAAAGTTAAATTTAAACTGGGGAAATAATGAAAAGCAAAAAATCTCATGGGCAGATCTGGTCTCTGAAGCATCAGACCAGGAGAGAGATAATGGTTAAGAGCCTTTCGTATTTTTTTTTTGTGTTGTGTTTTTGTGTTTCTTTTTTGTTGTGTTTTTGTTTTTATGTTTTTTTTTTTTTTTTCATTTTTATTTTACGCTTTTTTTATTCTTTGAAATTTTTTTTCGTAAAAATTTTTCTCTGATCTACACACACATTCACTTTTCTAGAAATGAAAAATTTACTTCCTAATTTTTCTTGAAATCTTTAGTAAGTTGTGATTGACTTCTCTAAAAACAATCAAAGGAAGGAAACTCATGTTTTTGACTTTCAATCTCTGTTTCCTAAAAGAGGTTTTTCTACTTTTGATTTAAAATCTTTTTCATCTTTTAAATTGAATTTTGAAACTAAATTTTTTATCTCCCTATATTTTATTTATCGCATAGGAATCTTTTGCAAGTTGTTGAATCTAATTCAAAATTTTCTTAATCAAGAAATTCGCTTTATCAATAGTATGGGTTTACTTTTGGTATTTAAGATTTCAGAAAGGTAGCATAATCAAAAAAATTGGCCAATGATGCCAAAAATAAAAGAAGCGCAAAGCGCCAAAATTGAAAAATATAGAATACACAAAGTGTATCAAAAGATGCGCAGTGCGCCAACTAATTGTCAAGAGGCATAAAATGAGCCCACTAAATTTTAATGCTTACCATTCTTATACTTCTTAAAGCTTAAGAAAACCCTTGATTTTTCGATGCTTGAGTTTGAAAATCTTGATTCATGATTCAAATCGTGCATTAATCTTCTATTAGATATATTTTATGAAAGGAGTTTTGAAAAATTAATGTTTCTTTCTCTAATTTATTCCTTGATTTAGATATTGAATTAAAAAGTTTTTTAGCCTTTTTAAAGAACTTGAGTTTGGATTATCAATTCTTGATTTTCTTACCTTTACTGGGCTATGTGTTGTCAATCCAATTCTACTAAGTTTTTTGATTAAAACCAAGAGATAACTTTCTCATTTTAAGAATATTTGTTTTTCACTAGATCAGGAAATGTTTTTGGTCATTTTTTTGTGCCTCCTCTCCTTTTGATAATGTCAAAGGGGGAGAACGTATTGTTGAATTTTTTTTTTTTTTTGACGTATTGTTGAATTTTTGTAATGTTATCGTATTTGTATCTTGTTTTCAAAAAATCAAAAACAACAAAAATATTTTCATCTCCCCTATTTTTTAAAAGTGTTATTCTAGTGAGGGGGAGATTAGGAGAAAATTGCTCTCTTTGAAAATTCAATTTGAAATGTTTTGCCATCATCAAAAAGGGGGAGATTGTTGCGGATCTATGGTTTATAATTTTGATGATAGCAAACATTCCTTATTTCTTTACGATTGCCTTATGTGCTAACGTTTCAGGTTCCCACGATCAGACTACAATTTGGAATCAGCTCAAGATTGGGTAGACTAGGTCTGAATCAGTTTGTAATCTTTTTCCTTTCTTGAGTCTGTTGTATTTGGTGTGGGACCAATTGAATTGTAATTTAGAAGATCTCTTATTGTTCCCTATAAGATTTCTATTTTTGGTAATATCGGCCGGGACGATATTTATATCGTCCTGGACGATCTGTCCAAAATCAGAAACCCTATTTAGGGCATCCTCATTAAGGCAGCCGTCAACAGATCGGCCTGGACGATACTTGTATCGGCCAGGACGATAATCTCAATTCAGAAAGAATCAGCCGCCATAATCAGTTTAGGAATTCTTTGTTTTAGGAAATCGGCCAGGACGATATTATTATCGTCCAGGACGATCTAACTCAATCATGCCTAAATTGATATGGTATCTTTGGAAAGCATTAATGGTTGATTGATACGATCACATCGTCCGGGACGATCGAATGATCGGCCAGGACGATGGCCTGGACGATCTTCATCGGACAGCTTGTATTCAGGGCTATGATCAGGACGATTGAAATCGGTTTTAAACTAATCGGCCAGGACGATCGTGAGATCGGCCTGGACGATGTAACCAATTTTCTTCTGATCGTCTCAAATCGTCCTGGGCTAATGAGCTTAATTTGTACTGATCGGCCAGGACGATATGTCTATCGTCCTGGACGATAATGTCGGCAACTTGCATTAATGAGCTCGTTTTGAGAGCCTCTATTTAAGCTATGGCAAGGCACTTTGTAAGTGTCTTTGGCAGCCATTGTAGCTTCGTTCTTGTGGGGGAAACTTGAAGAGAGAGCTTGAAAGGGAGAGAGGAAAGGGTGGAGTTTGAGAGAGGGAGAAGATCCTGTGAGGGGGGACTCAAGGGAGTGTGGAGGGGGTTCCACACGGTTGCTCCGGCGAACTCGCACCTTAGTACCATCGGATTCAAGGCTTGTCTCGAGGTAAGTTCACCAGAGAAGAAGTCTCTTTGGTGTCAAAGGACCCGGCAACTCCGCCGCACCGGGAGAGGTGGAAGTGATTGTGTAAGGGCTTCTCCGCCTAGCTGTGGGGGCTAAAGGAGAGACACTTGTGTTAGTGCAATACTTGGAGGGTGCCTCCAAGGAGTGGACGTAGGTCAAGGTTTGACCGAACCACTATAAATCCGGTGTGTTCTTTTCTTATTATCGCTTCCGCATTTATTTTTCTTCCGCACTTTTTGTGGTGATTTTAGTTTAGGTTTTTGTCTTTGTTTAAAAGATTCTTCTATTCCAAATCACCTCTCTCTTAATTAGCTTTGGGAATAAGTTCATAAGGGCTTAACATCCCCATCAAACTTTCATATGTGTCTGTGCATCATAGGTGTTCACTCTCCCTTTCTATATATCCAACTCCACTTTAATCTTATACTATATTTAGGCTTTGGAGATGAACTATTAATAGTAGTAGTAGTAGTAAATTTATGATGGGAAATGGGATTGATATAATATATATTTATTTAATAAAAGGCTTCAATGGAGTGCTCCATCAAGTATATTATGTCTTTGAAGTTAACACCTCCTTATGGATATCAAGAAGGATTCGAGATTTTAAACTAGCAATAGTATCATGATAGCCTTCAATAATGCTATATAAGATAGCTAACGCATTGAATTGAGTCATATAAACTATTCTTAGTTGAACAATTAGTCTTGCATAGTCAATGAGTTTTATAAAAGTAAATTTGAACTAATAATTTGACTTGACCATATAATCAAAATAATGATTTAGGTTTGGAAGTCAATATAAAAAACCTTCAAGTTTTAAGGATCATCAAAATTGAGAGGTTCATCCTTAAAATTTATTTTGATGTTACTATATGATCCACATTTAATGCACTTTAAAGGGTTAATGTGGTTAAAATCTCATTGAGGCGTTTTGAGGTATAATTCCTATTAAAAGGGTTGATTGTGATTTGTCAGTAGGCATACCAAAAGGTTTATTAGCTTCACCGATTGGTTATCATTAAATTTATTCTATATCAAGGTATTTAAGAAAGTTGTTATTAGTAGATTCCCAATAGCATATTCCTTTTACTCTGAGTAGAATCTCACCACTAATGAGAATCTTTACACAATCATGCATAAGAAAAGCCTAACTTCCTTATAGCCTTAAAGAAAGTGGAGGATAAGGTCAATTTGGATTACAAGGTGGATTATTTTTATACCTTCCTAAAGTGTGGGGTTTCTTGAATTGGGTTTTCTTCTTATGAAGGCTTAGCACTAAGTCTAGTTTTAATGTCATCCAATCATTTTAGAAATTTTTAGTAGTCTTTGATAAAAGAGAGTAAGATCATCATATTATTCATAAAGATAAACATGAAGAAAGTTGTCCATTGTTATGTGTTCAACTTTGCTACTAGTGAATGCGGGCTTCAAAAGATACTTGTGTCGCTACAATAAAGGATTGAATATAGCTAGTAAATAAACTCTACAAGTCTATGGCTACCATTAAGATCCACGAATCCTATAGATTTTTCTATGAGGAATGTGGCTCCCGATAAAACTTAATTTAGTTTCAGGTTTTAAGATTTTTTTGAGGAGGCAAGCTTCAAGAGTTAATTACATCCTAGAAATATTTTATAATAATCTTGACTAAGAAGTTTTGCTTATATTCATGTTCTTATATGTTATAAAAGTAGGGATATAAGGGTCTCTTTCAATATTGAAGGAGGGATTTAATACGGTTTATACATTAAAAAATGAAACAAAGTTAGTGAAACTCTAAAGCTTAGAGAATGGGCAACCTCAATGCCAATGAGAATTTATGGCTCAAATTGTAATTTGAAAGAATGAGATTACATGAAAGGCAGTGACATGTCTATATGGAAAAGGAAAATAGTCATAGAAATGTGATTAGGGGACCTTAAATCCTAAATGTGAAGATATCTTCTTCCTTAAGGGAGCTCATAAATTTTTATAATAAAATAGTATCCTAACATTAGGATACTCAAGGATGAAAAGATCCAAATCTCAAAGCACTCATGATGTGGAACATCTAATGAATCTAATTCATCATAATGATCCATAACAGTAACTATGAAAATTTTCTAATAATAGAGACTCCATGGCCTAAGAGGTTACAATTAAGTTAAATGTATATTATTAAGTGAGGACAAATCTTCTAAGTGGGATGATGAACCTAGTTAAGATTAAAAGGTTCTATCATTCTAGGTCATCAGGCTTTTGAGTCTCCTCAGTTACATGGCAACTTGAATATCCTTGTTAGCAAGTTTAAGTTACTTATTCTAAGGGGTCCTCATAAACCAAAGTTGTGGTCCTAGTCTTCGGCTGATAAATGGATCTTAAACTTGACTAAAATATGAGGGGGAAACCCATATTGGACTTATAATATCCTCAAGCTGGTGCATGCTAAGCTTAATAGATGAACTTACACTATAAGGCTTAGGTGTGAGAAAGAATGATACATTCAACTTTTGATAGAGAAAATACCTAAGATAGGACTAACAAATTCATCTTATGAGATCAAGAAGCTTATTATTATTTTTTTCAGTATGGTATATAAGATAACAAAATATCTAAATATAAGGCCAATAGCTTAGATCTTGAGTGATCAAGATGCTTGAAAATCTCCTTAATCTAGTAGAGAAGATAAGAAAAGTTTTGAAGATGGGACTTTTAACTTGATCATATGGGATCAAGAAGCCCAAAAATTCCTCAATATAGAAGAGAAGACATAAAGATATGAAATATTAAACTTATAACTAAATTGTGTGGGATCAAGAGGCTTGAATATCTTCTCAATATAATAGAGAAGATGCCAAAAGATGTGAAAGATGAAACTTATAGTTTTAATATATTGGATCAAGTTGGCCCAAAAATCTCAATAAATTAAAGAAGATATCAAAGTCAGGACTTACAACTTGATCATGTGTGATCAAGAAAGCCCAATAATCTCCTATACATGTTAGAGAATATGAATATATAAAATTTGAGACTTATAGTTTGTGTGAGATTAAGAGGCCTATGTATCTTCTCATTCCAGGTTTTAAAAACTGGACCGAACCGGCCGGTTCAACCGGTTCAACCGTGAACCGGCCAGTTGTCCGATCCGATCCAATTCAAAAACTGGCTTCGCAAAGAACAGGCCTGAACCGGACTGAACCGGCGGTTCAACCGTTGAACCGGCGAACCGGTCCGGGTTCGAAAGAACCGGCCGGTTTAAAAAAAAATTTAATGATAAATAAAAAATAAATAATATATATTTTACTTCATTACATTTTTTAAAAATATTTTTTTTATTAAATAATGAGATTTTTTACACCATAATATATGATTGTCATCTCATGAAACAAGTTTTGTTCGAAAAGAGGGAACTATATATAGAGCCAAAAGTCAACTATCTCTTACTCCTTCATGATGTGGGACTAAAAAAGAGTACATGAATGCTATGTGTGCTTAAATGTGAGCTTGGGCTTTATTGGGCTATTAAATTGAGTTTGTTGGGCCATAAATTTGGGCTGGTTGGGCCACAAATTTGGGCTAGTTGGGTGCAAAATTTTTTAAATTTTGTATTATAAATTTGTTATGATGTATTTTTATAAATTAATAATATAAATTTATATATTATATTAAATATTATTCTTATTACATATTTTTAAATTTAATATTATAAATTTATATATTATATTAAAATTTTTAATTTGTTATAATGTATATTATAAGAATCTCATTTATTGTAATTATAATGAAATATAAAAATTAATTATAGTTAAATTATTAGATATTCATAAATATAATATAATTAACTAAATATTTTATAAATTACAATTATATTATAATATATTCATCATTTCAATTTAGTTTAATTATATTGAGAGATAATTTATTAAAATTATATAATTTAAATTCTTAGAATTATATTATTTGATGTTAAATTCACGTAATTATTCTATTAATGTTATAAATTTTTAATAATATTAGTATTTATTACATCATCCGGTTCGACCAACCGAACCGGTCGAACCTTGAACCTCTCCTTCTTCCGGTTCTTTGTCTGGTCCGATTTTCACAACCTTGTTCTCATTATGATAGAGAAGTTAAGAAAGATTCCTCCATATGGTAGAGAAAATATATAAGGTTGACAATACTTGTAGATCATCCTCAAGTTAGTGCATCAACAGATGTAAGATTAGGGACGTCTTTGTGACACTCATCATGTTGCTTTTTTGAACTCATAATTGGGGCATTTTACTTTTAGTTATGAAAGAATACAAAAGGAACCAAATTATATAACAAAATGTAAATAATAAATTAAAATATATGCATGTAGGATTAGATCCTAAAACTAGGGTCATATTCTCACATGGCAACATAAGCTCTATCACCCATAAAGAGAGAATCTATCGAGCTAGTTGAGGAATAGAGTGGTGAGAGTAAATGTATATTTGTGAGAAATTCATACCAAATCTAATGTTCACACATGAGGGAGTTGGTGGGTCCACCTATCCTTGAATGCTCGAAAGGCAGCAATATGTATTGAGATTCTTGACGAATGAAATTATTAACTTTAACTTTACATGGAAATGTATCCATTATCCATGAAAAATATATGTGAAATAAAGAGCATACTTCTTACCAAAAAATTAGGGAAACAACAATCCTTAAGTGATGATGTGTATGTCATCGCGAGGCTGCTTAGTCTTCAAAAGTTTATTGAGTGACTATTTTACAAGTCATTAACAACATGTAAAGTTAATTGAGTGTCTTTTATATTATAGTGGTAAGGTAATTAGCAGTAAGGATTATGTAGAGGGATGTTGTAGTCTTTTATGTGGGAAGTTTAGGGGTTGGGCTTTGGCTAAGTGTCTAGGGAATGCAATGCTATGTTGTTAGTGCATTTGTTTGTAGCATGAGAGGGGATGCATGTATGCTATTCTATAGATTGCTATTGTGTTAAGCTCGTGAATTCAAATAAGTAATTGTGTAGGGTTTTGTAGATAGGTTGAGTGGCTATGATTATTAGGAGAGGAAGACTGACATAGCTAAGGAGTATTGACGCATATCTTTCCATGCAAGAGATATGAGTCTCTCAGCTATGGTGATTGATGTAGTGTATATGCTGAGAGGAGTTAGGGAGTATATACAATTATGTGGCTTGGTGTTAAGTATAGTACTAGAAAACAAATTATAGTTTTGTGATAATATTTGTTATCGATCATTAAGTTGTTCTTAAATATTTAATAAATAGACCCAATCATGCCCTATCCCCCATTTCTTTCTCAATTTCATTTCTTCTCTTTAAGGATCTCTTCTCATATGTGGTTGTGACTAACCTACTACTAATGAGTCTTCTCTCCTCTTTCTCTCCCAAGTCACCTCTTTGAATCTCTTTCTTCTCCTTCATGCCAACAACCCCTAACCCTCACTTAGAAGTTTCAATATTTGACAAAACACAAGAACTCGACTTGAACCCGACCCAAACTTTTTGGGTTAGAATCAATTCTTTTGAGATTTTAGGTCAAGTTCAAGTTAACTTGATAACCCAAAAGGAACCTAAAATTAACTTGAACCCCATCTTAATCACGCTTTCCCGCATCACCACCATTATGTGCTTGCACCCAATTCTCATTGCAACTACTTTCTCTTTGCTTGCCTACGACACCAGCTGCACTCGCCCGTTCGATTACATATGCACTACACTTGCCTATGATCATTGCCTCACCTGATCGATGCATTCTTTTTTTATGCATGCCTAGGTAAACATGTTGGGTAGGCTCAACTTGGGTTTAAGGCAGGTCGAGTATAGGTACCTATTTTTAACTCATTTGTGCAATCAGGTCAAGTTCATGTTGATTAGTTGAGTGTGGGTAAACATAGAGTTGGATTCAAACCCAACTCTAAAACTCATTTTGACACCCCTACCCTCACTTTCCCCATTTGTCGACCACCCAACTCACCAACCCCCTTTTCTTTTTTAAAATTTATCCCATCACCTTTGCCTCCACGTCCCCTAATCTCAGTATTAATCACCTCTCACTATCCACATTTTTCAATGAACCCATCCCACCACCTCTATTTTTCCCCCATCTTACCCATTATTTCCATGCCAACATATCCCTAACAAACACCACTATACCATCCTATTTGCACTCATCGCCTCTATGTTTTCCCACCTCACCCTTCATATTGTGATATTTTGATGAAGTGGTGAAATTGTTTTTACTTTTTTTTATTATGATAGCATTACTCAAATTTATCCCTCTATTCTTTGTATTAATTCTATCTTATATGAATTTAGTGAACATTAGTTTTGACCTAATTTTTGTATAACGCCATAGGGACCCATCCAAATTCCTACCCTATTAATTTAATGATTGATATTCATCCAAGTGTTAAACATCTAGAGCTTCAGTTCAATCAAAATTCATACCTCAATCCATTTAAAAATCTAGATTTCAGCTCAAACATCAATCCTGACCTCCAATCAATCTATATTTTAGTTAATTCAACATCCTACCAAACTTCAATCCTATCCACTCATTTACAATCACTTATTTGATTTTCAATGATTTGGATAATTCAAATTCAAGCATTCAAACCCAAAACCTAATTCAAATAAAAAATTTATACTAAAATTCTAAGGTTCAAAGGCGATATCCAGAAAGCCTCTTTCAGTTATTTTTCTAAACCCCTCAAACCCCAGTCAAATGATCCCCCACATCATGATATATCAATTGCATTTTTATTAGGCATATCCCTTGGGTATACCCTCCAAATTTGAGTTCAATCTGAGATTTCTAACCCTATAAATTGAATTTATTTTCAAAGGCTGTAAAACCTTCAAATATTTATGGCATATGCCACTAAATTTGCCATACAGTGGAATTTGACCTTAAAGATTTCTCTAAAGCCTCTAACCACATTTAGAACCTTGATTATGACAAGTTGAGTATTAAATTACATTTTGGTAGACCCACTTTATTGATCAAGGGTCAAAATGACTTAAATGCCCCCTTAAGGGCAATTTTGAAATTTCCTCTAAACTTCATCATGGCCTCTTCCAATCAAGCCTCAAAACCTTTTTCAATGCATCCTAAACACTAATAAGAATGCATAGGACTCAAACTCAAACCCTAGGTCAACCAGGGTTAACCCAAATACCCTTTAAGAGCCCAATAGGTCATTTTCACTGAAATGACCAATCTAGACCATGGGACCACCTCCACTGGTCTCCAAATATCATTTCAAACTTATCAGACCCAAACCCATGCCCTGGGACAACATGTTTGACCAAATCAATCTAAGTTGACCAAACATGCCCTTCCAAATAATTAATTTGACTAAAATGACCTCCCCAGACCTTGGGACCACCTTCAATAGATTCAAAATATCATTTCAAACTTATTGAGCCCAAACCCAGCCCCTGATTAACTTGGTTGACCAAGTCAACCTAGGTTGACCCAATGGCCCTTTTAGGGCCTAAATGATCATTTTGGCCATTTAAACCATCTTAACCCATGAAACTACCTCCACTAGATTCCAAACATCAAACCAAATCTATCAAGCTCAAACCCTAACCCTGTGTCAACTTGGTTGACTAGACCAATCCATAATCCCTTTTACATTTAAATCAAGCTCCAGATCAACCTCAAACCCCTTTAAATTCCCTTGATCACTTACCTTATGATTTGGACTTGATTGGACCCTTAACACAGTCAATAGTTGACATGGTCAACTGAGTCAATGAATGGTCAAAATTGGCTTATGTGACCCATTTCATTGCACTTAGTCACTCAATCCATTTAAACTTTAAGTTAACTCCAATTCATTTCCTTAATATGCCCTAATTATTAGCCAACCAAACTCTAGTCAAGTTGACTACGTCAACACATTAAGACTTGGTCAAACTATCTTAATTTCCATTCCATGCTTTCAAGCCTCATTCCTAACTATTAAATCCCGTCCATCTCCTCTTTCCAAAACCTAAGGCATCCTCACATTCCAACTCACCACCCTATGTGGCAAGTTAACTGGTCAAATAGTCAACATGATCATTTAGAATGGTCAATGATGGTCAAATGACCTCTTAAGCCTAATCTCCTCCTTCCTAAACCTCTCGAATACCTTTAAGATATTCTAGAACATTCATAAGCCTATTCTCATCTATTAGATCAAAATTAAATGGCTTGGATCACTTTTACTTGCTTACATGGGGACCAAGAGGCCTTTCCACTTAGGATGTCCTTTATGTCCTTGATTCCCCTACTCTTAAGCAATCCCAACCATTCATTTGGCTAAAGGATGTTTGAATAAGGAAAATACATAAAATAAGCTCATTCACTCATCAAGCCTTCTCTCACTTGAATCCAACCCCTCTAGATAATTTTTTTCATTTTGTTTGAGATCCTCCCCAATTGTTTCTCCACCTCGCCCATGTGAATTTAATTATTGAAAACCACCATTAAAACCTCACCTGAACTCAAGCCAAATCCGTCTAAGGTTCCTTCCATTCGATCCATAACTTCCCCGGTCGTGGATTCAACAGGGAAATGTAGTATCAACAAACAATAAATTTAGCGAGCTCAAAATATCATAAATCAAACAATAAAATCTCTCAAAAACTCTAGTCCTAGGTCACTACACTTAAGATTAAATAACTTTTCATATAGTGCATTCCGAACCGATATTTTAATTCCCCATGATTTATGTTCATGATTTTAATGCATGTTTAAAATTTTAAGCAAAATAATTGATTCGATCGAGAGAATGAGACCAAAAACCCATCCTAGGGTTCTTTTGTAATGTGCTATAGGTATAAGGATTGTTGATCACACAATCAACGATCCAGATTGAGCATTTTTGCGATTTTGTTCAACTGCATAATCGATCTTGTGGATCCACACTCTGTCTGGTATGATTAGAGATGTTGATTTAAACCACGAATGATCAAACGATATCTGAGCGGTGCAGACTCAGATTAGTGAAATCACATTTTGCAATTAATAATTAACAAAGATTATCAATGATGTAAACATTGCTAATCATTGTGCAGCTAGCAGATGATTGCCCAACGATATGAACTTGTTAGTAGGAGCCAGCTACTTTCCTAGTCCGTCGTTGCCATGCCACCGGTTTAAATTAAATTATTTTATATTAATTTAATTAGTTTTAAAATAAGAAAACATCATAAAATCATGAAAAATTAAATTTTAATTTAAAAAATTAATGTAATATACCAAATTGTTTTTATTTTTAAGCTCTTTAATTTAAAATTAAAAACTTAATATATTTTAAATATTTTACTTATTTAACTATTTAAATATTTAATTAATATTTAATTAAATATTTCAAAATTAAAATTTTTATTTTAAATATTTTAAATAATCAAAGAATTATTTTAAGATATTTTAGTTTTAAATTAAAATTAATTTAAGATATTTAATATAATTTTAATTATTTAAATATTTGAATATTTAATTAATATCTAATTAAATATTGACTTAAATAATTTTAAAAATTAGAAACTTTTATTTTAAAATATTTTTCATATTATTAAAGTAATTTTAAAAAATTATTTTTAAATTATCTTAATTTTCCCAAGTATTTTAAAATTGATCTTTTCCATCTATAAATTCTAATTTTAAAATTATATATTTTAAATCCCTTGAGAGCTTTAAGTGAAGGCTTTGAAATCTTAAACATAGGTTGAGATTCATTGAATAGATTTAATGGAGAATGATTAGTGAATATTTATATTCCAATTATTCACTAATCATGTTATCCTTTATGTTTACTATATCTTAATATTCATGTTTAGGATACACTTGCACTTAGCTTAGGCTCTTCTAGTTTTAAGGACTTGATTGTGATTGTGCATATACTCATATGTATTTGTCCAAGTGTTAACAAGATATTGATTCAAGCCTATACAACTTAGTAACACCTAATGATAATAATTAAGAACATTTGTTTAGAAAATTTAAATTAATTTTAGAAATTGAAATACACATCTGATAGGGGTGACATTGGAAACAATTGAACATAGTGACACCTCCAGCCATAGAAAAATTCTCATTGATTTTAAACTTCATTAAATAATTTAACTAATTAATTCAAAATTATAACCTTCAATTAATCTAAGAATTTTTAAAAATTATAATAAATCAAATTTAAATTTCAAAATTACAAATAATACCTTAAAATGACAAGAATTCAAACCTTAACTCTAAAAAATTAAAATTCCTTTTATTTGACTTCAATTTTAAGAATAATCTATTTTAAGTGTAAAATAATATTTATTTAATTTAATTAATTAAAATTTTCAAAAAAATTCTCAAACACTTAAGAACATCTCCTTAGATCATTTTCTGATCTTTGGAAGTGATTTCAAGAAGTTTGGAATTCATTTAGATTCAAATCAATAAATCCCCTTAATTAAATAATTTTAATAATTCAAATAAATATCCAAACTTTAAAAACTTATAAATAATTTCAAGAAATTCTAAATTAAACAAACTCAAAGGCTTTGAACTCCATTTGGAGTGTAATATTTATTAAAAATATCAAACCCTCAGAAATAATTTAAAATAAAAAAAATCAATTTTTTGGTAAACCTTAAATCAAAATTTTAACTCAAACTTAATTTTTTTTTACTAAATATAGAAAAATCCAATTCCAATGAACTTATAATATAATTACTCATCTTAAGGTCTAATATTTAAGAAAAATATCAACTTTTCAAAAATCAACCTTAATCTAAAAGTTAAAATTTGACCCTTTTAATTAATGCATTTAAATTATTCAAATAATTTCAAAAAATTAATATTTAATTTGAAATTCAAGAAAACCTTAATCCAACTTTAAAAACCATCAATCAATCAATTCTAATTAAAATTCATCAACATTCAAATTTTAATCAATTTAATTCACTTAATTATGCTAGTGCTACTCGGTAATAACCCGAGCCTATGATGCTATTAACTTAGCCCCAAAGAAGGTGAACTAAACTTCACGGCTGCAAGGAGCGACAAAGTTGGTATCCATATAATAATTAAAAAATATATATTAAAATAAATTTTAAATCATTAATACTTAAACATAAATTAAATTTTCTTTTAAGCCTTTAAGCAACCAAAAAATCAAAACAACTTTAACTAATTATCCTACATAAGACATATCCAAGCCATACAGCCTACCTCACACATTTTAGATGATTTGTTAGAATAACCAACCCTAGTCTTAGGTTAGGTCGATGTTTACTTTTTTATTATTGTGTGCCAATTTTTTGTGATTTTCACTACATGTTGGTTGCAAATTAATGTGATTATTTATTTACTTTATACAATCTATGTATTTATGTGATGAACATTAGATTATCATTAGGTTTTGGATGATTTAAATGCTAACATAATCTTATGCATGCGGTCATGCTAATATAGGGATCTTAAAATAAAAGGGGCAAATAAAAAATTAAGTTTTAAATTAACGATGTTTTCTATAGGTAATGTGCAAAATACTAAGTCCCTCTTCAAATTAAAAGAGTATGACCAAGTGTAGCTAGTTTGAGCATTTTAATTTTCATATATATAACTGCTTGAGATGATTTAAATGCAATTACCTAGGATAATCCTGCAGGTTATTTGAGTCTAGATTTTTATTTTAATGTAATATAATTTGAATTCAATTGAGTTATAGTTATTAAAGTGACAATTTGAGATGCGATAAATATCCAATATGGAATTCAAAGAGAAGGGTGACATCCCCTAGAGGAAAGTCTCTCTTCATTTGGACATCTAGATTAGGATACTTTAAGAATTCAAAGAGAAAAGATAAAACCCCTTTCTAGGGGGAGTTTCTTTTCTTTTGGATATCCAGACCCGATGTATCCAAGGAGCTCACAGAAAGATGAAGAAGTGAAGATCGAGAAGAATCTCATTCTTAAAGTTAGTTCAGTTTTAGGAATAGATTCTAGATTATTGTTAGTAGTACTCGGTCACTTTACTTTTTCTGCAGACCTTATGATGTAAAATTAAGTGGCGCTTGCCATATATACTATTGAATTTATTTAATTAATTTAATTTGGTTTGATTGATTTGTTTACTATGTTTACGATTAGGATTGCCTATTTTTTTCATTTTTTTGAGGTGATTACATGCCATATTTTGATTTAGCTTGGAACCCGATCGGAGGCTCGTGAGGGAATAATAAAATGTTTTCCATCTTAATTAAATTTAACAAAATTTTAAGCTCGTATAGAAACTCAAACAATTTTAAGAAGTAAGCTCAGATTGCTAAGGGTTGCATGCATTTATATTATTATTTTCTCTACCTTGTTAGGAATCTCCCAGCCTGCGGGTTCATGCAAGATGCCTGACCTACTAGGGTGCAGTCCTATCAAGGGAAAATTGAGAAATCTATAGTATAAAATCTATTTTTATACCTTTTTTAAAAATGTTTCATTTTATTTAAGCATGTATTGAGTCAACTAGCATGTATTGCATTAGAAATAAACTTAAAGTGTTTAAAAATATAATTGCATCTTAAATTTCAAGCATCAAATTACCCAACATAAGTCATGGGGCTAATTAGGATCTACTTTAGATGGTGTCCCCATTTCATCAAACTTAACTAAATAATGTCCTTACTACTCTTTTATAAGTGACCAGACTCATATTTTTTAAACGACTAGGTAGTTAGCTAGCTCCCCATTCAGGTCGAGGTAAGTTTAGATTTACACTGCATTAGCAAGGTTCATGTTACTAATTTTTAATGCCTAATTTATATTAAGTTATGAGATAGGTTCATATTATAAGACCTCAACCTTCTGGGAATATAATCCCAACATTCTAATTAAATTGACATTTCAAATTAAAACTTCTCCTCAATCCAAAATTTAAGTCCAACACTTAAGATAGGTTGGGGTGCTTCTCAATTGTTTTAGAATCCCAAAGCACCTCCTATTTATCTTCCTTTAACTTCAAGAAATAAGTGTCCAGTCTTTATCCAATCCCAGTTGAAATTTAAGCCTCGCTCCTTTCCTTTCAGATCAATCTTTGAAAATTCAAGATGAAATTTTTACCCTTATTTCAATCAAGTGTATTCGTAGAAAATTTAACATTCCTACAATGTAATTAACTATGAGGGCTTGCACTCATAGGAGATTTAGAAATCCAGATTAAATTTTTAATAATTAAAATTTTAAAACTTTTATTAATTATCTTTGAGAAAAATCAAATTCAACAATTATTATTATCATATTCAAATGATTGATAGTAAATAATATATTCTTTCTTTAAAATATATATATATTATTCTATTATTATGACTTTTATTATAAAATTAATGATCACTTTATCCAGATTAGCACAGTCAAATTCTTGATTGAACATCATTTTTACCCTTTGGGGTCATATGTGATTTCTTCTTGAATATGACTATGACAATCAAGATGAACTCAAAGTTTTGCAATCTAGACCTATTAGAGAATGATATGTTCACCTTCCTGAATCTTAATAACCTTTGATAACTATTTTATTTAATGTTATGTTAGATGCAAAATATATGACTACTGGTCGCACTTTGTTTAATCAAGACCTATTTAATTAATTTAAATATCCACCCAATATATTTAAATGTTTTTGGGAATATATATATATATATATATATATATATATATATATATATATATATATGTGTGACCGAATTTTTAAAATAGTGGGAAGATGATCACGATGAGGCATGTGTAATCACACAAATATCAAGATCATAATGAGGTGCTCATGTTCGAGGATTTTGATTGTGATGAGGCATTCACGACCAAACAAAGATTCTGATGGAAATGAGGCACACATGATCAAATAAGGAACGGTCATAATCAATTCATTACGCTTGTAGCGGAAGTGATTAGGCTAATTTGGGGCATTTCACATGCATCAAATCTAGTGCATGGACTAAATATGGCCCAAGTCAAAGAGGTTTGAGTTCAAGTAATTTGGTATCTATTGCACCATAATTATTGAACCGATGAGACTCAAAGCCAATGAAAGTGTGCGTGCAATGATCAGTGGTGAAGCTATGTTTTTTTTTTCTTATAGGGGCATGAATTGTCGATTTTTAAAATGCCTCAACCTTTTTCATCTACCCTAGGATCGGTATTGATAATTTTAATATATATATATATATATATCATCAAAGCATTATCTTGATCAGGCACAAATCTTGAGGCAAAATCAAGTTGGAAACTTCCAAAATTAAAATTGGGGCCATCCTAATTACGATTTCAGCAAACTTATAGTCGAATTGAGTATCTCAGAAATATGAACCCAACAACACCAAAATCAACTCAATCCAAGTCCAAATGGATCCAAACCAAGGGTCTAAAGCACTGTTTGAGGGTTTGAACCACAATTTGGGTTAACAAACATTTTCCAAACATGATGTACTTATAGTCGAATCGAGTGGCTCGACGAGACAAATCCAACGAGCCCAAGATAACAGAATTCTGACATCACTAAGGCATACAAATGTCCATTAAACGGTACATAATCAAGGGATTCAACATCGGTCATCCATCTAACCACTCCCCATTTACCCTTGATCTATCACCTATTTATGGGCCATGCCACTCCAGAAGTCTATAAATAGACCCCTCCTTTCTTTTGCGAGGAGATCTCCAAGCAAGAGAGCAAGAGAGAGATCAAAGATCGCTCTTGCCTCCTCACTCCTCCTCGACCACCATCTGAGTTCCGCCGGACCACCGCCTGACGTAAATGCTCCGTTGGACCACCACTTGAGGCCTCACCTATGCTGAACCACCGCTCGACGTCGTTGCTCCGTCGAACCACCACTTGAGGCCCTGCGCATCGCCGGACCACCACTTGAGGTCCTCACCTCCATCGGATCACTGCCTAACATCGTTGCTCTGCCGGACCACCAATTAAGGCCGTGAGCTCCGTTGGACCACCATTTGAAGCCCTCACCTACCCGGAACACCGTTCAATATTGTTGCTCTGTCATACCACCACTTGAGGCACTAAGCTCCACTGGACCACCACTTGAGGCACTCACCTCCGTCGGACCACTTCCTGATGTTGTTGCTCTGCCGGACCACCACTTAAGGCCCACAGTTTCGCTGAACCACCACTTGAGGCCCTCACCTCTGCCGAACCACCACCTGATGTTGTTGCTCCGTCAGACCACCACTTGAGGCCCAGAGCTCCACCGGATCACCACTTGAGGCCCTCACCTTCGTAGGACCACCGCCTAACATCGTTTCCCTACTGGACTACCACTTGAGGCCTTGAGTACCTCCAGACTGCTAACTGACGCCTAGACTTGTCCTAGACCACCACCTGAGGCCTGGACTTCTCCCGAACCACTACATGAGAACTGGACTTCTATCGGACCACCATTTGATGCCTAAACTTCTACCAAATCACCACTTGATGCCCTGTGCCCCACCAAGCCACCATCTGAGGCCTGAACTTCTATTGAACCACCACTTGAGGCCCGAAATTCTCCCGGACCACCACCTAAGGCTCAAACTTGTGTCGGGCCACCACCTGAGGCTTAGAATTCTATTGAACCACCACTTGAGGCTCGAATTTCTCCCGCACCACCACCTAAGGCCCTGACTTCTATCAGACCACCTCCTAAGGACCGAACTTCTGCCGGACCACCACCTAGGGTCTGGACTTCCACCATACCACCACTTGAGGCCCTGTGCTCCACCAGGCTGCAACTTGAGGCCCAAATTTCTGCCTAACCACCACCTGATGCCTGAACTTCTGCTGGACTCTCACTTGAGGCCCTATGCTCCACCAGGCCACTATCTGAGGCCCAAAATTTTCCTAGACCACCATCTGATGCCCAAACTTCTATTATATCATGACTTAATGCCCAAAGTTCTATCCAAGATATCTCACTTATACTACGGTCTTTCTGACCCATGTCTCCTGTGGACTATGGTCTTTCTGACCTCCATCACAAAATAATGATCTTTCTAACCCTTATCTCCTACCGACTACAGTTCTTCTTACATATGTTTCCTACTATGATCTTTCCAACCTCTATCCTATCGACTATGGTCTTATGGACCAAACAAACATGTATATGCTAATTATTGTAACTACCACCATGTAATGCACTCTATATGACGTATATTTATGACATTAAGCTAAGTTCTTCTCCCTAAGAAGGGCCTCATTTGTAATCATTTACAAATATTAGTGGATTCATTCAAACTGGGCCAGCCCACATAGTATTTCCCCCTTTTCAGGGGTTTCAACGTAAAAACTCTAGTGTCTTTTATGAATGTTATACCTTCTCTCTTATCTGCTTGTGTGGTGGATTTTCGTACAATGCTAAAACATTAAAATTATATATTTCTTTACCACCGCAAATATTTTAGGACATAATAGTTTGATGTCGTTTGTGGGAACATGGTTCCCGACTATGGGGCAATTTTTGCTCCAATCTTAAAAGGTCATTAATGTCAAATTCCTGAGATCTGCTATTGATGCATAAATTTCATGGGAATTAGATCCAGACTAGGAGGCAACCTTGACTCCAATTGTGGTAAAAAAGATCCCTCAAAAACTTTCAAAACCAAAATGATATATCAGGAAACTTCTGATAAATGCAAGGATGCTTCCAATAAATTTCAATTCATATATAGTCCCTTGATGGATTTCTAATTATTGGGCAAGGTCTTAATCTTGACTTCAAAAAAGGTAATAACAGTTTAAAGATAAATCATTATTCACCTTTGATTTGGGATACACACGACATTCTCCCCCTCCCAATCAAGACAAAATTATTCTCAGGGAGATTTGATTCAACCTCTTCCACACAGTTTAATGTCATCGAGCAGAGCATTGACATACAACCTCAATTTGATCAAACATCCTAGGAGGATGTCAATAAATCTTAAATCCTTGATTCGAGAAATATACAATCTTTATTGTGTCTCAATCATTGGATGATTGATCCAAGGGGGAATCGATCCGACCGCTTCCATACAAGTTAACATCATCGAGCTTGAATAGGTCATACATCCTTGGTAGATTCTCCCAACCTCTTTCACACAGGTTAACATCATTGAGCAAAGGCTCTGACATATAACCTCGGATAGGTCACACATCCTTGGTGGATTCTCTCAACCTCTTACATACAGGTTAACCTCATCGAGCAAAGGCTCTGACATACAATCTCAGATTGGTCATACATCCTTAATGGATTCTCTCGACCTCTTCCATATAGGTTAACATCATTGAGCAAAGGCTCTGACATACAATCTTGGATAAGTCATACATTCTTATTGGATTCTCTCAACCTCTTCCATATAGGTTCACATCATCAAGCAGGGCTCTAACATACAACCTCGGATAAGTCATACCTCCTTGATGGATTCTCTCGACCTCTTTCATAAAGGTTAACATCATCGAGCAAAGGCTCTGATATACAACCTCAGATAACTCATACATCCTTGGTGGATTCTCTTAACCTCTTTCATATATGTTAATGTTGTCAAAATATCATCAGACTTTTGTCAGACTTCTACCCGATGCCAAACTTCTGCCCGCCGTGAGACTTTCATCGGACTTCTACCCGTTGCCGAGCTTCCTCCCATTACTAGTCTTCTACCCGATGCTGAGCTTCCACATGTTGCTAGACTTTTACATGTTGTGAGACTTTTGTCAAACTTTTGCCCGAGGTCGAGCTTCTTCCCATTGTTGGACTTCTATCTGTTGTCAGACTTTCATCATATTTCTATCGATGGCATACTTCTGCCAGTCATCCGACATCTGCCCATCGTTAGACCTATGCCCCTCATCAAACTTTTATAGGATTTATATCTGATATCATACTTCTACCTATCGCCAAATTTATACCCGATATCAGGCTTCCACCTGTCGTCGAATTTTTACCCGGTGCTAGACTTTTTCCTATCATCAGACTTATGACAGTCGTCCGGCTTTCTTTGGATTTCTACCTAACACCGTACTTCTGCCTATCATCTGACATCTGCCTATTGTCAGACTTATATCCGTGGTCGGACTTTCATCAAATCTATACATGTCGCCGTGCTTCCACATATCGTCAGATTTCTACCTGACATCAAACTTCCACCTGTAATCAGATTTCTACCCGATGCTAGATTTCTTCCTGTCTTCAGACTTCTTCCTGTCGCGGGACTCTCGTCAGACTTCTACCCGAGGCCAAATTTATACCTGTTGGCAAACTTCTGCCTATTGTCGGACTTTTGTCGGGCTTCTACCCGACATTGAATTTCTACCCATTGTCAGACACCTGTTGGACTTCCTTCCATTATCAGACTTCCTTCCATTGTCAGACTTCCATCGATTAACGTCGGACCTCCGCAGGGTCTCTAGAAGAAAGAGGAGAAGTATCATACTCAGTGAGGGGCCTTAGACCTGAATAGGAGTAGGAGAATGCATCAACATGAGGGAGAGAAGAGAGGGAAGAGTTTCTTTCTTGCAAAAAGGTGCCCTAGACTTAGACAGGGGATACTACCTCTGTAGGGCCAGGGGAAGGCCTCAACTAAAAGAGAAGAAGAGAGGGGGAGGTGTAAGAAATTCATACCCTTAGGGGGTATTTATAGCAAAAGATGTTGAAAAAAAAAACTATCTCTCTCTCTAAAAAAAAAACTTTTTTTGACGGTTTTATAAACTACCCCCTAATGGGCGGTTAAGAGCCACCTTATGCAGCTCTATTAAAAAAATGTGATGGTGGCAAAAGTACAAAAAAAATGATGCAGTTTTATTAACCGCCTCTCTGTCTCTTAAAAAAATTAGCATCGAGCGCACCTTTCTAGGCTGGTCATGTGATAGAATTTTAGGTGGAAGGTTCGATAATTTTTGAAGTGAAGATAAGCTTTCCAAGGAGGATGGAAGAGACAGTAAGGATTTGAGTTATTTAAATTCTAGCTCAGAAAGAGAATGCCAAATTTTCAAAACCACAGCTCCACCTCATTTGGAAATGAAACTAGCTCATTATTATCTGAACCACTCAGCTTGTTTAAGGTGGCAATACTTCTCAATTGCTTCATTTGCAACACCAATGGATCACTTATGTTAAGATCACTAAGCAAGAGATGAAAATTATTATTTGTTTGTATTTCTTGAGAGAGATCAGATTAGGGCAATTTTCAATTGTAAAGTATCTTAGTTTTGTTTCAATATCGTATAAAAATTTCTCAAAGACTGTGGTGTATATTTTTGGACATCTGAAGCTTTGAAGTTCAAAAATAGGGGAAAAACTGATACAACATCAAAAAATTATCTTGATCGGGCACAAATCGCGATGCAAAATCAAGTTGGAAACTTCCATAATTAAAACTGGGACCATCCTAACTCTAATTTCAGCAAACATATAATCAAACTGAGCATCTCAGAAATACAAACCCAACGACATCAAAATCGACTCAATCCAAGTCCAAATGGATCCAAACCAAGGGTCTGAAGCAATATTGGAGGGTTCAAACCACAATTTGGATTACCAAACAGTTTCTAAACATGACGTGCTTATTGTCTAAGGCATACAATTGTCCATCAAATTGTCCATGATCAAGGGATCAACATCGACCATCCATCCAACCACTCCTCATTTACCCTTGATCTCTCACCCATTTAAGGGCCATGCCACTCTAAAAATCTATAAAAAATCCCTCCTTTCTTTTGTGAGGAGGGATCTAAGCAAGAGAGCAAAAGAGAGATCAGAGATTTCTTTTGCCTCCTCGCTCCTCCTTAACCATAGGCCGAGTTCCGTCGGACCACCGTCTGACATCTTTGCTTCGCTGGACCACCAATTGATGATCTCACCTCCGCCAGACCACCGCCTGACTTTGTTGCTCCACCGGACAACCACTTGAGGCCCTGATCTCTACCGGACCACCACTTGAGGCCCTCACCTCCACCAGACCACCGCCTGAGATCATTGCTCTGCCATACCACCATTTAAGGCCCTGAGCTCCACCGGACCACCACATGAGGACCTCACCTCCCCTAGACCACTGCCCGACATCATTGCTCAGTATGACCACCACTTGAGGCCCTGAGCTCTGTCAAATCACCACTTGAGTTCCTCACCTCCGTCGAACCACCATCTGACATTGTTGCTCAGCTGGACCCCACTTAAGGCCCTGAGCTCCAACGAACCACCACTTGAGGCCCTCACCTCCACCGGACCACTACCCGATGTCGTTGCTCCGTCGGACTACCACTTAAGGCCCTGAGCTTTATTGGACCATCGCTTGAGGCCCTCATCTCTACCAGACCACTGCCTAATGTTTTTGCTCCACCAGACCACCACTTAAGGCCATGAGCTCAATTGAACCACCACTTGAGGCCCTCCCCTATACTAGACCATTGCCTAATGTCTTTGCTCCACCAAATCACCACTTGAGGCCCTGAGCTCCACCAAACCACCACTTGAGGCCATGAGCTCTATGAGACCATAACTTGACTCCCGGACTTCTTCTAGACGAACACCTAAGGCCCGGAGCTCCACCAGGCCACCACCTAAGGCCTGAACTTCTACTTGAGGCCCAAACTTCTCCCGGACCACCACTTTAGGCCTGGACTTCTGACGAACCACCACCTGGTGCCCAAACTTCTGCCATACCACCACTTGAGGCCCAAACTTTTATCGGACCACCACCTGAGATCCGGACTTCCTCTAGACCATCACTTGAGGCCCTATGCTCCACCAGGCCACCACTTGAGGCCCGGAGTTCTGCCAAACTACCACCTGATGCCTGGAGTTCCGCCGGACCACCACATAAGGCGTGTACTTCTACCGAACCACTACTTGAGGCCCAAACTTCTCCCAAACCACCACTTAAGGCTTAGACTTTTGTCAGACCACCATATGAAGGTCGTACTTCTACTGAATCATCACTTGAGGCCCAGACTTCTCCCAGACCATCATCTGAGGCCTCGACTTCTGTCGGACCATCACGTGAGTCTCGAATTTCTATCGAACCACTACCTGAGGTCTGAACTTCTGCCATACCACCACTTGAGGCCCTTTGCTCCACTAGGCCACCACCGGAGGTTCATACTTATGTCAAACCCTCACTTGAGGCCCTGTGCTCTACCTAGCCACCACCTGAATCCCAAACTTCACTTAAACCGCCATCTGATGCTTGAACTTGTGCCAGATTGCCATCTAATGCCTGGAGTTCTATTCGAGATACTGCCCTTTTACTATGGTCTTTTTAACCCCAAGCTTCTACTGACTATGGTCTTTCTGATCTCCATCACTAAACAATGGTCTTTTTTACCCCTATCTCCTGTCGACCATGGTTCTTCTAACCTTCATTTCCTACTGTTAAAATAGTTGCTATATGCATGCTTTATATTTTTGCAACTTGTATAGTTTTGATGATTCCAAACATTATTGTTCAAATGTGTAGTTATCTCCTAACTATTTTAGAATATTTGTATTTGCTCTTGTGTGTACTAACATTTCAGGAAAATCAGACTCCAGACTACGAAAACTTCAAATCAATCCAACATAAGATACTTTGTGAATTTGAAGCTTATATTTTTCTTTGAATTAAATTTGAAAGGGAGTGATTGTAATTGAGTGAATAAAAACATACACACACACACATAAGGAGATCATATTTAAGTTATACTGATTGTACGAGGCGATATCAGATCGTACGGGACGATCAGACAGTTATCTCCTATTGAGCACATAGAATAAATATGAACTGGCTTGAAAAATTTTCTAAGTCCTATTCGTCCGGGACGAATTTAATTATCGTCCAGGATGATCTAGTCTCTGTAAAATTTTCGTCCAGACGAAATTAATAATCAAAAGAAAACGGGTTGCTCTCTGTAAAATTTTCGTCCATACGAAATTAATTATTGTCCGGGACGATCTGGTCTCTGTAAAATTTTCGTCCATACGAAATTAATTATCATCAGAAAATGATCTGCTCTATGTAAAAATTTCGTCCAGATGAACCAATTTTTGTCCAGACGATTAACCGACTTAGAATGATTTTCAGCAGTTTTCTAGACCGACCTAGTAATAACCGTTCGTACCGGACGAACTTAGTTCGTACGGGATGATCAGTGTGTACGAAGACATTTCGTACACATATACAAATAGGGTCGTTTCAAAGCGTTTAAGTAAAATCGTCCAGGACAATCCACGATCGTACGGGACGATCCACTGCGTACATAATTGAAAACTTGCAGTTTTTGGACGATTTTTCTTGTCTTTTGAATAAATAGTCCAAATTAGACTGCCACCAAATCTTTTTGTCATTTGATCTTCGTGCCTCTTGAGAGAATAGCAAAGGAGAGAGTGTGAGAGTGCATTCAAAGGAGGATTCCTACCATTGGAGCGTGAAGGCTTCACTTGGAGTTCAAAGGTAAGAATCTCTACTTGTGAATTGGGATTACTTCACTCTTTTCTTTCTTCCTTCTAGATTTCTTATGAGAATATCTGGTTTGCTGCCGACACTTGGAGAGTGTGAATAGCCGAAAGGATCGCTTCCTACACTTGGAGAGTGTGAACAGCTGTAGGGTTCTATGCCCACACTAGGAGAGTGTGAAAGGATGGAAGGGTTCTCTGCCCACACTAGGAGAGTGTGAAAGGACGGATGGTTCTCTGCCAACACTGGGGATTGTGTAAAAGGGACGACGGTTCTCTGCCGCACCGGGTAGTGGTGAAAAGAGTGTATTTGTAAAGGCTTCTCCGCCTTGCTGTGGGTGCAAAAGGAGAGTCACTTTGTGGTATTAGTGCAATACTCAGAGGGTGCCTCCAGGGAGTGGATGTAAGTCTGGTTATAGACCGAACCACTATAAATCTGGTGTCATTTACTTTACAGTTTTTACGTTTCCGCATTTTATTTTTTTTAAGTCTTAAAAACTCTGTGGTTGAAAAACGTTTTCTACAAAACTTAAAAGAAACAATTTTTATTTCGGTTCAACTTAATTTTAAAAGAGGGCTTAAAATTTTTAAACTACCAATTCATCCCCTCTTGGTAGCCTTTGGGACATTAACTTAGGCTTGACAACCTAATTACTAGACTCAACAAGTGGTATCAGAGCATCATTTCAAAATCATAAGTTTGAATTACTTTTTGATTAAAGTAGATGGCTACATTTGGAAACTAAAACACACCTGAGGGTTACTCTATCACTAGACCTCCACTGTTTGATAATATTCCTTTTAATTTTTGGAAAACACGCATGCCTACTTTCTTACAGTCACTTAATTATCGCATGTGGATGTTAGTCCAAGAAGGTTACACAAAACCAACTAGATTAGTTGATGGAGTTAGGGTAGAAACACCTTATGCAGATTGGACTATAGAGGAACGTGACTTAGCATAATTAAATGCCAAATGTTTAAACAGTTTCTTTTGTGCTTTAAAATCTGAAGACTACATGCGGGTTTCCACTTGCAAAAGCGAAAAGGACATATGAGATAGACTTTGTATAACTTATGAAGGGACAAATGAGGTTAACCAATCAAGACTCAATATCTTGTTACATGACTATGAATTGTTTCGCATGAAACCAAATGAATCTATTTCAGACATGTACACAAGATTCACACAAATTGTCACTTCTTTGCATGCACTTGGTAGGGAATTAACTAATGCTGAAATGGTCAATAAGATTCTTCGTTATTTACCTACTGCTTATGATGCTAAAATTACTGCAATTACAGAGTCTAAAGATCTAAACATTTATTCTATTGACAATCTTCTTGGTTCATTCATTGCATATGAGCAAGGAGTAAGTCAAAGAAAGATTGATGCAGGTGAACCACGAAAGGACAAGAATATTGCACTAAAGGTGGAAGAGTCAGAGAGTGAACACTCATAACCTAAGGATGAAGACGATATTGCATTGATGACTAGACAATTCAGAAGCTTTTTAAAGAGGAAGCAGAAGAGACGCCAGCAATGGAATAGAGGTAAGTATAACAAGAATGGCAAGGTTTCTAATGAAGTGATTTGTTATGAATGCAGGAAATCAGGTCATATCAAGACTGATTGCCCAAAACTCAAAGCCACTCCTAGCAAGGAGAAGGTAGAGGAAAATCCAATAGTAAAGAAGGGCAAGAAGAAGTTTCAAAGAGCTTTCTGGGCGGACTCAGCTTCAGATTCATCTGAGACTGAAAAAGAAGAAGAAGTCACCAACCTTTGCTTGATGGCAGATAATGTTGATCAATTAGATCAAGAAGAGGTATGTGACTTAACTTATGATGAATTATTTGAAGTTTCTGAACACATGCATGATGCATATAGGAAAATGAAAAAGATGCATGCTAGTGTAAGTTTTGAATTGGAAGAGCTTAAGAAGGAATATGAAATCCTTAGGAAAGATCATGCATTAATAGATAACAACCACATGAAACTTCTTGATGAATATGATGACTTGAATAAGAATTTTGAGAATTTAAAATCATCATATGCTGAACTTGAAAAATAATTTAAGAATTTTAAGAATGAATATGAGAGCAAGACATATAAAATCAATTATACCAATCGAATCTTTGAAGATATGAATTCATTTTACAAACTCACAATAAGAGCTCTCAAGGATAATAGGAACCCCCCTAAACTTGAAGATTTTACAAATCCTAAATATTATCCTAAATTCATGAAATCCCTTAGAAGACAATCATATGGAAGAAAACATAGGAATATTTTTCCTAATGTTAAATGTAATAATTGTGGATTTTTGGGACATATATCTCACACCTGCACTTTAAAAATGAAAATTAATTTGGTGTGGAGAATTAAGATGCATAAACCTAGACATATCATACATGCATCTAATTATAAATTTCATAAAGGTGAACCCAAACTTGTTTGGATTCCCAGGTCTAACATTTGAGAATTTTGCAGGAGTGCTCTCACACAAGACATCGTGAGAGCATATGGTACCTGGACAGCGGATGTTCAAAGCATAAGATTGGAGATACTGCTCAATTCATAACGCTGGAAGCCAGGAGTGGAGGCAAGGTTACACTTGAAGATAATACCACAAAGAAAGTGGTTGGATCAGGTATGATTGGAAATTTAAAAAACTTTTTCATAGACAATGTGTTATTAGTTGAAGGCTTAAAACATAATTTGTTAAGCATAAGTCAGCTATGTGATAAGGGCTATAATGTAAAATTTTTACCTACTAGCTGCATAATAAGCTTAAATGGAAAAAATGTTTTAAATGGAAAAATGGTAAACAATGTTTACATGCTAGATTTAAATTGTATTCAATCTCCTACTGTTTCTTGTTTGAAAACTGGTTCTGATGAATCATGGCTTTGGCATAGGAGACTTTGTCATTCTAGTATGAAAAACCTTAGAAGAATTACCCAAAAGAACTTAGTGAGAGGTATACCAAAACTAGACTTTACTAAGGACCACCTTTGTGATGCATGTCAATTAGAAAAATAAGTGAAGTCCTCTTTTAAGTCCAATAAAGATCTTAGGACCAGTAAACCTTTAGAAATTCTTCACATGTATCTTTTTGGACCTGTAGGAACTGTAAGTCTAGGAGGAAAGGTATACGGATTTGTTATAGTGGATGATTTCTCAAGATTCACTTGGGTTAGATTTCTTTTTCATAAGAGTGAATCGTTTGAGGAATTCAGAAATTTTTCTACTTGGATTCAAAGAAAATTAGGGAGTGAAATAATTTCTACACAAAGTGATCATGGAGGAGAATTTGAAAATGAAAGATTTGAAAATTTCTGTAAAGAAAAAAGGATTGATCACAATTTTTCTGCACCTAGAACCCCTCAACAAAATGGGGTAGTTGAAAGGAAAAATAGAACATTAATAGAAGCCGCCCGAGCAATGTTGCCAGAATACTCACTTCCTAGATATTTTTGGGCTGAGGCGGTTAGCACTGCATGTTATGTTCTGAATAGGGTGAATGTGAGATCAAATTTGAATAAAACACCCTATGAGTTGCTAAAAGGTAGAACACCTAATTTATCTCATTTGCATGTATTTGGTTGCAAGGTGTTCATACATAATAATAAAAAATCTGCCTTAGGAAAATTTGATCCAAAATCAGATGAATGAATTTTTGTTAGATATTCAAGTGTTGGAAAATCTTATAGGGTATTCAACAAAAGAACTTTAGTCATTGAAGAAACCACACATGTTGTGTTTGATGAATCTGGAAATTTGGAAGAGCCAAATGTTGTTGAAGAAGAGATTGAAGAAAACTCCCAAAAGATTGATAGATTAAATTTGGAAGAAAATGTCGAAGAAATTTTAAAAAGAGAAAATCTTTTGCCTAGAGATTTGAGATTTTCTAAAAACCACCCAAAGGAATTGATTATAGGTGAACCAAGTGAGGGTGTTAGAACTATGCGTGGATTAAACAAGGAAGTCAATCATTCAGCCTTTATTTCAACTATTGAACCCACTAACATTGATCAAGTACTTTCTGATGAATTTTGGATATTGGCCATACAAGAAGAGTTAAATCAATTTGTAAGAAATAAAGTTTGGGAATTAACTACAAGGCCAAAAGATCAAAGTGTTGTTGGAACCAAGTGGGTATTCAAAAATAAAATGAATGACTCAGGAGTAGTCATTAGAAATAAGGCTAGATTAGTTGCTAAGGGGTATAATCAAATTGAAGGAATTGATTTTGAGGAGACTTTTGCCCCTGTAGCTAGACTTGAAGCAATTAGGATTTTACTAGCCTTTGTCTGTTTTAAAGGTTTTAAATTGTTTCAAATGGATGTCAAGAGTGCCTTTTTAAATGGGGTAATTGAGGAAGGTGTTTTTGTAGAACAACCTCCATGTTTTGAAAAATCTAAATACCAAAATCATGTTTTCAAGTTAAAAAAGGCATTATATGGATTGAAACAGACACCTAGGACTTGGTATGAGAGGTTGAGCACCTTCCTACTTGAAAGATCTTTTGAAAAAGGAAGTGTGGATACAACTCTCTTTTTAAGAAAATTTGGAAAGGATATACTAATTGTTCAAATTTATGTGGATGACATCATCTTTGGATGTTCAAATAAAAATCTTTGTGATGATTTTTCTAAAATAATGAGTAGTGAATTTGAAATGAGTCTAATGGGAGATTTAAATTACTTTCTAGGATTTAGCATTAAGCAACTTAAGAAAGGAACATTTCTTAGTCAAACTAAATATATTAAGGACATCCTCAAAAAATATGAAATGGACAATGCTAAACCTGTTAGTACACCAATGAGTTCCTCAGTTCAGTTGGATAAGGACCTTAAGGGAAAATCTGTTGATCAAAAGAAATTTAGAGGGATAATTGGATCTTTACTTTACTTGACTGCTAGCCGACCAGATATTATGTTCAGTGTTTGCTTATGTGCTAGATTTCAATCAGATCCAAAAGAATCACATTTGACAGCAGTGAAAAGGATTTTAAGATATTTACTAGGAACTCAAAACTTAGGGATTTGGTATCCTAAGTTTAGCTCTTCATTTGAAATTATTGGTTACTCAGATTCTGACTTTGCAGGCTGTAGAGTGGATAGAAAAAGCACTTCTGGAACATGTCAATTCATTAGAAATTTATTAGTTTCATGGTCTAGTAGAAAATAAAATTCAGTGGCACTATTTACTGCAGAAGCAGAATACATTGCATTAGGAAGTTGTGTGGCACAAGTACTTTGGTTAAAACCGCAGTTGATTGATTTAGAATTATCTATAGGCACTATTCCAATTTATTGTGATAATACTAGTGCTATTTGCATTTCCAAAAATCCTATTCAACATTCTATAACCAAACACATTGACATAAGGCATCATTTCATAAGGGATCATGTATGCAAAGCAGAAATTGAACTCACACATGTTTCAACTGAAAATCAACTTGCAGACATTTTTACAAAACCTTTAGCCTTTGATACCTTCAGTACATTAAGAATAAGGCTTGGTGTTATTGATTTGAATACTTAAATAAAAATATTTTTGCAGCATTGATATTTATGTTTTCTTAGTTTATTTGTCTTTGATTTGTGTTTTGAATTTTGTGATTTTTGAGTGTTTTGATTGAGTTTATTTTAGAGTCTGTGGTTTTGTCTTTGTTTTCTGTGTTTTGAATGTTTTGTTTGTTTTTCTTCAATAAAAAATTCAAAAATCCAAAAAATGTGTGGAAATCATCCGGGACGAAAATTTTTGTACTGGACGATGTGAGTTAAATTCAGTTTGCGTGATATGAAACATTTTTTAGAGCAGTTTTTAATGTAGTTCGTCTGTACGATCTAATGATCGTCTAGGATGAAATATTTATTTTCTCAAACGTCGGGACGTTTGAATGCAGTGGTTGAGTGGATAAGGCAGGTTTAAATGTGAATTTCGTCCGTAAGAATGTTTTGTTCATCCAGACGAACAGACGTCGTTTCATTGTAGAGGACGATTTTCAACTGACATTAAAATGAATTAACTTTTGATCGTCTGTACAAAATTTTTTCGTCTGTATGATCGGTCAAGTCAAAAGTCTGTACGAAAGGACGCATCGTAAAATGTGTTGATTACAAAAAGCCATTTCATTTTGGACAAAATGGATCGTCTGTACAAACTTTGTTCGTCCAGACGAACGATAATTTTCGTCTAGGATGAACTGTTTTCGTCCAGGACTAACATATCGTTTTCTTTAAATATAAACGAATTTTAACTCAACAATCACATCTCCAAACTTCACTTTCAATGTCTTTCGACTTTAAATCGACAATGGCCTCCTCAAGCAAAAGATAAAAGGTGTTGGCTAAGAAACCTCATAGAAATGCCTCTGAAAACTTCCTTTCAAAGGCAAATGAGGAATCCTTTCCTCGTTTTGCATCTGCCAAAATCACATCTTCTCGCATTCTGATTCAAAGCGAGATAAACTTTAAGGTAATGCACCTTTTTGCCTCCACCCAGTTTCAATTCATTCTTTCTCTCGTCCACCTTTACAACAAACAAACCTTTCTTTACTTTCTAGCCAACATGAGTTTTAACTCAGACCACTCCTGCATAAGTTCTTTTGTTTTCAAACAAAAAGTTGAAATCACCAAGCACGACTTAGGTGCCTTTCTGAACTTAAGAACTGAAGGTTATAGAGCCCACACCCGTATGAATGAAGACAACTTCAAATGGTATGAAGTCAATAGAGTGATTAGAGAAAATGGCCTAACATATCATGTTGCTAGAGTTTCAGGAATGACCAGAAATGCTCGAATCATCCAGCACATTCTTCGATCTTCAATCATTCCTAAAGCTGGTGATAGGATCAATATTACCCCACTTCTTTCTATTGTGACCTATTTGATTATAGATCGTAAGCCTATCGATGAAGCTCAACTTATCCTAGATCATCTTTATGGGCTTTCAGAAATTGGGCATGCAGAACAGAAGAGAAAAATGAACATCTCATTAGGACACTTAGTTACATACATTTTGGAAAAAAAATACAACTTAGTGCATCCTGATGATGAATACGAAGAGCCGGTCTACTACAACGATGCTTCCTTCAGAGCAATTTTCAAGGAGGAAAAAGGGAAAGCACATGCAAGTGCTTCTGAAGAAGAAGAAGAAGGAGAGCAAACTTCTGCACCTCAATCAAATTATCAAAATTTGATTGAGAAATTTGATAGACTTGAGACTCATGTTGATCAAATTGATGTTCAACTCCTGCAGCAGTAACAGGACATTGATATTATCAGAAATGAAGTTCATGAAATCAATACCAATGTTATGATGATGGCCTCCTACTTCAATCTATTTAGTGGCATTCCTCCTCCTCCTCTAGAAGAATAGAGTATGAGAGATGAATTTCTTTGTGTTTGTTGTACTTGTATTTTGTTTTAAATGTTTTGTTGTGTTAGTGTTTATTCTTAGTGGTTGTTTTAGTTTGTCTTTATTAAAAAGTTCAGTGTATTTTCTTAGTTGTTTTAATATTATGAAATGAATATGTAATTCTTTTCATTAATATCAATGCATGTTGTACTTGATTCAAATTTGGTTTGCATTTGGAATGTGGTTAATTTTTATGAATTTCATTAGTCTTATTTAATCTTAATTGTGCTTAAATTAGATTGTAATTTGAGATTAATTACATTAGAAAATCTAGTCTTTCTAAATTTAAAAGTTGTTTATAACTTGTTATAATTAGAACTTTTAAATTCATGTCTATTCATTTAGACTACATAAAATTTAATATTATTATTGCAATATAAATATTTTCTTATTTTGTATTTTTATGCTCAAGTGATATTTATGCACTTAGAAATATTTGAAATTTTACATTATTGATTTTGGAAAGATTTGGTCTCAATTACTCTTGAAAATTATACAAAGAGTACACAAATCAAAAGGAATGCGCAAAGGTTCACAAATATGAAAAAGAGGTACAAAATTAGCTCAATGTCAAAAGATGCACAAAAATGTGCCCAAAAATTTGAAAAAGTTGCGCAAAGCGTCACATGTGGTAATTCTCTTCTTTCCAAATTCTTTCAATCTCTTAATTCAAATTGATCTTATGTTCATTTATATTCTATTGAACTTTGAAATATAGAATTTTTATACATCTCTCTTGTAATGATTTTCTATATTCAAATGTCTAAATTGAATCATGTTTTTAATAAATTCTTCTTACTTACAATGTTATATCACTTCTTAAATTTTATGAATTTCTATGATTGATCTAATGTTATTAGTTTTAGATTGCATACCTTATGACAATCACCATTTAGATTAAATTTTCAAATGAATTTCATATAATTACTTACATTTCTTGTCTATTTATTCTTCACTTTTTGTTGTTGTCAAAAAAGGGGAGAAATTATTGTGTTTGTATGTTTGTATGTTTTGTTTTGTTTAATTATTTTGTTTGCATTTTGGTTTTGTGTTTAACTTTATAATTTTGTTATTTTTTTTTTTGAAAAACAAAAATTTTGTTCTTTGGTTCAAAATGCCTCCTTATTTTCATGTATTCATCAATTCAGGGGGAGTTTAGGAGATTTGTTTAAATTGAAATCATACAAACAATAATTGTTTTTGTCATCATCAAAAAGGGGGAGATTGTTAAAATAGTTGCTATTTGCATGCTTTATATTTTGCAATTTGTATAGTTTTGATGATTCTAAACATTATTGTTCAAATGTGTAGTTATCTCCTAACAATTTTAGAAGATTTGTATTTGCTCTTGTGTGTAATAACATTTCAGGAAAATCAGACTCCAGACTACGAAAACTTCAAATCAAATTCAACATGAGATACTTTGTGAATTTGAAGCTTATATTTTTCTTTGAATTAAATTTGAAAGAGAGTGATTGTAATTGAGTGAATAAAAACATACACACACACATAAGGAGATTATATTTAACTTATACTGATCGTACGGGACAATCAGACAGTTATCTCCTATTGAGCACATAGAACAAATAGGAACTGGCTTGAAAAATTTTCTAAGTCCTATTCGTCCGGGACGAATTTAATTATCGTCCAAGACGATCTGGTCTCTGTAAAAATTTCGTCTAGAAAAAATTAATTATCGTCAGAAAATAAGTTGCTCTATGTAAAATTTTCGTCCAGACAAAATTAATTATCGTCTAGGACGATCTGGTCTCTGTAAAATTTTCGTCCAGAAGAAATTAATTATCGTCAGAAAACGATCTGCTCTCTGTAAAAATTTCGTCCAGACGAACCAATTTTCGTCCAGACGATTAACCGACTTAGAATGATTTTTCAGCAATTTTCTAGACCGACCTAGTAATAACCGTCCATACCGGACGAACTTAGTTCGTACGGGACGATCAGTGTGTACGAAGACATTTCGTACACATATACAAATAGGGTCGTTTCAAAGCGTTTAAGTAAAATCGTCCAGAACGATCCACGATCGTACGGGACGATCCACTGCGTACAGAATTGAAAACTTGCAGTTTTTGGACAGTTTTTCTTGTCTTTTGAATAAATAGTCCAAATTAGACTGCCACCAAATCTTTTTGTCATTTGATCTTCGTGCCTCTTGAGAGAATAACAAAGGAGAGAGTGTGAGAGTGCATTCAAATGAGGATTCCTACCACTGGAGCATGAAGGCTTCACTTGGAGTTCAAAGGTAAGAATCTCTACTTGTGAATTGGGATTACTTCACTCTTTTCTTTCTTCCTTCTAGATTTCTTGTGAGAAGATCTGTCAAGGAGATCCGGTTCGCTGCCGACACTTGGAGAGTGTAAATAGCCGAAAGGATCGCTTCCTACACTTGGAGAGTGTGAACAGCTGTAGGGTTCTCTGCCCACACTAGGAGAGTGTGAAAGGACGGAAGGGTTCTCTGCCCACACTAGGAGAGTGTGAAAGGACGGACGGTTCTCTGCCAACATTGGGGATTGTGTAAAAGGGACGACGATTCTCTGCCGCACCGAGTAGTGGTGAAAAGAGTGTGTTTGTAAAGGCTTCTCCGCCTTGCTGTGGGTGCAAAAGGAGAGTCACTTTGTGGTATTAGTGCAATACTCGGAGGGTGCCTCCGGGGAGTGGATGTAGCTCTGGTTATAGACCGAACCACTATAAATTTGGTGTCATTTACTTTACAGTTTTTAAGTTTCCGCATTTTATTTTTTTTAAGTCTTAAAAACTCTGTGGTTGAAAAACTTTTTCTACAAAACTTAAAAGAAACAATTTTTATTTCGGTTCAACATAATTTTAAAAGAGGGCTTAAAATTTTTAAACTACCAATTCACCCCCCTCTTGGTAGCCTTTGGGACATTAACTTAGAATGAACAACCTAATTACTAGACTCAACACCTACTACGATCTTTCTGACATCTATCCTATCGACTATGGTCCTACCGACCTAACAAACATATTTATGATGATTATTATAACTACCATCATGTAATGCGCTCTACATGATGTACATTTGTGACATTAAGCCAGGGCCTTCTCCCTAAGAAGGGTCTTATTTGTAATCGATTGTAAATACTAGTTGACTCATTCAAACTGGGCCAGCCCCCGTGGTTTTTCCCTCTTTTCAGAAGTTTCTACATAAAAACTATGGTGTCTCTTATGAATGCTACACACTCTCTCTTATCTACTTGTGTGCTGGATCTTTGTACAATGCTAGGACATTAAAATTATATATTTATCTACCATCGTGAATATTACAGGATATAATATATATATATATATATATATATATATATATATATATATATATATATATATATATATATATATATATATATATATATGCATTCCTAAGATAACTCATTTGTAACCCTAGTATAACTTCATCATAAACAAATAAAGAGAGCGCATTATAAAACATATATTAGTAGGGCATATGCTTTGCATTTTTTTTTTCACAACTTGATTCTCTCTATATTATTATCTAAAAGAATCTCAATAAAAAATCCAACAAAAGAGTTCATTGTTATTGTTTATGGAAAAAATAGAGTAAGCAATAATAGAGGACATTTTACTATACAACAACAATAATAATATTAAGCCTTTATCCCACTACATGAGGTCGGCTACTTGAATCCATTTTTCTCCATTATATCCTATTAAGAGTCAAATTATCATTTAAATTGTATAAATAAAGGTCTTTTCTAATACTTTCTAACCAAGACTTTTTAGGTCAACCCTTCCATTCTTTACATAACTCAGATCTAAAACATCTACTCTCCTAACTGGATAATCAAAAGGTGGACACTTTATGTGAGAAAACCATCCGAGGTGACTCTCTAATTTTATCTACAACTAAAGCTATTCCAACCTTTTCACATATATACTCATTTTGCATTATGTCTCTAAGTATTAAGACACTCATCCACTTAAGCATCCTCATCTTTGCAATACTTAACTTAATTTTTATTCTTCTCTTTTAATGGCCAACACTCTGCACCATAAAGTATTAAAGGTCTCACCATCATCTTATCAAAAATTTTCTTAAGTTTGAGGGGTATGTTTCTAACAAACAACAAGGTTTATGCATTCCTCCACTTCAACCATCCAACTTGAATTCTACTAATAATATCCTTATCTATTTCAACGACTCTTTAAATAATATACCCAAGATATCTAAAAAATGCACTCTTTTTAATGACGTACTTGATCAGTCAAACTAACAAATCCACCATTAGATCTATTACTACTAAAATTTTATTCCATATATTCAATTTTAAATCTACTCAAATGAAAATATTTAGACTCTAAGGTTGGCCTTCATAATTCAAAATTTTCTTCTACTCCTCTTATCTTATCTAAAAGAATAATATCATCAACAAAAGTATACAACAAGGTATATCCTCTTGCAAATGTATAGCAAGAACATCCATGACTAAAGCAAATGGATATGGGCTTAAAGCTGATATTTGATGTAAACCAACTAAAATAGAAACATATTTAATCAAACTTCCTTGTGTTTGAACACATGTAATAGCTCATGTATAAATATCCTTTAATGACTTGAATGTAAGCATTATTATCTCCTTTCTTTTGTAGAACTCTCCGTAGCTCTTCTATAGAAACTTTATCATGTGATTTCTCTAAATCAATAAATATCAAATGTAGATCCTCCTTACTCTCCCTATATTATCCATCAAACCTATCAACATATGTAGCTTCCATAGTAGACCTACCCAACATGAATCCAAACAAAAATTTAAAAGTATTAGTATCACTTCATAACCTATTCTCAATTACTCCCTCCCATAATTTTAATGTAAGACACATAAAATTAATCCCTCTATAATTTGCACTCTCTTGTGAATCACCTTTATTCTTCAAAATAGAAACCAACACAATCCTTTTCGACTCATTTGACATCTTTTTAGTTTCAAAATAATAATTAAAGGTTTTGTAAGCTAAGATATTCATTGATTTCCTAAGCATTTCATACTTCTATTGAAGTATCTTCAAGCTCCCTATTTTTTCACACTTCATTTTCCTTAAATCCTCTTCAACATTGATTTTACTAAGATAATTTTTAAAAATCTTTATTTTTATTTAGGATGCTAAGGTTACTAAAATCAATCGTACTCTTTCAAATTTTATTGAAATACTTATCAAAATATATCATCCTCTTCAACATTAATTTTATTGAAAATATTTTTTTGATCTAGCTTCATTCTTAATATACTTCACTTGAACTAGATCTTTTGTTATTCTATCTCTCTACTTACCTAACTTATACATTGTGGGCTCAAACAATTTGCACCTTGGCCTCTACGTGGCCATTTTTTGTGTATAGGAGAGTTTTAACAAGTTTAAGTTATGGGGTAAATTTTCATAAGGCATATTGGATTTTAGATAAGACATTACCCAAAGACTTTGCCCTCATTCTGTGAGGACATTATGATTTGAGTTCAAGTTTTCTATAAATGCAAGCCCCTATAGTTAATTACCCTTCACAATAATGTTAAAGAACTTTTGATTAAGGATAATCATTAAATAAATATATAGTATCTAGTGTATAATAATAACAATTTACATTTATAATTCTCATTTGAATCTAATAAACAGAAGTTATTTCTAATGCTTTTTAGGCATACATCTACATTTCTTAATATAAGTCGGATCTAATATATATACTCCCTTAATTAGGTCATCGGAAGGCTGACATTTTATGTGATCAAATCATCTAAAGAGAATCTCTCTAATCTTATCCACTGCTGGTCATACTACAACTTTTTCACGTATATACTCATTTCACATTTTGTCTCTAAGTGCAAATTCACTCATCCACTTGAGCATCGTCATCTCTGTAACACTTAATTTTATGACTCTATTTTAATGGCCAAAATTCTACAACATAATGAATAAAAGAAAATAATTATAATAAAACTATATAAAAAAGTGAAATTAAAAGATAAAAAATAAAGAATCACTCCCTATAAGAAAATAAAATAGAAGTTTACATATTTTTAATAATTTTATACTTAAAGCTCCGGAATTATAATGTATTTAAGTACATTTTATAGTAATATTTTTAAACTAGCTGACTAGCAAGTTAACTAATTGAGTTGAAGCAAATTCAAATTTGATTCACTAGCTTTGATACGTCACCAAAAATTATGTTGATCTAGCATGAATCTCAAGGAATATTTAAATTAAAAACTGACAAAATTCAATTTATGATCATCTAAACACCGTTATCAGCAAACTTATTGTCAATTGAATGTTTCGACAATATGAACTCGATGACACAAAAATTGGTCCAATCCAAGTTCAAATGGGGTCAAATCAAAAGGTTGAAGCGTGTTTGAAAACTTAAAAGCATTAATTAGGTGAGAAATTATTATCCAAATATGATATTCTTATAGTCGAATCAAGGCATCAAGCAACTCAATGAGACGAATCCAACGAGCACAAGATCACTCAATTCTAACATCATTAAGCCGATTAAATGCTTGATGAAAGCTCAATGATAAAAGGAATCACTATGAGTCGTCTGATAGAACACTCAAAATTTACCATGGATTTTCTACATATTTACTAAGTTGCCACTCCAAGAAACTATAAATAAACCCAAATTCTTCACATAAGAGGGGGGGGGGGGGGGGGGGGGGGTTAGAAATTTCTGCCCTTTTGTAAAACAGGGTCGGTTCGCTCGGAAACAACCTGAGTGACACGGGAAATCACTACCGTCCGTATGAAATCCGATGTTAAATCGCGTATGTCGTCCATCGCATATGTTTTCACTAATTCGCTAGTCGCGTCTGCCAGTCGCATCTGTTAGTCATGTCCAACCTCCAATCCTTTCATCATTGCTGCCTCGCCGTTCGGTTCGCTCTCCGTTCGTTTGCTGTTACAACATTGAAACCACAGCATCTGCCGCCTGAAGCAAATGTGATTCAACGCCACCATCTTACCATCCCGCCGTCACCTCTCTTCCTCGCTATCATCCCGTCGCTGAAGTGCAAACCCTAGCTTTCTTGCTTCGGGCCGACAGGCGACAACAACAATGTAGATTTATGGAATTTGGCTAAATAACAGTTACGGGTCGGGTTGGGTTGACCCTAAGTGGGTTGGGTTCGAGTTCGAAAATCTGACCCATTTTCAAAAAACTGATTGGGTTCGGGTTGACCAGAATAGTCCCGGATCAGTTCCCAGTTGAACCCGAACTTGACCCATGACCTGATTTTGACAGCCCTACTATTGACGACCATGCACCATCTATTGTCGCCGACAACCACCAGTTACTATTACTGACAAACATCATCATCTCTAGAGTATTATCAAGATTTGACCCTATTGTTGGGCATATTTGTCCACCAGAGGACACTTACTTTCTAAAATTTCTCATATGAAGATTAAGCCCTGTTGTAAGGTGTAAATATTCGATCATTATACTCTTCCTCTACTTCAATAGTAAAGAAAGAAAGATATTTGTATCATTTAGTACATAGTAAATTTTATATTTGAGCCGGGCCCATAATTTTTTTTTTACTTCTAGAATTTTTCATACGAAAAAAATCTCTAATCTTACTAATTTTATATTTTCGTTATACTCCATCAACACAAACTTTTTAGCACACGCAACCAACTTGTCAAATTCCATTTGCAAATCATTTATTGAGCAGAGCTAAAACCAGCCCTGATTGACTCACACCACCATCTATTCTTTCTTTTACTGTAGCACCAAGCTAATATTGTTTACATACAACCAGGAAAGGAGCGACACAGTACATTTCTCCATCTCGGCGGCGGTTGCGGCTGAGGCTAAAGATGAGATTTTGCCATTTTCGTCGTCTAGAGAGCACAACTATCGTTACCTTCGCGCTCCTATTCCTATTCGTGCTTTCATTGTTTCCAAACCGCGCTGTTGGTGACAAATCGGCCGATGCTTTCGTTCAGAACGCGGTTTACTCCAACAAGATCACTATATTTTCTAAATCTTACTGTCCGTAAGTCTCCCCACTTTACCAACTTCTGACTTCTTTTGGATTTGATTTCTTTGCCTTTTGTTTGTTTTTTCCTTGTTATAGATGAACTCGTCTGAGTTTGGTTTTACGGTGCATGATTTGCATAAAAATCGTTTTAAAATTACTTTTCTTGTTTTGTTAATGTTTTGATGGTGGAAAATATTGCGGTTTGCTGTGAAATATTGCAACTTGCATTGCATTGATGTAACCCTAGCTTAGAGAAAATACGCGTGCTAGCTATCACAGAATTACACAGAAGGTTCCTTGATGGAATTTGTGAAGTCTGAATGGATCTTTATAGCTCATTTGGTTGGCTGAGTTTAGAAACATGTTTTGAAATGGATTAATTTTTAAGTTTCCGCCATTAGTTGGAATTGTTCATGCATTTTTCAACTTTACGAACCCCTTCAAAACCCCTCAACAGTGAGAATTTTATTTTTGCACTCAAAATGTGTTGAAACAAAATCATTGCCTTCAAAAACATGTTATCTGCAATTATACAAAGAAGACCTTAGAAATTTAGGACTGCACTTTACTTGGTGATGTTTCAGCTCCAATTTGATGCGGTGCATCATAGTTATCATATTCCTTTAGTGTATTTTATTCTTTGTGACTTTCTGTTATTCTGTGTTAGCCTCTTCTTCCGTAGTATCTGTTTCTGATAATGTAGTACAGATTCATCTTTTATTCTATTAGAGTTATTTTCAGCAAGGGGAGATGTCCCTCTTGATAATAGTTGCATATATAGCTTCTTACAATGAGGAAGAAAGCATATTATTCTCATTATACATTTTCAGCGAAGCCTTTTATCTGTTCTTTTGTTCTCACATGCTTCTTCTACAGTATACCATATCACAATTAGTGTTGTAAGTTTAATTGATCTAACTTGGATTTAGCATGGCTTGATATGCTGAACTCAGAGAAGCCATCAAGCAAAAAATGAGCTAGTTCTAACCAAGGTTTAAAATTGCGTATTCGAGTATTGAGGCGTTTTTCGTTCGTGAGGCGAGGCGTAAGCCTCAAGGCGATTTGAGGCGTAAGCCTCAAAATCAAAAAATTGCGTAAACATTAAATAATAAATTTTGTATATACTAATGAATAAATAATATATAAAACATAAAAATGCACAAGATAAATAGCAATGACATTAACATATCACATAAGAAGTTAAGAACTCACTAGTCATCAGCATTATCATCACTCATCAGTCATCATTAAGGGGGTCTTCATTTGAATCATCATTATGATGAGCTGCTCTCTGCTCTTCCCCCTCTCCTATAGAGTCCAATATCTCCCAATCAGCTTCTTCTTCCTCATTATTAGTTATCTTCCTCTTTCCTAAATAGTAAATATTTTTGAACAATATCATAATGAATAATAATGTAATACATTAATAAAAGTTTAAGAAAAAAAACTATATTATTTATATACCTTTTTTGATTTGTTCTTGAGTTGTGGTGGATGTGGATGGTTTAAGACCATCAAAGAAATCAACATTTAAATCTTCATCTTGTAATTCAGACGTCATCACTTCAACTTCATCATCTACAAACCACTCATCATCAGATGCCACATCATCGCAAAGCAAAGGATCTTCATCATCCATTAATCCTTTTTTCTTCAAATTTCTATCTCTGAGTCTCCTATTGTACATAATGTACACCAGTGAGTTCATCCTCAATGTCGACAAGCGATTTCTCCTCTTTGTATGCACTTGGTTGTAGGTACTCCAATTCCTTTCACAGCCAGATGAAGAGCATGTCAAGCCCAAAACTTTCACAGCAAAACGCTGTAATTCTGGAGTCCCATCACCAAATTGAATCCACCACTCAACTGGAGATCGTTTGGCAATTATATCTTTTGCTTGTTGTAATCCAAAAAAACCTTCTTTGTTCCTAAAAGGTACCAATTGCAAGTCAGCATTTGATCTTTCAGTTGCATCACTTATTAGACGATCCATGCAATGATATAATCCCAACTTTATTTCAGGGTTTGTAGACTTGTTCTCTGCATATTGATACTGAGGGTTTAGGTAGTAGCCAGCGGTATGCAAGTGTCGGTGAAGCTGTAGTTCCCACCTATCATCAATAATATTCCAAATTTTCCTAAAGCTTCCTTCACTGCCTCCTAAGTTGGAGGCAATCATCTCTTTGGCTTTATCCATAGCATTGTAGATGAAACCCATTGCAGGCTTCTTCTCAGCATCCACCATCCTTAAAACATGAACCAAAGGTCTAGTGGTTGTAATGGCATATAAGACACTTTGCCAAAATCTGTCATTTAAAACAATCTTTCTAATCTCTTTTCCCTCAGCCTTCTTCGCCCAAGCACAACTCAACCACTGTGTAGATGTGAACATAGCCTCTAAAGGTTGTCTGACATCCAGCATGCTCTCTAAGGTCAAGTATGCGATGGAAAATCTTATTGCGGCTGGCCTTAGAATTTCTTTCTTCGAAAACTTTCTCATAAGAGCTAGAACCCAAGAGTGGTTGTAAATAAACTTGGTTATTTTTTTGGCTTTAGTGAGTGCATTTTTATGTTGAGGTAGATCCCCAAGCTTCTCAAGAATCAGATCTATGCAATGTGCAGCACATGGAGTCCAATACAAATGTTTCCTCTTCTCCATAAGTTTATTACCTGCAGCCTTATAAGAACTTGCATTATCTGTCACAATTTGTACAACCAAATGTTCTCTAACCTCATCAACAATGCTATCTAATAATCTAAATATGAACTCAGCATCTTTAACCCGGTCAGATGCTTCAATTGACCTTAAAAACACAGTACCATAAGGATTATTAATGAGGATGTTGAACAGACTTCTATGTTTGATATCAGACCACCCATCTGATATAATTGTTACTCCTGTTTGGGCCCAAGTTTTCTTAATTTCTTCGATGCTTTTATCAGTGCTTTCCAACTCCTCCTTCAAAATCCATGTTCTTAAATCATACATGGTTGGAGGTTTGAACCCTCTCCCAAATGCTCCAACTGAACGAATCATGTTGTAATAAGCAGGTGATGTTGCAACATTAAATGGAATTGCATTTTCGTAGAAGAATCTGCCTATATCCTTACACACTCTTCTCCGCGCCTCTCTTGCATTTTCTGGGGCCATCTTCTGTGTAGTAGAAGGCCTATCCTCTGATGTGTCAACCATATAATGATCCATAGGCCCTCTAGCACCCCTAGATGAAATGGCCTTCATAGAAGAAGATGAATCCCTAACGCTGCGCTCACTCTCGTAGTAAGATCCAGCATCAACTCTATCTTCAAATTGCTTCTGTGCAAGATGTTTTGATGTGATAGACTTATTCATGTATGACTTTATCTCATCCCTTACAGCATCAGGAACTTTGGAGCATGGAGCAACATTCTTGTGAGAGCCTGGAAGGTGTTCCTTCATCCTAGTCACACCACCTTTCACAACTTTATCACAGTAATTGCATTTCAGATAAACATATGTTTTATCACTTCCTCCTACATCCACCTGAGTGCTATATTTCCATGCTGGATCTTTTCTATGACCTGATGCAGCCTTATCCTTATTTTTGACCATCCTGATTGAGAGAAATAGGAAGCAAACGAGTTCTTACTAATCTTTTATATCACTTGATGCAGGTCGGAGGAGACAGCAGCCTCAGAGGCTCGGACAGAAGCGTACGCTGGTCGGACGGAGAAGACAACAACCCAACTCGCAGTCTCGCAGTAGAAGAAACCTCCAAGCAAATAAGTTTAGGGTTTAATATGCGTGCTGGATGTGTTCAATATTATATAATGTCGAGTCGTCGATAAAGCAGAACACTGTGTACTCTATGCGTATTTATGCGTATGCTGTGCGTACAATCTACGTGAACATTGCGTGTTTTGGAGCAGATGTAATTTAATATATGATTTTGTATTAATAGTTAATAAAACATGATTTTCTTGGTATAGTTTGAGTACTGGGAGTGTTAATTATTTTATTGTGCGTACATTATGCGTATCCTATGCGTTATATATGGGTATAATATGCGTTCACCATGCGTGTTCTGTGCGTGCTCTCTGCGTCAACATTGCGTATTTTTTAAAATATAAAAATACAAAAAAAAAATATTTAATGACTATGTACATTATAAAAAATATAAGAACAAATTAAAAGAACATTTATAACAAATACAATTTTACAAGAGAACCTAATGTACATCTTCAACAAGACAACAACATCAACTTTCCTACAGAAATTATGATTGATGTATTGTCCAATATAAATCATCTTGACAACCAAGCCTTCCCTTCATCACTGCGATACTTATCCTCCTCCCATGTTCCTGATGCCAATAACTTGTTAACATAAACCTGGTCACGATAAAGATGTTTATGCTTACAAGTTATTGACATCAATTTTATGGGAGGAGGATAAGTATTATAGTAATGAATGGAAGGCTTGGTTGTCAAAGATGATTTATATTGGACAATACATCAATCATTCTATTAAAAATATTAAACCAAAATAATTACAAGAGAAGCTTGCTTTGATGTTTACGTATGATTGTCAATCAGAAGTAATGAAGGCATAACAGAAGGTAAGGCGTAATAAAATCAAACCTTCTGTCAAGCCTGCATTACTTCTGTTTGAAAAAATCATGCGTTACCATAAGGCAAACGTTCCCGTATTTTATAGTGAAAAATTTAATGTTGAGCAATAGTAAGTAATAAATTATAAATAATGGCTCATAAAAATTCAACCCACCCTCCCAACCATATATGCCACCCGTTAGTCCACAGCTAACGAAAATTATTATTCATGTCATGGCCTTTCAGTCCATACTCCATACTAAATGTAAGTAACCAAAAACCATTAATAGAATGTGTGCGTGTTTTATGCGTACTATATACGTAATTTGTGCTTTTTTTGTTCGTGTATTATGCGTACTTAGTGCGTATTTTGTGCGTTCGTTGTGCGTATTATTTAAAAAACGTTTCAAAATCATTTATTAAATTTTTTTTGCTTTAAAACAAATAAGAAATTCAAACACTAATATTTGAACGCAATTGCTAAACACAATCTTTCAAACATCATATTCCTTATTTCTCTTCCTTAATTACAATCCAACAAGAGCCATAAACCCTTTGTACTTGTTCAAGTATCATATTCAAGACTAGAAAATGAAATTATAAAAATCCAACAAGAGCCATAAACATCATATTCCTTATTTCTTCATCATTTTAATGTAAAGTAACTTACAAACAAAGATATATATTAATTAAAATATTTAATAGAATTTTATAAATAAAATTTACTGCTTATGTGTGCGTGTGTCATGCGTGCGCTATGCGTACTATATGCGTTCGTAATGCGTCATTTGTGCATTCGTAATGCGTATTTTATGAGTTCGTTGTGCGTACTATGCTTAATGTATGCGTATTATCATTTAATATGTAATTTTTTACTCAAACCAATGTAAATAATATTTATACACAGAATTGAAAGATATATTCTTTAGTGGTTACATCATGAGTTACACTTTTCTTCAAGTGGTCTCGCATTATATAGTAGAAATATGAATTTTGAGCAATAGTAAGTAATAAAGGCTCATAAAAAATCAACCTACCCTCTTATCCTCCCAACCATACCTGTCTAAAGGCTCATAAAATATTTAATAGAATTTTATAAATAAAATTTTCTGCTTATGTATGCGTGTGTCATGCGTGCGTTATGCGTATTCTATGCGTTCGTAATGCGTCATTTGTGCGTTCGTAATGCGTATTTTATGAGTTCGTTATGCGTACTATGCTTAATGTATGCGTATTATCATTTAATATGTAATTTTTTACTCAAACCAATGTAAATAATATTTATACACATAATTGAAAGATATATTCTTTAGTGGTTACATCATGAGTTACACTTTTCTTCAAGTGGTCTCGCATTATATAGTAGAAATATGAATGTTGAGCAATAGTAAGTAATAAAGGCTCATAAAAAATCAACCTACCCTCTTATCCTCCCAACCATATCTGTCTAAAGACTCATAAAATATTTAATAGAATTTTATAAATAAAATTTACTGCTTATGTGTGTGTGTGTGTTATGCGTGCGTTATGCGTACTCTATGCGTTCGTTGTGCGTATTTTATGAGTTCGTTGTGCGTACTATGCTTAACAAAATATAGTGGTTACATCATGGGTTTAACAAAATATAGTCTTCAGAAATAAACATTTTTACATAGAATCAGAATGAAAAATATTTATACACAGAAATATTTATACACAGAAACATTTATACACAGAATGAAAAACTGTTATTTTGGCAACGTTTTACAAAATATTTCATATGCAAGTTCTGCCCTATACTTTGGCATGTCTCCTTGCCAATTTGTATTATCAGTCCAATCAGTGTTGCCTTCAAGACATATTCTTTCCATATATTTACAGACATACATTCCACAATCAAAAAAGTTCTCCTGTTTTGGTATACCTTTAATGGTAGAAAGCTTCCATTTTTTGATATCACTATCAAACGCTCCTTTCGTGTCAGAATATAGGGCTTTAAGCTGAAATATACGTAAAGCAAGGATTAGTTTTGTAAATTTTTTAAAAATTTAAGAGTTCATGTTCATCTAAGTATCTAACAGACTAACACTTACGATTTTTGGAACAACAAGCCTATGCTCTTTGATGCGGTGGTCTAATGAGTCATAAAATTTCCATTTTTGTTCTTTAAGCAAACCAACCAGAAGGGTAATGTGATTGGAATCAATGATTGGTTGTAATAAAATGTTGTTTGAAATAACAGAAAGCTCGGTTATATGGTCGATTTGTAATTTGGACAATTTTTCCCTTCCTTTGTTATTCTGCAAGTGCAAGTAGTAAATGTAAGAACTAAGAATGGATACTAAGTTACTAATCCAATAATTAAACTGATAAATTAAATACTAAGTTACTAACCCAATAGATTGGAGAGATGTATAGAAATTTATGGTACTTGTCTGGCATAAGGTTACACTTCTCATCTAAGAGATAAGAAAAAAGATCTACATGTTCATTGCCTAAATAACTGTCGCTTAATAACTCATCAATCTCAGATCTGGAAATAAGAATGTTAATAACAAACAAGATACTATCATCCCTGCAAAAAAAAAAATATTAAATACGCATTTCATACGCATATCACACACATAACACACGCATATCATACGCATACCACATGCATAACCCACGCATATCATATGCATACCACACGCATATCATACGCATACAGATCTACAATCAAAAATAAATGTTTAATTTTTTACCTTTTAGAGAACTTTTTCAAACATTCTAGCACAAAATTTCTCTTCTCAGAAATCAAACACAGAAGATCTTTGTAATTTCTATTTCATCTGCATGAACATAAGTTACAGGTTTTATTTGAATGTTATCTACTGATATTGGTTCATTTGGATTTGTATATGGAATAAGTTGCATTTCTGCTGGGACTGGCTCATTTGTTGGGATTGAATCTTTTGGTGGGATTGGCTCATTTGGTTCATTGAGGCTGTGGTGTGATATTTGATATCTGTCTCTTATTGGAAGATGAAGAGTAGCTAACAGATCTTTTCTGAAGAATTACTTTGCTCTGATCAATATAATCATTGAGCTTGACCTCAATAACTTCAACTCTCTCAGTAAGATCTTCAAACTTTGTGCTCAGCCTGTCTTCAAATTCTCGAAAAAGTTTTGTGCATGTTTCTTGACAGGATTTCATTATTGTTTCTTGTAGAGACTGAAGTGCTTCAGTAGAAAAACTTAAATGTGGTTGCTGAGGAGATTGGTGGGGGTCTTGTTAAGGAGGTGGGGTATGATGGGGAGATTGGGGGGTTGTTTTGATGGGTGGATATGTCATGAGGGGAATCAGGAGATGTAGGGCTGTCTGGTGGATATTTCTTAATATTAACCATATCCATTTCAGCTTGGAAAATTGCCTGTAGGACATTACAAATTTGACTTTTCCTTATATTAGCAAATAAGTTAGTGATCACCTCTGTAGTATATACAATATCATCGGCCCATCGAAGAAAACGAGGTCTTTTGTCAGCATAGATAGGAGCATGAATAGTAGTATGCTCCAGGAACAAAATCTGCATAAGATGAAAGAAAATTTTAGCACTCACATTGAGCCAATAAAATTTTGAATGAATTTAGCAGTTAGCACTTAGCACTCACAATTAGCAGAGGTACAAAACCGTTGATGTAACCTGCTGGCTTCTTATTTAAAATCTTGGAGTATGCCTTATTAAACTCTCCAACTAAAAAACTCCCTAATTGAACTAGCCCAGTTTATTAGCAAAAAATCATCTGGATTATTTGTTATTCTTTGAATCAACCGAGGGGTTTTAAAGTTGTTAAGTTGAAAAAGTAAATTTGAACATAAATATATGATAAATGTTCTTAACATAGTCTCCGGGGGGGTTTTCTTGTTCAACTCCATCATGCCATTCCTTATTTCCGTTGATGTAACTGAAGTATGTGCTAAGGAATGCCAGGATATTTCTTCTCCTTTATTTGGCAGACCAGTAAGAAGGGTCACTTCATCAGCAGTGAAAGGAATGGGTTGACCTTTTATAACAAAGTATTGTTTTGAAATGTCCCACTTTGAGATCAACTCATAAATAAGAGGGACATTTTGCTCAAACCCAGAAAATTCCAAAAACTGTATCATCTTTAAATGTTTCAATGTGTCATTGACTTCAGGAGTAATTTGCTGAGCAAAGTTATCACAGATTGTTCGAAATAAAGAAACATAGCATCTATAGGTAATTGAATGAACATATATCTGAAAATTGTAAAAAATTATAGATTAAAAATAAGTAAATGAGATACGCCGCACAACATACGCAGACTATAAGCAACGGTCACGCACAGTGTACGCATACTACACGCATATATTACGCACATCACACGCACAGTACAGGAAACATACAACAAATTATACGCACGCATAAAGTACGCACAATATAAGCATGGAGTAAGCTGCACGCATAGAGTACGCACAAAAGACGCATTGCGTACGCACAGCCTATGCATATTTACTCGATGTTTAAAATTTGGTTAGGTTTTATGTTTCAAATTTCAACATAAATTTATCATAAACCCTAAATACAGAGAAAACACGATGGCATCACAGTATCAAACATTTAAAAAGTTCGGAGAAGCCATGCATACGCATAGAATAAGCATAAAATCGGAAGATCTTCAGAGCCTTGAACGCCAACGCATAGCATAACCATAAAATACGCATTACAAAATAGAAAACATTGCATTAAGTTACCTTTTTCTTTGGGGGTGACGCCATCTTAGAAGTAACTGAGTGAAGAATGCTTGAAATTCCTCTGGGTGAATGCTTGAAAGTTCGTAAGTTTACTGTAACTTGAAAATCGAAACGTCGACTCCGCCATTCGACCTTTACAAGGGTTTAAATGTTGATGCCACGTCGACATTTCACTAGGCGCGCCACATCGGCAACTGGGGGTCCGAACTGAAAAAAAAAAAATTTAGGTTAAGTTTTAAAAAGGCGACGCCTTAAATATACGAGGCGATCAGTAAACTTGAGGCGTAAGCCTCATAAACTAAACTTATTGCGTAGGCTTTGAGGCTTAATTGGACGAAATTGCGCTGAGGCGCACCTCAAGGCGCGCCTTTTATTGCGCAATTTTAAACGTTGGTTCTAACGTGGCTCATGAACTCATGAGTTGTCTCATTTAAACAATATTAACATAAATTATACACAATATAGTTGCCTTCAAGATTTTAATTTATAAAGTATTAAAAAAATCTGAATTTTAGCTTCCATCTATCCTTTTTCTAATTTTAGATCTAATAAAGAAAGGCCATTTCTAATATTTTCTAACCAAGTGTTTTTAGGTCTACCTATACCTTTCTTAACATAAGTCAAATCTAATACATCTACTTTCCTAACTGGGTTATTGGAAGACCGCCATTTTATGTGACCAAACCAACTAAGGTGACTCTCTCTAATCTTATCTTCCACTGGAGCTACTCCAACCCTTTCACGTATATGCTCATTTCGTATTCCATCTCTAAAAGTAAAGCCACTCATCCACTTGAGCATCCTCATCTCTGCAATACTTAACTTAATAATATGCTTCTCTTTTAATGGCTAACATTCAGCACCATAAAGCATTGGAGGTCTAACCACCATTTTATAGAATTTTCCCTTAAGTTTGAGGGGGACTTCTCAGTGAATGAGCAAATTGTTTCAGTGAAAAAAAGTCAATGGGTGTAATTTTTACGGTGTTTTAAACTCGTAACTGTGAAAATCTTCTCTTTTGAAAATCTTAAGATGACATATTGGAAGCTAAGGTAATTTAAACAAACAAAAAATTTAATGGCAAGGTACTTTTAATATAGTTTTTGTTTGATATTTTTCGTATTATATGGAATATGTAGCATGGAATATGATATGATGGAACCACTAAGTAGGTAGTAGTTGTCCTAGGAGGCGGCAAATCAATATTCAATTAAAGAAACACAAGACGTGCATTTCACTTGTGGTGATGCGCATGTCTGCACTGATTATTCTATGTTAAAACTAACAAGGATTCTTCCCTAATTTCATTACTTCCGTTTCACGATCTTCTCCATTGGAAGATCTTTCAAGCTTATAAACACGAGTCATTTTGGAAAATAATTGTTGTGTGCAGGAAATTTAGTTGGGAAAATGTAGATTGATCATGATTATTTAAACCTTTTTTTGTAAAAACTCATTAGTTAAAATAGAAGATGTAGACATAGGATTTATTGTGTGAAAATTTTGAAAAAAAAGACTATCGGATTTTTCCCAGTTGAACATTTTTCACTATTATAAAAAGAGTTAACAGTGTACCTCTCTTCCTTGTATGATAAAAAATGGCCACTATAATGCAAGAGGGCGAGCTGCCATGATTGTTTTCAGCAATTGCTGTATAGACTAGTAGTTGGCATTGTTTATGTTTGCAATAATGACACAGGAGTTGGTGTTGCGGCTAACGGAGCATAATAGTTGACCTAAATAAAGATAGCAATGGTGTAAGTTTGTGGACATTAGAGATGGCGACGGGGATGTAGCATACTTTGAGGTAGCTGCAGCCATGTTTTGTGAGAGTTTCAATGTTCTTGAAGGTTGTTGTGACATAAAACTTACCAGATAGAGCTGCGGCGAGAGTCGTGATGTACCCGGAGATAGTTGTAGCACTTGTGTTGCTGGCAACAACTGTGATGTAGGTTTTGTAGGCGATGATTGTGATGTATGTTGACTGTTGTGGAGGCTACTCGTTGGATTTCTTGGAGAATATGAACACTTTTTCAAAATTGAAAAAAATATCTTTTAATGAACCATATAATGGGCTGTTCATATGGATTTGATAATTTATTTCTGTAAGCTACCATGATTCATGATTTGGTCTGTAATTTAGTTTTTGTAGTTGTATTGCTAAGTTTTCTAATAAGCTAAATGACCACAAATGATGATCCAGGAATCTCTAAGCCTTCTAACTTTATCAAATAGTTGTCATTGATGTTATTCAACTTGTTTATTCATTTTCTTTTATTGTTATTCTATAATACAATAAAAATCCGATCATTGATGCTACTCTGCTGTTTTTTTTTATTGAACTTGCTGCACAATAAAAGAAAAAAGCTATGTTGATGCTCATTAATCTTTGGAGTACTTTTTCGGGCAATATTCACATGCTCATTTTTATATCTTTTGAATATAATGAGAAGTAGAACCAGCATTTGTTGTACTCCCACATCAATGTGAGAATCTTAATTTATACATGTTTTTAAAGAAATTCCTGAATCTCATAGCTATCAATCTGATAATTAAGCATCATTTATCCTTGTCTTGAGAGAGTTCTAATCGTCCAAGTAGTTATTTATAACACAACGCCATCTTCCCAATTTTGGAACTATTAAAAATGAGAAAATGATAGATGTTTTTCCCCCTTAATGTAATGCGCCCTTTCATTCTAATGCTTGTAGATACTGCAAACGCGTGAAAAGGATATTCAGTGAACTTAACGAGAAACCATTTGTTGTGGAACTTGATCTTCGAGGTATGTGATATGCACTGATAGTACAATTTTTGTATGAAGGTTTTCATGTCACGTTAAAACTATGAAAAGTTAGTGTAATTGTGAAATGTCTTTCAGTGGCATTGAAAATGAAATGATGTCAGCAACTTTGTATTTGTTAGTTTTATGTGTGAATAACTATGCACACTGTTGTTTTTTAGGCAATATTTTTAAGAGATTTTTATTGGACTACAATCATAAATATTTTTATTTATTGACATGCCAATATTTTTGCATATTATTGATATACCTTCCTATTTTATTAACTGTTACTGATATTATTCTAATTTGTGGATGATGATACAAAGTGAATATCATGTTAATTTAAAAAGAGTATTCTCTTTATTCTCATTAAATTTCTAATATGCACTTATTTATAAAAAATCTAAACATACTTTCTAATGTTCTCTTTGGAACAAAAATTGTATTTTATTCTCTGTTAAAATTTTATCCGTTAAAAAGCAAATAACAACAACAACAACAACATCAAGCCTTTATCCCACTACTTGGGGTCGGCTACATGAATCCTTTTTCTCCATTGTGTCCTATTAAAAGTCAAATTCTCGTTTAAATCTAATAAAGAAAGGTCATTCCTAATATTTTCTAACTAAGTCTTTTTAGGTCTACCCCTACCTTTCTTAACATAAGTCAAATCTAATACCTCTACTCTCCTAACCGGGTCATCTGAAGGCCGCCGTTTTATGTGACCAAACCATCTAAGGCGACTCTTACTAATCTTATCTTCTACTGGAGCTACTCCAACCTTTTCACGTATATGCTCATTTCGTATCCTATCTCTAAGGGTAAAGCCACTCATCCACCTGAGCATCCTCATCTCTGCCACACTTAACTTAGTATTATGCTTCTCTTTTAATGGCCAACATTTGGCACCATAAAGCATTGCAGGCCTCACTACCATCTTATAGAATTTTCCCTTAAGTTTGAGGGGTACATTTCTATCACATAACAAGCCCGATGCATTCCTCCACTTGAACCATCCAACTTGAATTCTGTTGATAATATCCCCATCTATTTCACCATCACTCTGAACAATAGATCCAAGATATCTAAAACGTGTACTCTTATTAATGACTTGATCGCCCAAAGTCTCAATCCCCTCACTAGGTCTATTACTACTAAAATTACACTCCATATATTCCGTTTTAGATCTACTCAAGCGAAAACCTTTAGACTCTAAGGTTGACCTCCATAATTCAAGTTTACCTTCAACTCCCTCTCTAGTCTTATCAACAAGAAGAATATCATCAGCAAAAAGCATACACCAAGGTACATCCTCTTGCAAATGTCTAGTGAGAACATCCATGACTAAAGCAAAAAGATATGAGCTTAAGGCTGATCCTTGATGTAACCCAACCGAAATAGGGAAATACTTGGTCAATCCATCTTGTGTTTGAACACAAGTAATCACTCATGCATACATATCTTTAATGATTTGAATATAAGCATTATTGACTCCTTTCTTTTCAAGAACTCTTCATAGCACTTCTCTTGGAACTTTATCATATGCTTTTTCTAAATCAATAAATATCATATGTAGATCCTCTTTATTTTCTCTATATTTCTCCATCAAACCTCTTAATAAATGTATGGCTTCCATAGTCGACCTACCCGGCATGAATCCAAATTGATTTTGAGAAACATTAGTATCACGCCGCAACCTATGCTTCATAACTCGCTCCCATAGTTTTAAAGTATGACACATTAACTTAATACCTCTATAATTCGCACAATCTTGTGCATCACCTTTATTCTTAAAAATATGAATTAACACACTCATTCTCCACTCATCTGACATCTTTTTAGTCTTCAAAATAGTATTAAAAAGTTTAGTAAGCCATGAAATTCTTTCATCTCCTAAGCATTTTCACACCTCTATTGGAATATCATCAGGTCTTCCAGCTTTTCCACCCTTCATTTTCTTTAATGCCTCTCTAACTTCAATTTTACTAATACGCCGATAAAAACAGAAATCTTTATTTTCATTTAGGATGCTAAGATCACTATAGTCAATCTTATTTTCACAATCTTCATTAAAAAGTTTAGCAAAATATATCATCCATCTTTGTTGAATATCTTCTGAGAAAAGTATTTTTTGATCTTCATCTTTAATACACTTCACTTGAACTAAATCCTTACTACTCATATCTCTTTGTTTGTCTAACTTATACATATATCTTTCTCCCTCTTTATTATCTAATCTATTATATAAATCACTAAAAACTTATGTCTTTGCATCGCATATTGCTTTCATAGCATCCTTACGAGCCACTTTATATATATTCCCAATTATCAGAATTTTTAAAATTAAACCAATTTTTATAACAAAGCTTCTTATTTTTAATCTTTTCTTGCATATTTGGATTCCACCACCAACTACTTTTACTATTAGGAGTTTTTCCCTTTGATACTCCAAGGACATTCGTTAAAAAGCAATAATGTAAAAATAATATTTTCATAAAAATTATAATGTTTAACCATAACAAATTGGTACAATCATAAACGGTTTATTTTTCTCTTTAGGATCTAGAGATTGCAAAGGTGAATCTATAAGCGACGACCTGAAAGGACAAAGTGATTGAGGTTATTTCATTAGAAAGAACAATGAAAATTGATAAGGGTGTGAAAGAATCAAGATTCGACCAGTCGAACTAGATGATGTAATAAATAATAATATCATTAAAAATTAATAACATTAATAGAATAATTACGGGAATCTAACCTTAAACCATATAATTCTAAGAATTTAAACTATATAATTTTAATAGATTATCTCTCAATATAATTAAATTAAATTAAATTGAAATGATGAATATATTATATTATAATTATTAATTTATAAAACATATAGTTTAATTAAGTTAAATTTATGAATATCTAATAATTTAATTATAATTAATTTTTACATTTAATTATAATTATAATAAATGAGATTCTTATAATATACATTTTAACAAATTAAAAATTTTAATATAATATATAAATTTACAAATGTTTAATAAGAATAAGATTTAATATAATATATAAATTTATATTATTAATTTATATAATATATATTATAACAAATTTATAATATATAAATTTGTAATACAAATAAAAAAAAATTTGCACCCAACCAGCCCAAATTTGTGGCCCAACTTACTCAAATTAATGTCTAATAAAGCCCAAACTCACATTCAAGCTCATATAGCATTCATATAACTTTTTTAGTCCCACATTATGAAGGAGTATGAGATGATTGCCTTTTAGCTTTTTATATAGTTATCTTTTTTCTAACAAAATTTATTTTATGAGATGACATCCATATATTATGGTATTAAAAATTTAATTATTTAATAAAAATTTTATTTAAACAATTGTATATTGTTTATATTTTATTTAAAATAAAAAAAATTAAAACTGGGCGGTTCTTTCGAACTTGGACCCGTTAATCGGTTCACCGGTTGAACCGCCGGTTTAGTTCGGTTCTCTGCAAAGCCGATTTTTAAACTGGATCGGATCGGACAACTGGCCGGTTGTCCGGTCCGATTTTTAAAACCTTGGAAAGAATGAAAATTTAGAAATTAATATTTATGGGTTTTTTTTTTCTTTGGTATATATCTAAAGCACATATGTCATTAGTTGGCTATTGCCTATTAGGCTGATCTCTTGTGCTCTTTATATTGCAAGGTATGGGTAGTCAAAATAGCATGAACTATATGCCTTATAGTTCATGCTGCATTGTCCTTGCAATGGGCCCTATTTAATTTCTTTTCATTAGGCTTTAAATAAATTTATTATATTTAATTTTATTATTATATTGATAATATTATTTAATTTCTTTGTTCTCTATAAGTATTATTATTTTTAGCTAGGGTGTTGTTTCTCACTCATGTCATTTTCCTCCCCACTTTGAAGTGATGGGGATGTTGTAAAGAGGTTTCGAGGATTGTTGAAGTGGTGGTTGAAGGCTTATGGTTGGTGGATGGCTAAGGAAATGTTGTCTAGTTTAGGATTTATGGATGAATTTTTGGGTTTAATTTTCATGCAATGGTTAATCAAGTTTTCTTTTACTAGAAATGGGTAAGGACCACCAAACTTGAGACTGGGATGTTAGCTAATTAATGGATGTGATTTTAGTCAATTGAATGTATTGTTAGGAAGTTATGAATTTCTTATGTGGATTGGTTAAGTGTGCAATAGTAGCTATGATTTTGCAAAAGGAGTATGATAAGATTAAAAATACTAAATTAGAAACTGAGATATTTTTCCTCAAACCGGAGACATTTTGCAAAAGGAGTGTGATAAGGAGTGTAAGCCTCAAATAAAAAACCGAAACATAACAAAAACTCATAAAACTAAGAAAATTAAAAATAAAATCCAAAACATAAAAGAAATTAGTTAAAAGAAAAATATGTAAAGGTAAATAAAAATAGTAAAAAAATGAACATAAAAATAACAAGAAAATCAAGAAAAAAAATTATTTTGTAAAGAAAAAATAACGAAAAACTTCTCCTAAAATCACATCTATAAAAACACACATGCTCTCAAACTCCTCCCCCGCTCTTACCAACTCCACCCCTATGCTCTTCGAGCCTTCCTTGTTATCCCCATTCACAGGCTCCCGCTCTCACTGCATCCCTCACTTGACTTGTATGACTCCCAACCACTTGCTAGACCTAAACCCATTATTGCTCAAATAACCTAAAAGGAAAAGATATGTCAATGTATTGTAAGTTTTTTTATGTAAATGTATTATAAGTTTTAGTAAATATTAAGCATATTATAATTATATTATAATATAATATAACAAAATAATTTTCTTATACTAACTATTTTTAAGCACTCAATACAAACTTCTGAAAGTATAAAACCTCTAGGCTTTTTTTGTATGCCTCATGTTGAGGTGTGCCTCGAGGCATATGCCTCATCTATTTTTTAAATCAATAGGGTATGGATGTGTCGAATTTTTTGAGGGTTGAAGTAGATTGAGGGTTTGAGAAGATGCTGAAGATTCATGAGAGTAAGAAACAAAAAGAGAAAATGATATGTTAAAGTTTGCAAACCTTAACTCTGGTTGATTTGCACATCAATTCAAAAATTGGAAAAACTTATTCCTCGTAGAGACACAAGTTCTTGCAAAAAATAAAGCTATTTTTGTTTACATCAATAGCGATATAAATAGTACATGAAGTACTAAGAAAATATGGGCACTAATAAAGTAATACACCGAAATTCCTTCTTGAAAATTAGTTCATAGTCTAATAAAATGGCAGACCTCTTAAAATCCCTCTATATTCAGAAATAAATATTGCCAGTTCAGCATTGTTTATCTTAATCTTTAATTTGAGATGATTTATTTAATTCTAAAATAGGTTTTAGTATTTAAAAAACTCCTTCCAAATAATATATGGTGGCCCTCCGTTCATTTTTAATATAAAATAAAATAAAATGCTAATTGTCATGCTTTTTAGTCATGAATTTGGTGATAAGCCTTTTTGCTTATCCTGCATCATCTCCCCTGAGCTCAAAAGAACACTTCTCCAGAAAATTGAAGTCAATGTAGTTATGGGCCAGGTATGGTGTTATCTTCTATAACTCCTTAGTAAATATAACTCATGAAGGTGGTAGATTTTTTTATCTCACCAAGAATTTGTACTTTTTATTTGTGTTGATTGATGCTTCATCGGTAATAACACTTTAAATCTCAAAGAACTTTGGTTATTGAGATAATTGTAGATTGGAGTTGGATCATGTGCATTAAGACTAGCTTGTAAAATTTCTATTTGTAGTTTTTAAGAACAAGGTATTAAGTTTTCTATGTTAAAGATTTGATTGATTAACATATCGAAGGGCAAATCTTGGTGGCATACATTTGAGATAATTTTTCTAATAATTTTGAGTGGCACACATGCTTTAGCCTGAGGATATTTTAACTAGTAGTTTTATATCTTTCAGGGTGGTTGAATACTAGTACATATTCATTTTTTTATTAAAATTCATATGTGACCTTTTTTTTTTTTTTTTTTTAATCGCTTTAGCATATGTATCATTGTCCACCTTACTGTCGCTTAATATTAGCATGCAATTTTTTAAAGTTCTTGTCAAAAGTAAAGGCAGAATAAAAAAACACACGTGTCGAGTACTTGTGAGGTTAATAGGTTCTTCAGTATTAAAACCATTAACAATTTCAAAAGGGATTTATTTTGTGATTTTAAAAAGATGCTATTATTTTCAAAATATGATGCGGATAAATAATAATAAAAAAAAAATGATGCGGATAAATGCAACTCTCAATGTTCTATGTTTTTTTTTTTTAATGCTAGGATTATCAATAGGTTCCTAAGGTTCTATTTTTTACCTTTATTTGTCCATCTATTTGAGGTGGAAAGCATAGGAGAATTTCAATTTATTACTTTCTTCATAACATTTTTCAAAAGTACGACACAAATCTAACATCTTTATTTGACATAATGGTGGAAGATAACCCACATTACTTCACAACATCCCTAAAGAAAAGCTTAATATGAGATATAGCATTCGTCTTAGAACATGATAAGAAGTGTGTCATCCTTGAAAATCTGGCAACAACTAAAAAAATGCTATCATAGTGCCTAGGTGTTCTAGTAAGTTCTAAAACAGAATTCATTAATATATTTTCTTAGAGTTTATAAGTTACCGGCAGAGCTATTTATTTTTTAGATTTTTGTTTAGTTGTGTTAGCTTTTTTTGTAAGTGTAGCATCCTATTAAGATCTTTTAAATCACATTTGATAAAAGACCAGTAAAATCTATTATCGATTAGAACTATGATTTTCTCCCTTTCGAAATGACCATCTTATGACTGTAACTCATGAATTAGAAATCCCTAAGTGAAGGTCTTGGAATGCATGAATATTTCCGCTAAAAATATAGCCATCTTAAAGCAAGAAAGAGTTTGCCAAATTGAATGGCTGGTCATTTTATTCATTATATAAGATGTGAAAATCAGGACAGGAGGTATAATCCTCCTTTAATTTACGAAAACTAGTGATCAGAAGTTATAAGGAAGTAAGCTACTTTAAATAAGACTTAAACAACTTTATTTTCAACTCCTGACTTACGCTTAAAAATGAAGGTGAAATGTTTGAGGTATTCAATCCATGTGGGATACCTATGATTTAATTTTTGTTTCGTGTTTATGAATATTATGGCATGGTGGTTGGTGTTTAAGATGAATTTTTTGTGCAATAGTTAGTCTCTCCAGTGCGTTGAGGATTTGATAATGTTATAAAACTCGATGTTAAAAGTGGAATATCTTTATTTCATCTCATTGTGTTTCTCACTAATAAAAGTTAGGGAAGATTTTCTTGACTAAGGACACCATACATATTCCGGAAGCATCATAAATTATTTCAAATTTTTTAGGAAAATTAGGTAATTTAAAGTAAATGGGAAGAGACCACTAGGATTTTAACCACATTAATGCACTGAGGGTTATGATGAATTTATTATAGAAAATTTAAAGGAGATCAGTTATTGGGGTTACTAGAACACTGAAGTTTTCAATGAATTATTATAGAAATTAGCTAGCTCATGAAAACTTTTTACACTAGTGATGATTTTTGGGTCTGCCAACCAATGATAGCTTAGTGGGGCTACATTTTATTTTGCCATTATCTTTTATTGGTAGATAAAAGTTTATTCAACAAGTTAAACTGGAGTTTTATTGAAAGATTCAGCTAAATTATTGGCCCTAGGATAATAGCTTGTTGAAAACACTTCCTTATTGGAAGAGTCTAAAACTAGCTATCAAGCTTGGTAGTTTTTAGATTAAATTGAATTTTTGAAAACACTTTCTCAATCGGAGAGTGCAAAATTGGTTATCAGGCATGGCATTTTTTTGATAATGCCCATTTATAGTTGACATTGGGTGAGTACCACCTTTATGGATTGAAAGGTAAAACCCACCTTCATAAATAATCTCTATTATGAAGGAGCCTTCTCAGATGGGCTCCAATCTCCGATATTGTAATTGGTGGGTGATGATTGATCATCATAAGGCTTAGTCTAGCGAGTTTGCTTGAGTTATATGAGTGCAATAAACTCCATACTTGATTAAGTTTAGTCTAAGCTCACCTGGATTATCCAATTGTTCAAGGTGAAGAATTGGATAACTAGACTTAAGCTTTCTTCTAGGAATTCATTTTTCAATAAATCATCTGCTTTTCTTTTTAATTCAGCATATTTAATTGGGTTCATACTATAATATGTGAGATTTTGAAGTTATGAATCACATATAAGATATATGGCATGTTGCATGTCCATAATAGGTTGTAATTCATCATGTGATTATTTGAGTTCAATGTCACTAAATTCATTCAACAAGATCAGTGATCACAATAGTTATGTGAATCTTAATAGCTATATGGTCAATCTTCTTAATATGTAGTCAATATAGTACGTAAGTGTCATCAAATTTCATTTTTGGAATTTTAAATCCTAAGTTATTTGAACTTGTAGAACTAGGTCTTCAATAGGGACTAAACTAGACTCCTTAGATGTGAGGTTGATGATAATGAGTTGGAGTTATTTTAGCTATAGAAAGATACTAAATAAAATTTTCCTTTTCCAATCCTTAGATTGAGTTTTGTCTATTGCTAAACACCCCGACTCCTAACTGGGTTTCTTTCTTTGCACTTAGATCTTCAATTAGAAAGGGGTTGATCCATTGGTTCAGTATCTGAGTGAACACATTCATCCTCTTTTAGGTACATTAGTTGGGTTTACAATGGTATATCCGATGACACTTTTTATGGCAGTTTTGATAAACTAAATCTCCTCTATTCTTGATGGATTTATTAAGGGGTAGGTTAGGGGCAGGACTTGTAGAAGGGGTAGACCAATGTGATCTTAAAATGACTAAGCACCTCCTATGTTTTTTCACTAAATAAACCTCATTCCTTATGTAGTCCAATAATAAATTTTGTTAAAAAGTTGTTTATTATTATCAGGATTGTCGGTTGTAGCAATGTGATCTTAAAAAATGTTGAGGTAATCAATCACTAACATACTACCTTGGGTTATTATGGGTATGAAGTTTCTTATCATGGTGCTGAGGGAAATACTTATTCTTGAGCATTTAATTCATTTCATCCCACCGAAGGACTCTTTAATTATTACTTTTCTATAGTCCAAAAATTATTCCATTATATTTTAGCATGCCCATTTAATTTGAGTTTAGCTAAATTTATCCTCGGGTTGTCATACATCTTATATCAATAAAAAAATCCATCAATTTTGTAAGCTAACTTAGGAATTTATTTAGGTCATGTCTGCTTTGAAAGGCGAGCGCTTCAATATATATATATATATATATATATATATATATATATATATATATATATATATATATATATTTTTTTTTTTTTTTTTCTAATCTGGTCATCAAATGGTTCTTTCCTTATGGTGTATTTGGTGATATGATGCTTTTTATTATTTGGGATAAATTTTTGGGTAGATTTTAGGTCATCCTTAAAATCATTTTTGGATGTGTGATCAAGATGTTGCTTTACCAAAACTTCTCTCATCAATTTTTTGAGTTTGTTTAGTTAACTTTGTCTAAAATGAACTTCAGGTGAGGGGGGCACAAATTCAGCTTATCACGATCTCTTCTCAGTGGGTTAAACCTTCAATAAAGTCCTTCTAGATTTTGATTCTCACAAAACTTGTATATCTTGTAGTATTTATTTTAGAAATAATTGTGTGCAAAGTGATAATGAATGTAAAATATGCAAAGTAAAAGAATTTTTTTTTTTTTTAGCTCGTTGTTGGTTTAGCAAGTAATAATGCTCTTTTAACACCTACAAATAAATAAAAGATACCATACAAGAGAATGCTAATAAATGTTATGCATACAAATTGCAATTTAGGTGAAGGTTTAAATTTTATTTTTGTGGAACTCTCCCTAATGTTGGAGTGTGAGGGGATCAATGAGTATGTTTAAGCTAGAAAATTTAGTTAGGCTTTGATTTGTAGAGGCAACTTATTCAGGTTCATTCAATAACCTTGGTTTTGCACCTAAATATATGATTTGTTTTCTTCCAAAATAAGTTTTAATATTTAAAATATTTCCTTTAAATAATATATGCAGCGGGCCCTTTATTTTCTAACAAGAAAACAAATAAAAGAACAAAATACAATGTTAATTGCCATGCTTTTTGGTCATATAGATTTGGTGATGGACCTCTTAATTTGTCCTACATCACAAGTATCTCATGCATACACAAACCTTTAGGTTACAGACCCTGACAACTAATGAACAAGGAGACGAGCTCTTCTTCCTCTTCATTTAATGAAGGGGGTGAGCATAGATCTCAAATAGTGAACAGGAAATGAAGTTAAAAAAGTGGAACACAATGAGCTCTTCTTAGGCTTCGTTTGGGACAGCTTTCTTACTGCTTCTTAAAATAATTTTTTAGTATAAAAGTTAAAATTTTTGTACTCAAAAGCTGCTTTAAGAAATAATAAAAACTAAAAAGGCCATCCCAAATGAAGCCTGCAAACACAGACCTCTTGCTTCCCTAGCCCAACACAGAGCTCTTGGCCCTAGCCCAACACAGAGCTCTTGGCCGTTGAAGTCCAAACATAATCCTCCCAATACTTGAACACAGGAGCTTCTCTTAGCTTACCCATGCGCTTATCTGCTAGAATCCGCTTAGTTGTGTCCATTTTAAAAATGTTATGTTCATTAAGATGAGCACTAATCTAGATTTGGCTTACAAATGTAATCTTTCTTGATTAATTGTCACTCTAAATTCATTTATGCTTTATTTCGTTAATATAATCCTCTATATGCTCCAAAATCCTTAGAATCTGAGAAATTATTTATACTCTCCAGTTCACAATATTTCCACTTACAAAATTTTACTCTTCTATTCTCACCAATCATTTTCAACTAAAATTTATACGCTATTTAAGATGCAGATGATGGGAGTGAAATTCAAAATGTTCTTCTGAATTTGGTTGGCCGACAAACTGTTCCACAAGTTTTTGTGAATGGAAAGCATATTGGTGGTTCAGATGGTTTTTAACTAATCACTACTAAATCTATGTTCTCTTATTTATTGAAAATTTTTCTTTTCCACTTCATAATATATCTTTCTTACATTTTTGCAGATACCATGAAAGCACTTTCTAACGGTCTACTTCATAAACTTCTAAAGAAAAACCAATGACATCTTACACCGTTGATTGCAACTTAACTTTATGCAAAAGCCTTATCTGATTTTTTTTTTTTAAAACTATAGGTTCGTTTGGGACAGCTTTTTTACTGTTTTTTAAAGTAGTTTTTAATAACAAAAATTTTAATTTTGTACTGAAAAACTTCTTTAAAAAGTTGTAAAAAAGCTATCTCAAGTGAAACATATATCTATTTGCTAACAAAACAGCATACTGTACTCGTTTCTCTGTTTAATGAACATTTTATGTATGGGATTATAATAGTTAATTTTGAATCTTTTTCTTAAGATGTAAATTGTTTCGAGAGTTGCAGACTGAGAAAAAGATTGAACAGTATTTCCAATGGCATTATGCGTTGCAGTTGTTATATGTGCTTGTTTATTTTTACCTTAAGGCCATGTATGAGAATAGTTTTCTAGTTAAAAATGTTTTGAACTAGAAAATTTTGTGCTAGAAAGTTGATTTAAAAAGCAGTAAGAAAATTGTCTCAAGGGATGGCCGTCTTACTACTTCTTAAAATAGTTTTTTAGTACATAAATTTTTTGAAAGTTATGAGGGAGTAATAGACAAATTAAATTGTTATTACGGTTTGAAAAAAATACTAGTAAGAAGGTTATCTCAAGTAGTAATAGGGTAATTAATTTATCATGAAAAAGGAATTCTATCAAAATTGTTCGAGTGTATAATACATAAAAAAATGAACTACAGAGTGAGAAAGGAATTTATTAAAATTTTACAATACTTTTTAATTAAACAAAATACCAAAAGTTTAAAATCTCTTATATTTGAAATACTTTGCATTTCTTTTTTACCTAATCAAATAGCCCCTTAGATATGTTATTTACTCCCTTGAGTCATAGCTCAATTGATTTAAATATATAATGATTGAGCCACATAAATGTGGATTTAAGAAAAAAAAAAAAAAGATATGTTAACTTATTTAGAGAATAACATTTTATTATACTTTAAGTATGATACCCTCAAAGTGTAAACAAGTTTAGCATTTGTGAGTTTGTTTTGTGTTTTTGTTCGGATTGTTTGAATTTTCATGTTTGTATTTGGGTTTTGTTTGAATTTTCATGTTTGTGTTTGGGTTTTGTTTGAAATTATTCGTATTTAGCTCGATAAGCCAAACACGATTGAATCATTCTATTTACCTGCTAATCAATAACTTATTTAGAGGAAAAATCAAGTTGGAAACTTCCAAAATTAAAATTGGGACCATCTGAACTCTGATTTCAATAAACTTATTGTCGAATTGAACGTCTCGAAAATACAAACCCAACGACACCAAATTTGACTCAATCTGAGCCCAAATGGGTTTGAATCGCGGGCCCGAAGCGCTATTGGAGAGTTCAAGCCACAATTTGGATTACTAAACGGTTTCCAAATATGACATGCTTATAGTCGAATCGAGCAGCTCAACGAGATGAATCCAATGAGCCTAAGATCATGGAATTCCGACATCATTAAGACCTTCAAATGTCTAAAGAACGGTCCACTATTAAGGAATTCAATATCAACCGTCCATCCAAACCACTTCACATTTATCTTTGATCTTCCTCTTTTTTACGGGTCATGCCACTATAGAAAACCTTTAAATAGACCCCCCCCCCCCCCCCCCCCCCCCCCCCCCCCCCCCCCAAAAAAAAAAAAAAAAAAACCCTTCCTCTTCAAAAGAAATTCTAAGCCTAAGGAGAAAAGAGAGAGATTAGAGATTGCTCTTGCCTCCTCGACCACCGCCGGAGCTTCGTCGGACCACCACTTGAGGCCCTGAGTTCTGTCGGACCACCACCTGAGGCCCTGTACACCGCCAGACCAACACCTGAGGCCCTGATTTTCGCTGTACCACCACCTAAGGCCCTAAGCTCTGTCGGACCACCACTTGAGGCCCTGAGCTCCGCCAGACCACCACATAAGGCCCTGAGTTCCGCCGGACCACCACATGAGGCCTTGAGTTCTGTTGGACTACCACCTAAGACCCGGAGTTTTGCTGGACCACCACTTGAGGCCCTGAGTTCCGCTGGACTACCACCTCAAGCTTGAAGTTCTGCCGGACCACCACCTGAGGCCCGGACTTCCACCGGATCACCACTTAAGGCTCGAAGTTCTGCCATACCACCACATGAGTCCCAGACTTTTGTCGAACCACCACATGAGGCCCAGAGTTTTTCCATACCACCACTTGATGCCCAGAGTTCTATCGGACCAGAACTTAATGCCCGGAGTTCTGCCTAACTATCACTTGAAGCCTGGAGTTCCACCGGACTACTATCTGACGCCAGACTGCTGCCGGACCACCGCCCGAAACTGAAGTTCTACCAAACCAACGTCAAGCTACCAACAGACACCAAGATTTTCAACTAACACTAGACTTTTTCTAGTCCACCAAGTGACATTGTACTTTCATCCCCATTTGTCACTAGATTTCAACCAAATGGTTGACATTTGTAATCTAATCGCCCTTAAGGACGAGTCGACCCTTTTTTTAATCTACCCAAACACTAGTGGAATCATTTCAGCCTGGGTCAGAACTCGTGGTTTTTCCCCTTTCCAAGGTTTTTCACTTAAAAATATCTTGTGTTCTTTGTGTCTGAACTAGATATTCGTATAATACTAAGACGTAGTATTTTAACTCTATCGTCACATATATTCTAGTCCGCAATAATATATATATATATATATATATATATATATATATATATATATATATATATATATATATATATATATATATATATATATATATATATATATATATATATATATATATATATATATATATATATCATTAATTAATTAATTATTGATATATGTGTGTAACGTCCCAAAATCAAAATTTGAAGAATTGTCTATTTATCTTTTTAAGACTATAGCAGAGCTTCTATAAAATATAAATATAAATAATTACTAGCAAAAGCATCTAAAATCATATACATCAAGATATTTTGCTATTCACTCACAAAAATATCATTTACACGAGCCACAATATCACTGCCATAAGCTCATAACTACAAAAAAATAAATAATAAAAATAACAAAATTTAAAGAGAACTTAAGGATCACTGTCAACCTCACTCCAAGTGGTCATGATCCCTTCCCCGACTTGAAATTATTTAAACCACATATAATGAGCTGCAAAAACTCAGTACGAAACCAAAACTCTATAACTACTTTCAATACAAAATAAAAGAATTAATATGTATGTTTAGTTCTAGTCAATTTCAATCATCACTTAATATAGGCAATAAAATTTCAAAAATCAATAATAAAGTCAATATGATTAGTAAAATTAAAAGAGATTTATTAAACTATTAGCTGTATGGTAAAAAGTATTATCATTAAATGAATCATGTCATTATGTTATATAAATATTAATGCTAGAATGAGCTATCAATCTGTCAATCAATTTAATGTAATTATATTGAGGTAAATATCATTAAGAGTATAATTATTAAAAGCAAGGCATTACATTTAGCTTTAATGTGGTGTTTTCTTTCGTACATCTGTTATCTATAATAATTATCAATCTGTCAATCTCATCTTATCTTTCATTTATTTCTATCAATCATTTATTTTAACATGCGGCTTTCAATAATTATTTAAGAGTCGTTGCCTTCTACCCGTTGGAGTAATTCAATCAATAAGTTACAAGCTACAACTAGGATTACACCACTAATCATTTATTTAAAGAAAAGCCCTTCATCCCAACCTTATGTGCAAGGTATTATATTTTAAGAGCTAACTCGTATTCATTATAGTGTTAACATCCAACCTTCCTTGCGTACATACAAATGATATCTTTGTTATATGCAATGTAAGTCAATATCATATACGAAATATAAAAATATATAAATATAGAAAAATCTATCAATTTATGTACCATGCATTTGCTTCAAAAAATTATATCTTTCAATTTAACCAATAAAAAAATTAATATGTTATTATATATATATATATATATATATATATATATATATATATATATATATATATATATATATATATATATATATATATATATATATATATATATATATATATATATATATATATATATATATATATATATATATATTGAAATCAGAGATAGAATAATTATTCCTTACAGCGAGAAAGGCAAATTCTGTAACAGGGTTGACTAACGAATATCACACCGCGGCCTCCAAAACTAAGCTTTATTTTCTCCTTTCTATATTCTCTCTTAAAATTCCTCTCAATGCTCTTTGCTTTAGCCGAAGGATTAAGGGAAATGAAATTAAATTCTTTCAAGTTAATGGACTAAGATATGTAAGATTTAAACTATAATATAATATTATTTAATTATATAATTTAATCAATTATCAATATAAAATTCATATAAATTCTTTTGGGGCTTTAAAAATTATAGAAAAATATTTATAAAATAAATCATTTTATTTAAAATAATATTGATGAAATCAGTTTGGAAAACGGATATCTGACGGTCCCAAAATCTCCACTTGTACCAATAAGTGCAAAATTTTTAAAGATTTTCACAGGTGCCTGAAAATTATGAAAAAAAATTAATGTAATTAAAATACTATAATATAAATGTTATGGCAAAGGCACTTTCCAAATTTGGCTTAAAACGGTTCCTTAAAAAATTAGTTGTTTGGGTCAAATTACATGTCATTACAATATGTATTTGTTTTATGGTATAGAATGTTGACCATTAAACATAAAGTTAAGTATTGTAGAGATGAAGATACTTAGGTGGATGAATAGATTTACTGCCAGAGACAATACTAAATGAGTATATATGAGAAAAATTTGTAGTAACTATAATGACAAATAAGATTAGACAGAGTTGTCTTAGATGATTTGGTTATATAAAACATCATCCTTCCAATGACTCAGTTAGGAGAGTAAATGTATTAGATCTAACCTATGTTTAGAAAACTAGAGGTAGACATAAAAAAAACTTAGTTAGAAAGTATTAGAAATGATATTTTTTATTAGATTTGAACAAGAATTTGACTCTTAATAGGACATAATGGAAAATAATGATTCAAGTAGCCGACCCCACATAGTGAGATAAAGACTTGATGATGTATACATGTGTATGCGTGCATGTGCTATTTCTATTTGGTTTATTTAGAAAACTAGCTGAAAGACTTCAAAAAATTGTTCAATATCAGCTCTTTTAATGACCAAATTGAATATGAGCTTCTTAACTAATCAAACAAAAATTCCTATACACACTATATTCTTTATCATCCATACCAAAACACAAAAACTCATATAGCTATCAAGTTCGAAAACACATTGAAAAACATAAACATACCAAACTTGAAATAGAAACAACTGAACAAGCAAATGAAAGGATAGTTCTCTGAATCTATCACTCATCTCATGAACTCACAAATCGTTAGTCTCACCAATCTTATTAAACACAACATCAAATCATTAAGTTTATAAGACTTCTTCATATCATGCGAGGCTAAGATCATGTGATTCATATCCTATACCAAGCAGATTTGGTTGGATTGGCTGAACAACCCTGAAAGAAAACATCTGAGGACAATCATTCACCATTGGAATCGAATTTTCATAGACTCTGTTGTGGTTTTCTGCACTGAAAGCATAATTCTGATTGTCGTCTTTCATCTCCTGCTTTCATGGAAGCTTGAAGCTTTAAATATGGAGGCTTTTTCTTATAAGGGAATTGTAAGGGAAGAGTAGAATACTAACCAGTTCATGTACTAGAGCTCTGTAGGTCTCCCTGGTGCTTTTAAGCTGCAAATACATGTAAGTGATTGAGATTACTAGAAATCACTTTGAAAAAATTGAAGTTTTTTTTTTATGTGAGAATAATTGTGATATTGAAATCATATGAAATAAAATTCTTACAAAAACTTTGAAGAGCATGTATATAAGTATATATTACATTGACCATTGCCTGTTTAAGATCATTAAATGAAATTAAAAAAAAAAAGAATTTTCTAAAATATGAAGAGAACACAAAAAATGAGTTTTCTTTGGGATATTATAAGAGGAATGATCACACCACCAAATTAAAAAATATAATATTGAAAATGAGAGAAGGGGTCTCTAATTTTTGTAAGAGAAGATGCAATAAGCCTCCTAACTTATTTCCTTAAGCTTCTCCCACACCACTCTCTATATCTCTAATCTTCTTTTCTCTTCCTCAGAGCTGATTATTATTTTAATCATCATTACCTTTACTATAATAAATTTATTAAATTATATTACATTTCATAAATTCTAAAATTAATCATTAATCTAATATTAACTCTCAATCATAATCATTAGATCATTAACTTTCAATTTATATTTATATTTAATTTAAATTAGTGTAATAATAATGATGCTTAACTTCATCCTAATATAATTTTATCATAATCCATAACAAAATTTTCTTAAATCAATAAATCCTTGTATGCCCTAAATTCTTTTCTTATTCTCTAAAACTAGCTGTTCAATAAAAGAGATTATTTATCAATATAAAAACACTAAAGCTACACCATACAATAGGCCACACCAAAAGCCACACTAAGTACAAGGAATGATTGCTCACTTTGATTGATTGGTCAAATGGTGGACTTCAATAATGGATTCATATTATTTTATGAACTTAGTTTATTTGTAAAAAATTAATTATATATATACCATCATTAATATAAAAGGGTGAAAGGGGCTATTTCATTTGTTCTATTTCTATCCTCATTTAATGATAAATAAGCAAAGGAAAATTTAATTTTTGTAAATATTTCTTCTTTACAATTTCAAAAAAAAAAAGGACTGATTTATAAAATGATTATTCTTTTTATGCAAAAATACAACAACTTTAATTGCAAATTTTCAAACAAAAAGTATAATATTTGTACAATTACATGAATCAAAATATACCAACTTAAAAGAAAATAGCATAAAATGAAAGTATTTTTGCAAATCTGAGATTCCTTTGGTCAACTTCATAAATCTTCAGCATAAATATTTTTGTTTTTATGACAAAAATAATTCAAAATCCTTTTTTTTTTTTTTTTGGTGGGGAAATAAAATCCTTTATTTAAAAGAGAAGATTTGAACATTTCATTTAAAGATGACAAGAAAATGAACAGAACAATGTGTTTGTTTCTACTTACCTTTTTCTTGTAAGTGTCAGTTTGTGTGGCGATCACATGATACTGCTACCAAACAATCAAATCATGTAAAATTTGTCAGATAGTTGTTTCTATTTAAGTAAGCAGAAAGTAAATGCAATAAATAAATAAAAAAATAAAAATAAAAGCATTAAGTATAGAGTATTACTTTAGTTGACGGGTGTCAAAAAGGATCAATAGATCGGATTCAGATCATTTTTTGGATAAAAAAGGACAACTTGAACCGAAACTGTTTAATAAATGGATCAAAAATGCATATCCAAACTCAACTTGTTTATTAAACAGGTCAATTCAAATTTAAATTTTTTTGGATTGAGTGTCACTTTTGATCATACTAGAATTTGACAACCAATTTGAATTAGCATCTCTTTAATTAATTAATTAAATTTAGAATGAATGATTGGGCAATCTAAGATGAGTAAATATTGATTTGTATTATATGAGCTACGATCACATGTTTTGATCAAATCAATTAATTAATTTTAATAAAAATAAAAGCATTCTAATTATTAATAATTATCAATAATTAGTTAGAGAATCACCATATTAATTGATATTCAATGGCAGCCTGCTTGCAATAAAAAATTTGTACTAAAAAATCATTTTAAAAAGTTGAGAAGCTAATACTTAAGTAGTGTTTGCTAGTTTAAACTAATTTTAAGTAATAAGGAAATTTTATTTTTATAAGCATTTTCTCCTTAATCATTGATTAATTTGTAGAAAGAAGGATTGATGAATTGGAATGAAATATAATAAACTTTTATGGCAATAATGTCACCAATCCATACTTCATATGATGACAACGATTACATTACAAGATTGACTCTTTGTCAACTACTATAATGGTGCCTTAAATTTCGTGCATGACAAGGCCGATTGCATTGCCTTTTGACTCATAAAGACCAAATATAACCTTGCAAGTAACATATAATAATAACAATAACAAATGAATCAATATTTGATGACACTTGCTACAAGTATCTTGTATGCCTCATTATATATAATAACTCAAAATATAAAAAGTAATTTTAATATTTACAACTTTGACACTTTATGTTTTAATTTTTTTTTTTTTTTTGCATGTATTTGGAAGTATTTTTGTATATGAAAAATATATATGTGTGTGTTTTGGAACGAGTCCCGGGAGTTTAGATATTTTTTGGCAAAAAGTTTAAATTTTTACTATTTGAGGGCCTAAGTATTGGGTGTTTAAGCATCAATAGCCTTGAGGTGTCAAATACTGACATTTCAGCTCTATAGTCTTGGGGTTTTAGAAAATGAACTAACGTCACAATGCTAGTTGATAGTATTGCAGCGTTATGCCACTATCTTCAATTTAAATATTAAATAATTCAACTATTACATTCATTCGAGTGCTATAGCCAGTCGAGCAAGAGAGAGATCGAAGGAGAGCGTTTTGGAGGGGGGAGAAGGATTTTTTAGCCGCTTTGGGTAATTTTTAGCCGTCAGCCAAGTTGGAAAAGTTGTCTGAATTGAGGTAGTTCATATTATACATATCTCAGTTTTAAAAAAAAAATATGAAGTGCTTTTTTTTTTTTTTTTTTTCATTAAATTAATATTTTTATTGCTGAAAAAAAAAGGATAACTTTGCAATGGAAAAAATTTTATTGCTTAACTTTTTATATGTTATAGAGATTGAGATTTTAAACATTTTGAATATTTTTTGAAACTTTTCTCTAGGATTTTTAAAATTGTGTGGTTTTTAATTAATAGAAAATAATATGGACTTTGAAAAATAGTGTTGTTGTACGATTAAAATCTTTAAAAAATATTTCACGTAATCTGTGAGAATTTGCTTATATTTTAAAACTATACATTTGTACTTAGTAGGTATTATATTTAATCATATTGTTAATACAAGTTTTGAGAATGAATATGGTATATGAATGGGTGATAGTTGGTGGTTATTGCTGTTATAATATTGTGATAATAAAATGTATGGAAATAAGAAAGGCTTGTTATTCACTAACATTGGCTAAAGACTAATTGACTTGCACAAGATGACATACTAACGTGCTTTCCTTTAAATATTGTGATTTGGTGTTATTCTCTACTGATTCACTGATTGAGAGTTATAAGAAATTATTACTGTGCTAATGTGCAAAGAGTGACAACTCTATTTATTAAGCGAACATGTTATTAATACGAATTATTGACATTAAAAAAATACTCTGTTAGTAAGGACTTTTTATTTATTTTAGTATGATTACTGAAATGCATGCCAATGATTTGCTTCTACTATATGACTTTATTGATATTATATCAACTTACTATCATTATACATATTTACTGTAACGTACTTTTACTACTACTATTATAGTAATATTCTATTGTTATTGTCACTGATGATACTAATACTGTTACGATATGACTAATTGTATTGTCTACTAATTTATTATTACTAATTAGGAGATATACAAAGTATATGATATATTGTATACACTAAGCGTGTGATTAATCTACTATGGTTGGATATAATATATACTCTTGCATATAATTTGTTTACATTGATATTATTCTAACAGATTTATTAAGGCTTTGGTTCTACCAATTAATATGATTTCTTTATGGATTGAATAATACTACTATGACATGATTGTTCACTATTTCATTGAATTGATGCTATACTGATTTACAAGATTACTCCAAATTAGATTATGGGATGTGACAGTATATTTAGATGCCATAATTTTCATATATGATGATGGTCATTACATTTTCACGAACATCTAATGGCACCCATCTCTTATCTATAAAAACCTTAGGCTTTATTTGGGAAAACTTTCTTATTACTTTTTAAAGAAGCATTTTAATACAAAAATTTATTGAATTACAAATTTTTATACAAAAAAAAAAAAAACTCTAGAAAGCAAAAAAGAAAGCTGTCCCAAATGAAGCCTTACTTAAGGGTGTAGGTGAGTCAAGGTGGCTCAGGAACAAGCTCATTAATGAGCACATGAGTTATGCTTATCAATGTGCGAGCTCAAATTTGAGTTTTTGTTCATAATACGAGCCATATATTATATGAGGCAAAGTTTATGCTTGATAAGGCTTGGCTTGTTATCTCGTCAAGCAGCTCGATTATCTTCAGTTCTGACTAACAATCTCTTAGGGGAGTTAAAATGGATTTTCAAGCCGAGTTAGGGTAAAACTCAAAACTGACCCTTCTTTAATTGTTCTAACTTGAACTCAACTTGAATAGATAAATGGGTTAGAAATTCAGACCCATACCCAACTCGATAGGTTACCAGGCTGACCTAACTTGACCCGCTAACCCTCAAATGTGAGAGCACAGAATGTGAGTGTCGAGTGTGGGCTACATGTTGGACTATGAGAAAACTATGTAGGCTAAGGCGAGTGCAGGAGTTTTGAGTGCGTGATTGCTCAGATGCGAGAGAGGGTGCCAACAATGGTGCGACTGTGAGAGGGAGGGGTCGAAGCCATGTTATCACGAGTGTCTGTTGACCGTGGGAAAATACCGAGAGCACAACTACACATTTGCGCTAGTCCCGGGCAAGGCACCTACGCGGGGGCTACTTGTGAGGTCAAACAAGTCAAAAAATGGAACTCAGACTTGACGTATTTGTTAAATGGGTTGACCTGAACATGAATTTTTTTGGGTCGGGTCAATAATTGACACCCTAACTATTTCTCCTTATTCCTCATAAATCTAGTTTAAATAAGATAGACCACAAGTCTTATGAAATCTTCTTCAAACATTGCTACCTCCATCGATGTCTTCTCCAATGAGCTCTCATTGCAACTTCCTCACTTATCATTGAGGGTTTTAAGAATTTTGGGGATTGAGTTTTGGGTGGAGAATGAAGAGTCTCTGTCCCCCATTTTTTGTATTGCATTTAAAACTTAAGCTCAAGCCTAGTATTGATAAAAGAACTTAGTTTGAGTTCAATATATGAGTTCCAATTGAGCTTAAGCTCGAGTTTAAGCCTAACATAAGACCGATGAGCCAAGCTTGAGTTAGCTATTACTTAAGGTCGACTCTAGTCATTTACATCCTTAATCTCACCCGTCATAATAACATCATTGAATGCATTGCCAAATACAAAAACAATCTCATCACCTATTGCCACCAAAAGACTAAATGACGCGTCTCTAATATTATGTCATCTTATCACGTCAACAATCATGTTGAACTACACAACGACTTCAATCACATCAATTGCTACAACCTAATGATCAATCATCAAATTTCACCCTTTTATGATCATCTTATATATCAACATGAAAGCAATGTCAAATGCACTTCTCCTAAGATGAACTTTATAATAGAAGTATGTAACAACATACTTTATAACATCAAATACTTTGCAATGTCGATTGATGTTGTTTTAATTATTGTCTTAGAGAGAGAGAGAAAGATAGAGAGAGCCTTTTCTCTTAAATTTTATTATTCTCTTCATGAATTTATTTTTCATCGATAGATTTAAATAATCTCTAAATTCAAAGTAATAGTGTTCATTATGATTTACATCTTGAAAATTAAATTTTGACCTTTTTTTGTTAATTTTTATGATAATTTAAATATCAATTAAATATGAGCAAAATATACAACAACAACAAGCCTTTGTCCTGCTATGTGGGGTCGACTACATGAATTCTTTTTCATCATTATGTCTTGTTAAAAATCAAATTCTCATTTTAATCTAATAAAGAAAGTTAATTTCTAACATTTTCTAATCAAGTCTTTTTAGTTCTACCTTTACTTTAATTAATATAAGTCAAATCTAATACCTCAACTTTCCTGACATGTTCATCAGAAGTCTCCGTTTAATGTGGCCAAACCATCTAAGGAGACTCTCTCTAATCTTATCTTCCACTTGAGCTACTCCAACCTTTTCACGTATATGCTCATTATGTATCCTATCTCTAAGGGTAAAACCACTCATCCATCTAAGCATCATCATCTCTGCAACACTTAACTTAGTATTATGCTTCTCTTTTAATGGCCAACATTCGGCACCATAAAGCATGGTAGGTCTCACAACCATCTTATAGAATGTTTTCCTTAAGTTTGAGGGGGCTTTTCTATTGCACAACAAGCCTGAAGCATTCCTCCACTTTAGCAATCTAACTTAAATTCTATTGATAATATCCCCATTATATGAATATGAGCAAAATATAAATATAATTAATCAAATACTATATAAAAGCTTACTTAAAATATCTACTTTTATTTTATATTTATCATCGATTAAAATCTTTTGTTGAAAAGTCAGATTTATTTATTCATTCTTTATTTCTCTCAATTAATTTAATTTTAATTTTAAATCAATTAAGATTTAAATAATTAATTATTATTGTTTGAAATTGATTAATTAATAAGTTTTCTTTATTAAAAAAAATTCAAGTTGATCTATATTCTAATTTATCTTGATACAAAAGAGACAACATGATTGAAGGAAAAAAAGAGAAATTGAAGGAGAAAAGATGAGTTAATGGCAAAGAGAAAAAGTGAGCTATAATATTTAGGCTTCTTCTAAAATTGGAACTAAACACTAAAGTTTTAGTATTTTTAAGTATATTTTCTAAAAATTCATGAGTTGTGTTAAGGCCAACTAAAGTTTGGCATCTTATTCGACTGATTTTAGCCTGTTAGTTCGAAGCTTAGGCTTTGAATCAAGATGTCTTAGAGTGTGTGCGTGAGTTTGTGATTTAGGTTTTGTTTGGGACAACTTTCTTATTGCTTGCTAAAACAATATTTTAGTACAAAATTTTTTGGATTAAAAATTTAATACTAGAAAGCTGCTTTAGAAATCAGCAAGAAAGTCATCCCAAATGAAGTCCTAAGCTTGCTCAAAGTCTAAAATTTTTTTGGCATCTTGGTTCATTTAATTAGGATCGCAGGCCATTTATTCAGTTGAACTTGAATAGCCTCATATAAATTATACTCTATGTTGACTATTTTGATTTTACACATAAAGCACGAATGAATCTTATCAATATAGCCTTTCAAAAAATATAATTTGATATATGCACATGAAAAGATTGATTCAACAACCCAACAAATCCCTAGAGGTGGAATATGCCACACATTAATTGTTGTAAGAGAAGTTAAATGATATGCATTCAATGTATACCTCTATAAGAATTTTGATGAATTGAGAGAGAGAGAGAGAGAGAGAGAGAGAGAGAGAGAGAGAGAGAGAGAGAGAGAGAGAGAGAGAGAGAATTTAATGCTACCATATGAATGTGTACCATAGTTAATTTTTTTGTCACCTAAATATTCAACTGATAAAATTTCATCTTTTTTACCTATGATTCAAGTAACATAGCATTGCATATAAAAAAATGGAGGGATTAACATATGCACTATATTTATATATCTGATATCTAATTTTTTATAATGTATTTATATTAAAATAAATAAAGATAATAAAAATAAATATAAAATTCAAATATTTAAGCCACTTAAAAATATCATTAACATCAATTTATTTAAAGTGAAATAATTCTTTTCATGCATATATTTATGCATAAAGATGTTATATGATTTAAATATTAGATATATATAAATGCATAATAATTTAATGACATGTCTATAAATCCCTTTAAATGATAAATTGACTGATGAACTATATCTTTTTAATTTTGCTACAAAATAGCCCTAATGCTATTATATATTAGATGCATTCAAACTTTTGAAATATCAACATCTCTATCACATGAGAAAGGATAAAAATGAATACCTATTTTGCACATAAAAATTATGCACTAATCAAATACATATAGCTTCCATGCTTTCGATGCGCAAAATGAAATTTTGAGATATCCATAAAAAAACAAATATGTGTAATATAAAATATTAACTAGGAGTATTATTTAAATATGAATAAGTAAGATGAGCTTAATTAAAATTAAATTTAAAAAGTAGCAAAAATGTAAATTAGATTTGCATTTTAAAAAAAAAATGATTATTAAAATTGCTTTTTTTTATCTAATTTTGTTTTTCAATAAAACATAGTTAATTTTTAATTTTATAAATATTTTTCTCAACTCACCAAATGTTATTAGATTTTTGCTTGATGACCATCGAACTTCCGCTCAACTGTCATCACATGAAGTCCAATACACTTTCTAAACTATTATAATTTGACGGTCCTTAAATCTAGGGACGAGTCAACCTTTGTAACTTGTTCAGACAATACAATAATAATAACAATATCAAACTTTTATCTCACTATGTGGGGTCGGCTACAATAAACTTATTTTCTTGATTGTTCTGTTAAAAGTTAAATTCTCATTTACATGAATCCGATTTAGATAGTAGTGGAATAATTTTGACTAGGCGTTACCCTATGATTTTTTTTCCTTTTCCAAGATTTTCCATGTAAAAATTATAGTGTCTTTAACTTCTTTGTTTGTGTGTTTAATATTTGTTCAAAGCTAATTAAGATGAAATATCCCTTCACTTTACTACCACATATAATCTTGCCCGCAACGATGTCATTAAATTAACTTTGAGATGAATCTTATATAAAAATTAAAATTAAATTATATTAAACTCATCTAAAACTAAATTCAATAAAACTCATAAATTTTCTTTCCTCATTTAAAAAAAAAAAAACTCCTATTATGAATATAGTATACATGCAATGTTAAGTAGAGTTAATATTTCTTATATTTTAAAGCTAATAATTTTATTATTTTTTAATTTCTTTACATATGTAATTTTATGCTATTTAAATATAATAAAAATTCACATTTTAGTTTTTTTTTTTAATTTGATAAAAATATCATATATTTTTTATATTATATAACTTTTATAAATATTATATAATTAGAATTTGTTTGGGACAATTTTCTAACTGCTTTGCTATTAAGACAATAATCATATTTTTTTTGCTAATATTTTTAGCTATTTTTCAAATGTTTTTTTTTAATAGAGGAAGTCTTTTTTACTACCAAAGTAGCTAAACTAATTTTCCTATGCTACCAAAGTTTTTTTACTTTATATATATATATATATATATATATATTTGATAGGTAGAGAAAATTTTCTTGTAGAGTTCATTGAGTTGAGAAATTTTTATATTTTTACAAACACGTATTTGTCGAAAAATTTATTTTTTCACTGAAAATGTAAATTTAACTAAGCTTCTTTTATTTTATTATATTTAAATAATGGTCCTTACTAAAATTTTACATATAAAAAATAGCTTCCAAATATTGTGAGATGGTAAAAGAGGGATACAGACCCATCAGATCATAGAAGACATTCTCTTGAATGAGGGACCCAACAGGACAGCCTTTATTGTACTTGCTAGTTATCATCCCCTAATGATGAGCACCCTATGCTAATACTTTATTTGAGATAGTTTTTTAACATTTTTTAAACCATTTTCTTAGAATAATTTTTTTTTAAACTAAAAATTCTATATTAAAATTTTACTTTAATAAAAAAAATTATCTTAACTTTTTAATTTTGTACTAAAATTTTACTTTAAGAAGCAGTAAGAAAATCATCCCAAACTAAATTAAGTATTCCTATTATTACTTAATTAGCTTAAAAATTGAATTTATTAGTTATCTTAACGTTTAAGTCGGGATGGATTTATACTCATTGGATCCTCATTGAGATTAGTTATTACACTGATATCAACACAAATCCAATGATTATAAACTCCATGCTGAAGCAATTTGTATCGAAATATGTTGAAACAAAAATTTTCATATCTAATGCCGGAAAAATTATTATATCCGGTGTCCGTACACGTCCTGAGGCCAATTAGGATGAGCCACATCACCCAATGCACAATGCATTGGATGATGTGATACGTCTGAATTAGCCTCTGAACACGTTCTGACTCTGCACAAAATAATCTCTCCTATTGCCGTGTATTATAAATAGAAAAAAAAATAAGATTTATGTAAGCTAAGAAATAATCACCATTGAAGAATAAAAAAAAAGGTTAATAAGAAGCGTTCACCTTTCTCTGCCTAACAATTCTTAGAGACTCTTCCAAAGTTTGCTCAAGACCGCGCAGTTCCCTTATTTCCATCCCCTCCAGTTCTTCTCCCTTCCTCTGCCTGCATTCAGCATTCAACCCAATCATAATCTGTTCATATTTCTATCATGATAAATTTCACAAATGTTATGCACTTAAATGTTATTTAATTCATTGGTAAGTGCCATCTAATATCATAGAAAAAAGGTTAATTTGCCAAAAAAATCACTTTTTTTTTACATATTTATCAAATAAATTTTCATCAACATTTTTATTTTTACATAATTCATTGTTATCAATACAAAACAGAAGTGCAGAAACACTCTCAAAAGAGCAGACTTTACCTAATCTCTTTGCGAAGGTTTTGGTTGATATCGTTGAGATGCTTCAGTGTATTTTGCATCCTCTGCTCCGTTCATAAAAATAAGATTTTTACATAAATATACAGAAGAAAAAGACCAGAGAAACAATGGCTCTTACCTCATATTGAGCATTCCATAGATCCATGCCAGTAACAACCTGGTACCTCTCATATACCCCCTTAATACTGTCCAAACACATATTTTCATCATCGCAAAGTAACATAGAGAGAGAAAGAAGAGATAGAAAGAGAAAGAGAAAGAGAAAGAGAAAGAGAAAAAGAAAGATATGGTTCACTTACTCAGTAGAAGGGCTACAGTAATCAGCCAGCTTGCCAGTGCTGGAGAACATGATGAGAGAGAGTTGAGCGTCGCAGAGAACAGTGAGCTCCTTGGCCTTCTTCAAGATCCCAACCCTCCTCTTAGAGTATGTCACTTGCCTGTTCGTTGGGTTCTCTATCTTTTTAATCTCTATCTTCCCCCTCCCCATCTCTGTCTTGCTCTGTTTTGCTCTGTTTTGCTTTATTCTCAATCGTTCTTCTTCTTCCTCCTCTCATATAAATAGAAAGAGAAAGATCAGTTTTTTAGAGAGAGAGAGAGAGAGAGAGAGAGAGAGAGAGAGAGAGAGAGAGAGAGAGAGATAGAGAGAGAGAGAGAAAGGGGGTGGTTAATACAAGTGAGAATATTCTTCTATGCTTAAATTTTTACTAAAAATTCAGCTTTGATTGTTCCATTGAAATGCACTTACAGTTACTAACAACTTCTATCAGAGCTTAATATTTAACTTGGATCGATTGATCATCCAATTTGTTTTAGATTCTGATTAAACGGGCTCTTTTTAATGCATAATTCTCCATTATGTTAACAGTTTGGATTAAAAAAAAAAGAAGAGAACTGTAAAGAAAAAAGAGAGAGAGAGAGAAATGGAGAGCTTCCATTTACAGAGCAGGAAGCAAAAGCTATAGTTTCTTAGAATGGAAAGAGTTGCCTTTTTTGTGAAAGAAGTTGCGGGCAGAGATAACATGTGATGTTTTTCTTCTATTTAAAGCAAAGGTCACTTTACTTTCTCCTTTCTCTCAATCTTCTCTCTCTCTTTCTCTGATTTTTTTTACAGTTTCTCAGCTTTAAGCTCTTTATCGCACTCTTCTACTGCTATAAGTACGCGTTCGGCTGGTTTAATTTCGTTACTGATACGCCATTTGAGGAAAACAATGGGGGGAGGTCAGACTTCTGTAGCTTAAACTCTTTTCTGGAAATACAAATTTCTAAGCGGGATTTGTATACATATCACATAATTACAAAATTTATTATTTGTTTATATAACATCTAAATATTAAATTCACCCGCTGCTGTTTGTCCGATTGGTGGAGAGCCGGCTGGGCAAAGTCTACGTCCCTAGTTCGGATTCCTTGACAAGCAGTGAAAGTCTTAAGTGTTGACCCGTGTAAATTGGTGTGGGTTGTATGCTACGTCGACCGGGGTTTTCACTGACCTATGAACAGTACTTTCTCGTCACAAAAAAAAATCAGATTAAAAATATTATTAATATTGTTTTTTTAAATATAATATTAGTGGTTTAATAAGTTAGTTCAGTTTATAAGATTTTAAAATTATTTTTAATGTTTTGTAATGGTGTTGTACTAAAAATGATATTTTTGTAATTTGATCATTTAATGAAAATAATAAAAAGTACAAAAGTTTATAAAGAAGACTAAAATGATAGGGTTTCTTGGCTGTGATAGTACTGATAGGGTTTCTCCTCAATGGTGAAAGCAATAATATGATTAGTCATAGAATCTGATAATTAGTATTTTATTATAAATATTTATATTAATTTATAGTATTATAATAATATAGAAACTTTAGTGGCCAGTTTCAAAAGATTCTGACCTAAGGCTAAAATAATTGTCTAAGGCTTCGTTTGGGACGGCTTTTTCATTGCTTTCTAAAACGGAGTTTTAATAAAAAAATAAAAAAATTTGTATTAAAATTCCGTTTTAGAAAGCAATAAAAAAGCCGTCCCAAACGAAGCGGAAATTTTCAGGTATCTTTTATAGAAAAATATTTAAACTATTATTTTTTTACATAAATATAGAACTTTTATGAATTTATTCTAATTTGATTATATTATATGAGATGAAATTATCAAAACTTATTATTAAAATATCACTAAAAATTCATTGGATCAAACACTATAGAAAAATAGATAAAATTCGTTGACAAATTGCATTTCATATGAGTTTTCACAGATAAATATGTGCTAATAAAATCCCCAAAAAAAAACACTTTCCACAAGCAAAAAAGTCTATCAAAGAAGCATTTTTGGTAAAAAAAAAATTGTTGGAAATTTTTAAACTCAAAATCGACAACAATTCAGTGGATTTTTTACTTGAAAATTAGGGTTTAGAGAAAAATTCGAGAGAAATTTTCTCCTGTTATATAGTCAGGAGTAGAATCAGTCTTTCTTTTGAGAGTAGGCCAAATAAGATTGGGTGACATAACCTTAGAGATAAAATATATAATAAATTTTCTCTTGGAATTCTTGATAAATGCATTTATTAAGAGTGAGAAAATTAATTAAAATAATTATTGTAATATGAGAAAAAAAAAATATCAGGGTGGCAATTACCCACCCTAAGCTCCTCCTAGGAGGTCCACCCTTGTCTATGGTTTGCTAGCATTAAGTGTAGATATTAAAGCAAGTTTCAGAGCCCTAAACATACCAATATTTGACCGAAAACTTTGAAAATTTACTTCGATTTCACTTGAACTCCTTTTTCAACAAACTGGAAGTCAAAATTACCATCTTGAAGAGAAGAATAATAACTTGATTTAAAACCAAATGAGCCTAATTCGAGCATTTAGGTATAGTTCAAAACTCTTTGAGATAATTTTGGAGATCAAATGGCCTTCAATTTTTATGTACTTAAAATCAAAATGAGAATATCAATGAGAAAATCTTTTACGTGCCTATGATCACTCAACTATAACGCATTAAAATGTATAAAAAAAACTAAATAATAAAAAAATGATTACATGGAGCTAGCATCTTAATTTCTGGTTGAAATGATTAAACTTCCATCTTCAAAAATTTATAAGTAGGCCTTATATAACATCTATACATGACGAAGAATTCTAAGACTTAGAAAGCTTTATAGTCCTACCTACAAATTGATCAGATCCATTATCGACAATCATTAATGTCTACCATCGACCACCACTAATATCTATCATTAAATAACATCAATGTCAGTTGTGCATCTCCAATCCATGCCAACACCCATAGCCTTATCTTTGAACTAATCCTATCTTCTTTTGCTCTTAGGGTGGGCAAATTGTTGTAACTTTTAAAATATGTATTAAAATTATTTGAATTGTGATAGACTTATGAATTCTTCTTTTTAAAGGCTTCGTTTGGGGAATTTTTAAGTGTTTTTTTAAAAATAACATTTTAGTGTAAAGCTAGAAATTTTTATGCTAAAAAGTTGCTTTAGAAAGTAATAAAAGAACTGTTCCAAATGAAGCCAAAGACTTTTCACGTTAAAAATATTATACATCTTATGAGTTATATTCTATTCATTTATATTTGTCTAATCTTTGCAAAACTTTAGACGATAAATTTATCCTCTACATATTATAAATATTCTATAAAAAAACCTTGAACTATGTTATAGCTTATTCACACTTCTAAGAAAGTATAAAAAAAAAGGCATTTGTAAAATAATAAAATTGTGAACCCTATCAAATACTTATTTGAGTTATTAAGGTCTTTATGTAGTTGGCGAACGAGTTAGGCTGAGATTTTTTTCACTAGTGGGTTCCTTTGTTTCACCCTACTAGGGCTTTTGTCCTAACCGTTGTTGGAGGTGGTTTTGCTCCGGCACCTTTGTGTTGAGGGGAGTTTTTTTGTTTCTTCTCCGTCCATTTTTCGCCTGTTGTTTTTGTTTGTTTTTTTCTTGACCCTTATTTGGTGCTATGGAGAATTTTGTTAAGTGCTTATGGACTGGCTTTTTTGAAGGTAAGAATCACTCCAAATCTTTCAAGGAGATTTTGTCTGGCTTTGATGCGTCTAAGGCTTTCCAGATCTGCAAATCACTACAATTCGGGGTTTAACGGCTTGACGATGGATATCGAAGGATGAAGTTCTTCATCTCGCTAAGCCTTTTTATTTCACTTTAGTGAGGAAATTTTCGTTGAAGCGTTCGGCATTAGACTCTATTAGGAGATTTTTTTTTTCAACCTCAAATTGTTGGGTGAATTTTTTGTTACTATTTTGGATCAGAGCAATGTCTTGATCAAGCTAGCTTTCTAATGATCTCGACTACGGTAGGATTTTTGAGCATAGATCCTATTTTATTTTTGGTTGTTTTAAGAAAGTGATTAAATGGACGCCATTCTTTGACCTATTGGAGGAGTCTCCGATCGTCCCTATCTGGATTTTCTTTATGGAGCTTCGACCTCACCTATTTTCTCCTAGCATACTTTTTGGTCTCGGGTCTTTATTTGGGCATCCTCTTCATACTGACAATGCAACTGCTGTGGGTTTGAGGCCATCCGTTGCTTACATCCTTGTGGAAATGGACATTTATAAAATTTATCTTGATTAGGATTGGCTTGGCCCTGAGAAATTAGGATAGATTCAGAGAGTTGTTTTTGAAGGTTTTCTTAGTTACTGCCCTCATTGCAAATCTGTGGGGCATAAGAAGTCTGAATGTGTTAAGTTGTTTCCTCATTTGAGGCGGGTTGTTGCGTCTGTCCAGCCTCATGTGGTTTCTGAGCATGTTCCCATTGTGGACCCTCCTTCCTTGGATCTAAATGATCCCTCTATTCCTGCGAATTCCCTTCCCCCTACTACTGTTAAATATTCCTCTATTTTTGCCCCTATCGTTGTGGAACTGGCTCCAGAGCGTGCGTCGTCGAATGTGTGTGTTTAGGTGGGGGATTCTTCTGCCCCTAATGACTGTATGGTGAAAATGGCTAACACTGCTTATGCTTTGAGTCCCATTGGTGTTGTTGCTGGGAGTGTTGCTAATTGTTTGGGGGTTAATGCTATATCATTGGATTCTACTATAGCTTTTGGTGACTCTATTCTTGTGGTGAAGGTGCATGCTCCTTTTTGTTACGTTTTTAGATATGTCTGAGAATGTTTGTTGTGATGGAGTGAATGACATTTCGAGTGATAATTATTGTGGTCTAAATCTTATAGCTAGCCATTCATGTGAGGATGCTTTAGCTGATTCGGGTGATTTGTCGGATGAGGTGGATTTAGGGGTTGATTTTATCTCTGGTGAGGATCTCCCTGGTTCTCCTTCCTAGGATTTGGTTGTTTATGATGGCTCCATTCCTTTGGAGCTTGTGGCAAGAGAGGTTGAAATTTCGGCGGTTAATTTGGCTTATGATTTACCTGTTAATGTTGACGCTAATGTGTCTCCTTCTGCGAATGTCTCGAAGGGGAATGTGGGGTATGTTGATATTCCTATTTCCATTATGTCTAATGCAGATTGAAATCCCATTTATCCCACCCTTTGAATAATTTTGTTTTGCTTCAATCAGATTGGATGGTATTGGGTGAGACCCTCTCCTCTTCTTCTTTGGGGGAGGGTGATGATTTTGATGGTTGTGTTTGTGATGTTAAGTATAGTTCCAGTAGAGGAGGTAAAAGACGGAACATTAAATCTAAGAAAAAATAAGCTTTGGGTTTTCTTCTCGCTTTCGTTATCGTGGGCTTTATTAACGTTTTGGACGATGATGAGGCGGCCTCCTGCTTTTCTCCCTGTTGGCCGGGCTTGTTGGCAACCTTGGTGATGTGCCCTTGTGCTTGGTGGATGCCTGTGTTGGTTGATGATGAGTGGCAGTTACCGATGGATGGCCTGTGCCTGGCTACGAGTTGGTTGTTTGTTGAATCAGTTTTTGTATCTTTCTTTGTCTAGTTTATCTAGTTTGCTCTAGTTTCCTGCCTTTTGATATACTTTATCATCTACTGCTTTTGAATCGGTGTTGTAATCCCTTCTTTGTTGGAATAAAATTTATTTGTGTTAAAAAAAAAGTCTTTATGTGGTTTGTCATAACAGTCAATTCTTCGGTCAAAAAGTTATTCTTTGTGTAAGATTAGGCCGAAATGGGAGAAATCTGGTTGGTTTATAGGTTTTAAGGCCGATTTAGCTTATGACAGGCAGACTTAGGACCATGCATGGCTACCTACGCATGAATACTTTGAAGCAAGTTGTAATTATTGCTGTTGCTTTGTTCGTGGGATTAGAAAATATTTTGTTTTTCTTTGTTTATTTCAAGGATAATTAACGAAAATAAATTGTTTTAAAAAATAAGAAATATTTGTATTTCTTTTATAATAACAAAAAAAAAAAAAAAATCCTTATATAATTCCGACTTTACTTTTAATTAAAAAGGACATCAATTGAACCAGAAAATAGGACTGGACGTTAGATCGGACCTTGAATCAGAAAAATAAGCTTGTTTAAGGTTTAATGGTTTGACCGGAGTGGAACGAGATGATGTAATAACTATTATAATTATTTAAATAAAAATAATGATAGAATAATCACATAATATTGATATAAATTTCGGGCAAAATAATTTTAGGTCAGATATAAATTTATAAATTTATTATAAATTATTACTAATTTATATAAAATTTACTATAAATAATTATAAATTATATACTAAATTCATAATATAATATTGCATCAATAATTCATTCATATTAAATTATTTATATTTAATAAATAGATAAAAATTAATTTTAATGATACATATTTAAAAAAATATATAAAAAATTAAATATAATTAATCAACAAAATAAATATTAGTCTCATTATTAAAGAATATATGTTTAAAAATATATAATATATGTGTTTTTAAGTAGAAAATTTCAGCTAAGTTTTGTTTATATAGCTTTTATGTGTTACGAGGTCACATGAGGTGATGGGACTATATAGGAATATTTATTTGGTGCATTGTTGGTAAATAATCATTATAAAATTTATGCTCATTAAAATATATTATATTTATATTAATTTATTATGTTTCAATAAATATTTTTTTAAATTATTTTATTTAATTATTTAAATATGATATCAATTGAACCAGACGATTCTTAAAAATAATGCTTGATAAGCAATATACATGAAGTTTATTCAGTCAAGAAAAACTTTTAATAATTTATTCAATAGTGGATTAAAAGTGATGATATATGGAAGTTTGAACTGAGTTTCCTTGTAGATAGTTTTATTCTCAATGTTGGTAAATACATTGCAATTTTTATTGAGATGCTAAAATTGCTTGAAGATGAGGAATTCTTTGTTAATGTGCCTATGGGGTAGGATGTAATAAAAGAGGACACTAAGAGAGCTAAAAAGAGACATGATGCATTATAAGACCACAACCCTGAAGAATAATGCCCCAAAATAGTATAATGTAATTGGGTTTTCCATATCATTATACTAATGGGCTTATAAATAAATTATAAAGGCAGGGAGGAGATGTACGTTCCTTTTTGAGTGGACACAAAAGTTATTAACCTAAAAGAGCAATACAATATTAATGAGTAAGTGTTCCTTCTCGTTAATGATAGATAAAGATGTAAGCTTTGAAAATGAATGATAACACCTGGGGGGGGGGGGGGGGGGGGGGGGGGGGGGGGGGGGGGGTTAATTGGCAATCAACGGCATTGTTGAATTTTAATTTTTGAGGCAATATGATGATTTTATTTCTTTTTTTGAATGATAAAATAAGATCAACTAGAGAAACAAAAACATGTATGCATAGTGATTTGTTAAATTGATCAATTGATACACAATAAAAGTAAAATGAAACATAAAGATGTATAAGCAAGAGATAACATCATGATCATCATTGTCATCCTTAGTACATGAAATAAATTATTGCAAAAAAAATGATGCTTAGATAAAGAGCAATAGAAAAGGGGGTGCAAAAAAAAAAAAAAAATTATGTGATTTGACATTAAAACCTACATCGATGCCTTAACCCCTCCAAATCAACCATTCACTACTATGAATTTAGGCCATCACCAAGCGAAAATCCCCATTTCTCTTAATGAATGGTAGAGAGACTTTGCACCCTCAACTTTATTTGCAAGAGAAAAGAATGTAAATCTATCCCACCAGTTAATGCACCTATTTACAGCACAAAGGTTTTATGATCTCACTAATCTCTTATAAATTCATTCAAATGATAACACTCAACACTCAACAACAAATATCAAAGGAATAAGGTAGAAGAGAGATGGAAACAAATAATTGGTGCACAAGTTCACAAGAGATTTTCACGCTTGGGTTTTCAATTGAAAAATTCAAAGAAACCCCCCCTCAAGGCACACCTCTCTTTTTTGGTCTATAATCAATTTTAGAATTTTTAAATGCTAGTGATATTAAGTAACTTAAAAACAAACCCTAAAATAAGTTAATTTAGAAAATATTGTCTGATTAGTTCAAATAGCCAAAAAATATAAAAGCTTGTATCTATTTATTCATTCATTACTATTCATATTGTACTGTACAATTAGTTATGATAGACATACATTAAATTCCATCTTAATTTTTATGATTTAATTAGATTAATTTAAGAAGTTGATTTTATAGTAAGACAATGCATCATATAGTTTGGTGAGTTAAAATTTTGGATTAAGTTGAGAAAATAATATTGTAATTATTGTTTAATTTAAAATTTGGTCAGATCATATAATATGATTATTTTATTATAATTATTTTTTTTTATATTTCGTAGTAAAATATATTAATCTTGTTTACTTTCTCAATCAGCTCATATCTTACAGTATGATCCTGATTATAGAGTGTCGTCTACTAGAGATCAATTTATATTCTTATTTTAAATATTTTAGAATTATTTTTCCATTTAATCTCATGTGTGTGAGCTAATTATGTCATAAATTTCTTTATATGGAACATCAAATAGAGTACTAAAACAAGAATATATATATATATATATATATATATATATATATATATATTGACTTGACTTGTATCACCTTATTGTTTGGATCATCCATGATTTATATTGAAGCTTGACTCCTAATTTCTTTTCTTGACTTGAGCATTTTGATTCATAACCTTGATGTTTTCATCTTAACTCCTAGTTAATAGATCCCATTTCCATTTCATCCTAGAACACTAGCATTTTTTAATTCTACCTCCTAAAGAAGTATTGGCCCTAAAAATATCTCAATTAATAATTATGCCAATTTATATTTGTCATCAAAATAATGTAATATGAGTAAAGGTTCATGGGGTCAACAAGTTTTTGTTTTTATCTCAAATTAAGAAATATATTTTTATTTATATGGTGGATAATTAATAAATAACTTATTCCTTGCATGTGATTGCTTATACTATATTGATGTATAGAGATGATGTGGAGAACTTCAAAAGTATATCATATGTACTTCTAAGCCTATCCCAGCTAGATTTTTAAAGAAGAATAAGAGCACCTTCAATTTTGATGACAAAGTAAATGAGGCAAGAAGAACACCTTCAATTTCATTGTATCTCACCTTGGTTTGTTGGTTGGGAGATTTAGCTACCAAACAAGAGGTCTTGGATTCAAGTTTAGCATATGTGATGTGTGTGTGGGTTTTCCTTAATTGACCTTAATGTCAACCCCCCCCCCCCCCCGCGCAAAAAAAAAAAAAATTTCCTCATCTATTTCACAATCACTCTAAACAATAGACCCAATATATCTAAAATGTGTACTGTTATTAATGACTTGATCACTTACATGCCCCCCCCCCCCCCTCCACTATAACTATTATTACTAAAATTACACTCTATACATTCAATTTTAGATATACTCAATTAAAATTCTTTAGACTCTAATGTTGACCTCCATAATTTAAGTTTACATTCAACTCCTATCATAAGAAAAAAGCATACACCAGGGTAAAACCTCTTACAAATTTCTAGTGAGAACATCACACACAAAAATACAAAAAGTGGCCAATGCCTTTTTATGAAGGATTCAAGCAACTATTTATCATTTTATAGGAGCTGAGAAGATTTGAATTATGTTATAAATTGATCAAATAAGGTTGGAGCATAAATTAAATGTTTTGACTAATCTTATTCTTGGTCTTGTTCATATGGATGAGTATAAGAGAAAGGAAAAGAGTAAGGTGGTACCAATTATTTACTCATCAATTCAAAGAACTGTGGTTAAAGAAGGTGGAGGTTATAAGTATCCAATCTCTCATAATCATATATCTAGATAAGGAGGTCAACAAGATGGGATATTTTAGCCAATCTCTTGCTATTATATATTAGATTGAACTATAGTTAATAGGGTTTATTAAAAGGAAGCATAAGAATAAGAAGTATTAAATTGGACATTTTAAAGATCCATCAAGGAAGAGAAACAAGCCTATGGATTTGTGTCATTGAATCCCTCCACCCGATTGATACGGAGTACACTACAGGAAAAACGTCGAAATCTGGCTGTTTTTTTCGGCGGTTACTCTATATTAACCGGCAATTTTTTTCCTTACCGGCGGCTTGGCGGTGGTTTTTTTGACCGCCAGAAAAAACCGCGTAGGAAACTTTCACTGGCGGTTTTTTACCGGCGGTTTATTATGGCGGCGGTTTGCCGGCGGCTTAGACCACCGGTTACAAGCTGATTTTGAACCGGCGATCTTCCGGCTGTTAGACCGCCGGTTATTTGACCGACGGCTTACCGGCGGTAAATATACCGACGGTTTGTCAGCGGTTTAGTTGGCGTCGTTTGTTTTTTTAAATGACCGGAGGGCGCCGGTAGACCGCCGGTCTTTTACCGGCGAACGCCGGCAGTTCAACCCGTCGGTAACCGCCGGTAATAAACCGGCGGTGTAATGCCTTTACCGGCAGCTGATTATTGGCCGTCCCGTATCGTAGTTTCTGGAGGCCAAACTTGCTTATGTCTAGTGAGAAGAAATAATCAAAGAAAAAACATAAAATATACCTTAAAATAGAAATCTAGGGTTGAAAACTTGAAGTCGGCAGTCGGTTTTGGGGTCGGACTGGGTCAGCGAGGTCGGACATCGGAGTGCCGGTCGGATCTGGGTCGGCGGTCAGAGAAGTTTCGTCGGCGGCGGTCGGAGAACCTTCGTCGGTCGCGGTCGGACGAGCAGAGGCGAGCGGAGGTGAGGGAAACGAGAGAGAAAGAATGGGAGAAAGAATGAAATGTGAGTTGCGGGCCTGGTCGTTTTAGGGCACTAACCGGCAATTTTTCGGCGGGCTAAACCGCCGGTACAAAATCACTTATCAACGGTGGTCTGGCCACCGTTAAACCGCCGGTGAATAATATAATCCGGCGGTTTGCCGGGGGTTTTCAGACTGCCGTTAATACCGGCGGTTTAACGTATAAAAAGCACCGGTAGACCGCCGTTAAACGACGGCGGTTTAACCGCCAGCTAGACCGCCGGTAACACCGGCGGTCTATAAACCGCCGGTTGGAACCGCCGGTAATAGCCATTTTTCCTGTAGTGGTACTTATCATCATTCAAAATATAGACACCAAGCCTAGTTAACAACTTCAAGGTAAAGGTGAGTTAATAGGGTTTATTAAAAGGAAGCATAAGAGTAAGAAGTACTAAATTGGAATTTTTAGAGATCGATAAGGAAAGAGAAACAAGCCTATAGATTTATGTGGCATTGAGTCCCTCTACTCGATTGATAAGGAGTACTTATCTTCCTTCAAACCGTAGATATTAGGTCTAGTTAAGAACTTCAAGGTAAAGGCGATATGAGTAGACAATAAAAGCACATCGTGATTCTAATTGAAGTCTCTCACAACAAAGTTGCATAGTAAGGTAAGTTATTTTTTTACTTTGTTTAAAGTATGATTTCTTAAATAATATTTACACTAATTTCATTTTTTATTTTTTAGCATATATATCATCATTATATTGGATGAATTATTTGATCAATACTACAAATAAACAATCTCCATTTTTAGCAAGCTCAAGAAAAAGGCAATTTTTCAAGTGGCCTCAAGAGGCCATCTTCTATGGGATTGGAGGAGAAGTTAAGTTTATGAAGTCATGGGTTGATGCAGAACTCATATATATCTTGTTGAATTAAAATATAGTTCATTAGATGATATGTTTGGTACCACTTCCTATGAAGGCCATGATGTTATATGACTCTCACAACTTAGCACAAATCTTACAACAATGATGAGTTCATTTTTCAAGTGCTTCCCTATGTTATTTGAAAATTTTAGGTTATTTGTAAATAGGTGGAAATTTTTCTCCTCTAAATCTCTTTAGAAGTGTAGGATGCCACAAATGATAATATCCCAAGGTTTCATGTAAGGTAAGCCATTTGAAAATTTAATTATAATTTAAGTAATTTATAGGGTTCTTGTACATATAATCTAATGAATTATTTGCATCTTATTATAGAGGTGAAAGTGCATAGTATGACACACCTAACTTTAATAAAATAAGTTACACCCAATTACATATGATTTACTTAGGTATAGTTTTATTTCACAATAATGTACATCCATAGGTCCATTCAAATGTACATTACTTTCTTTTGTTGTAAATAATATTTTATTGTGTCTATTTATGATTTCATTAATATAGTTTATGTACACTGACCTTAATTCTCAATTTACATCTTTTCTATTAAGGATGTTGTGCTATGGTAGTTTAATTGCATTACTTTTGCATTAGTTGTCATGCTATATCTCTTATAATGAGATTGTTCTATGTTAAGACTAGTGTGCTATAATACTCAACTATATTAACTTTGTAATTTATTGGTTAAAGAAGATGTTTGAATCACATTAGAATCATATTTGAACTATATTTGAACCTTAATCGAATCTTGTTTGCAACACAATTGATCTATACTCGAATTCTATGTGAATTTGGTTTGAAACTTGCTTGAACCATATTTGAAACCTCACTGGAATATTATTTAAACTTTTTTTGAAGCTCTATCATTTAAGGAAAATTTTTAAAAAAGTATTATACATTCTAAAGTTGGGTATATTGGTTTAAGATGAACTTTTGGATACATTTTTGTCATATAACAAATAACATAAAAAAGTTTCTCCAATTATAGCTATATTTAGGGGTGTTAAATTGTTAATATATGACACGATAGAAAACTCGTCCTGGACCTGACCAAAAAATTTCGGGTTCAAATTGGTTGGGTTTGAGTTTAATTTTTTGACCTGATTAAAATATCGGGTAAGGTTCAGGCTAACCTGTGAACCCGATACAAACTGTTTGACCTGTCTGTTGCACACTCGCTCTGACACATCTCGTCTTTCTTGCTCGCGTTCATTCGTGCTCGCGCTCGCTTCTCGCTCTCGCTCTTGCTAACTCATACACGCCCTGGCCCTCATCCTCGCCCTCGCCCTCACCCTCTCAAGCTCACACTCGCACTTGCACTCTCGCTAGCCCACTCGCAATTGCCTGTCGAACTCAACCGTGTTAGTGAGTCATGTCATGTCGAGTCAAGTTGGTGTTGAGTTGGGTTCAGATGTAGATTTTTAACCCGAATGAAAAAAAAAAAAAACATGTTGAATTTGGGTAGGACGTATTACGAGCGGTTAAATTTTGGATTTGTCCTGAGTTCAATTTGAAAAACTGTTTTGATACCCCAAACTATATTGAGGAATGTATATTCAAATTAATCTCATGGAAATACATTTTTGACACAATTTATAAAGAAATTGTAAAAGAAGTTTTCAAATGGAAAGGATTGGGATCCACAATTAGAGAGAATATATTTAATTGGTTGTCTATCCAAATTTAACCAAATATTAAATTAATTTATTAGTATATTTGATATTTGATTTTTTTTTTTTCATTTTATAATATAATGTTATAAAAATGATACTTATTTTATTAATTAATATTTTAAAACAATAATTTTATAAATGGAATTAAAAGTTAATATTTATGTATCCGTCAAATCATATGATATTTGATTGCTGGAAAAATTGGTGTTTGGCTGTCAAATTGATTGATATTTAAATGTCATCAAAACAAGATATTATGTCATTGTCTAATATCAAACTATTTAATGACTAAAATAAAGGAAAGAAAAAACAAATCACATAACTAATATTTATATTTTTAGATAATATTTTATTTTTTAAATAGTACACCATTAAATCAAATATATGATACTAAATTTATAAAATTATAATTTAAATAATAATATTATTTAGACATTAATTTTTTTTTTCACATAACAAGAAAAACAAATATATAGTTGCTAGCACTTGCTTGATTTAGCCCATATGAGCTAAAGTGTCATATATTCAATTGTTTAAATTTGCAGGTTTTTATTTCTTTATTTTTTAGGATGCTAATTTTATTGTTTTTTTTTTTTACATTAAAAATTTCTAGAATTAAATAATTGAGTTTCATTTAGATTTTAATCCAGCTTAATAATGATTTAAATGTGAATTATAAAGGGCAAAATTGTAAATAAAATGTTTTATATTTTTCAATAATTTTTTTACTAAAATATTGAATAAAACTATTCTATTTTTCCTTTTTATTTTTATTAGGGGGTGTTAATAATTGACCCAATCAACCAATTTGACTTAACCCAAACAATTCTGGTTCAAATTGATTTGTTTGATAAACATTAAACAGGTCAGGTTTGGATCTAAAATTTTGACTCATTTATTAAAACAAGCAAAGTACTGATTGACTCATTTAATAAGCAAGTCTAGTTCGACACTTGAATGCTAATCCATTTATTAAATAAGTTAATTCTGGCTGACTTGTGAACCAACTTTTGACCCGAAAGTGACCAGTTTAAATTTTTTTCCTTTATTTTTTTTCTCGTTGTTATGATTTTCTTATTTGTATGAATTAATCTAAACTTTATAGTTAATAGTTTATAAATGATTTATTTTTTAATCAAAATAGGCTATTGAGTCGGGTTGATGTAATCTCATTGATATTTACTATAAAAATGTGGAATTTATTTCACCTGTAATTAAAAAAAATGCTTTCAAGGCATGAGATATTTTATTCATGTGAGAATTGAGATCATTAATATAAGAGATGTGGAATGAAAAAATTAATTTGTTGAAGAGAGAGTTTTGATGTAATTTCCCCATATCTAAACTAAGTATTTGTGAAATTTCAAAAATTATCCCAAAAAGTCATTTAGGGTATGGTTTTAGTACATTTGCAATTGAGACAATGTTTCTCAATGTAATGAACCTAATGGTTAGAATTTTCTTAAAGGATAATATTTTTTATAGCATTTCAGATCTATTATAGCCTTCATATCTCAATCATGCTAATAACTTGATGTTCATCATCGATTGTTGCATGATATCATCTATCACCTCACATTAGCCTTCAATAGACATTGATAGTTGTTGTTGTATGTTGTTAAAGGTTAAAAATGATGTCTACCATCAAACTAATTATCAACCAACATTGACATTATTCATCCTCATCCCATCAACAATCTAGCAATATTGACCATCAATAACCTATTTTCTAATGCCAACTATAAACCGGCATCTTTTAGCCATCAACATCTAATGCATATTTTCTTAGCTATTACTTTCCTCTTATTTGGAGTATGACCAAGATAAGTGCCTACTATACTTAAAAATGAGACATTATTCTTTATAAATAATGATATCATTATTAGGAAACTTATCATAATGAAGACTTTTGATAGCATAGTTGTGAATATTAGCTTTAAACATATATCTAAACAAGTACTTAGCATATCACTTGGTATATGATCCTCTATATAAATCTAATGCAAACATAGGAAATCATGAGGGGACCTGCAACTTGAATTTTAAATATGTTAAGAAAGCTTGACCTTTATTCTTACAATCTCACTAAAAAGGGACATCAAACAAGACCAGCCAAAAATTTTAGAATTCTTGGCATCTTACTAATTTATGCAAATACAATATTGGGTTATTATTATTATTTAAAACTGGGATTTATAAACTTTCCGCTAAAACAAAACTGGAATTTTTGGGTATGAAATGCAATTTTTTAGTTGTCTTCTCCTAATATAAAAGAAAGTTATCTTATCTTGAGACTCACTAGGCCTATGTATGGTATATATCAATTGAAAGAATTATTGATTATGAAATATGTTATCCTTAGTGAATGGTATATCGATATATACCCTAAACATAAATAGAGCAAATGATTGAGTGTTTTAAAATCATTATCTTAAAGTGAAGCCAAGCATTAACCTTAATAAAATCAAAACCTATGATTTATTTTATACTACTAATTAGGGTTTGGACACATAAAATGTGAAAATGTGGGAATAGCTCCAATGGCAAATACAATTAGAGAAAGTAAATGCCTTATATGGATTGGACACATAAAGCATCAACCTTCTAATTATTGTGAATCGGATTTCAGGAAATAGAATTTTGATGATAACTAACATTTCTATTTTTCTACGTCTACCTTGCCTACTAACATTTCAGGTCCACAAGATCAAATTGCAAATCAAATCAGCTCAAGATTGGGTAAATTAAGATTAAGTCAGCTTGTAATATACGTCAAGTGTCTTTTACAATTTCATGAATCCATTATAACATTATGGGTCCTGATGCTAAGTAACCTTACACACACACACTTGGGAAAAAAATTCTATCTATTGGTTAATGTTTTCTATTTTGATCACATCGCTCGAGACGATCTAAAAATTATCCTAGATAATCAGTTAAAAATATAAACCCTAATTAGGGCATCATAGTTAAGAAAGCTATGATTAAATGAATCATCATGGACGATATTAGTATTATCTAGAATTATAAGCCCAAATTAGAAAGAATCAGCCGCCAAATCTATTTAGGCATATTATTTTTTTAGACATCATCTAGGACGATGCAGCGTAATTATGCTTAAATTAATCTAATAATTAAGAAAAGCAATTAAGGTTTGATTGCTCGATCATATCGTCCTGGACAATTGTAGGATAATCTGGGACGATCAGTTCATAAACCTTAGTTCTTTTTGGATGATCAATAATCTGCCTGACTCCATTCAGGCGATGCTCTAAACGATATGTACTGAATTGAACTAATCGTCTGGGATGATCAAGTTATTTTTTCATTGTCCAGAAATCCATTCAAGGTGATGTTCTGGACGATATTTTTCATTTTGTACTAATCAGCCTAGATGATCGTAAGAATCAACCTGGAAGATCTAGTTATTTTTTTTATCATCCATAAATCCAGCCAGGGTGATGGTCTAGACAATATTTGATGACTTGAACTAATCGTACAGGATGATGTCCTATCATCCTAGATGATCTGAAAAGTAACCATCTAATCATCCAGACTCTTCCAAGTCTTGGCTAATTGAGCTAAATTTGAACTGGTCGTATAAGATGATCAATAGATCATCCTGGATGATATTTAATGATTAGTTGCTAATTAGGGCTAATTTGGAGCCCTTATTTAAAATGATCTTTTATTTTCTCAAGAGAAGATATTTTGTTGCTATCTTAACCTGAGAGAGCCAAGAGGTGAGGGAGAGTAAGGGGGAGAGAGAGAGAGAGAGAGAGAGAGAGAGAGAGAGAGAGAGAGGATCTTATGATGGGGAGTTTGTGAGGGTTTCACAAAGGTTGCACTACAGGAAAATCACTGATTTCCGGCGAAATTTTTCGGCGGCTTTCCGGCGGTCACATTTCCGGCGGCTTTCCGGCGCATTTCCGACATTTTTTCTCCACATAATTTTCTGGCTGAATTTCCGGCGGCTTTTTCACGTTTCCGGCTGCTATTAAAAATTTAATAAAATGAATAAAATTTTTACTATTTAACTGATTTAACAAAAAATATTAAAACTTATTTTAACAATTTAATTAATTTTCATTTTAAAATTAATTAGTTAGTTAATTTTTATTTTATATTAAATATTATTTTTTATTTTAAATTAAATAGTTCCCTTTTTATAATAAAAATTTTTTATTTACGGTTTGGGTATAGTTTAAATAAAACTATTGACAATATAATCACATTTAGACAAATAGCAATCCGGTCGGTAGTCCGAAGTTCTTCCCAACTAACCCGTATTCGATCCCACAGGCACCCACTCGCGCGTGAGCAAAACGTGGCAGCGGGCCACCCACTGGCGCTGGCGCGCATCGCCGGTGGCGCGCGTGCGCTGGCCTGATGCCGGCAGCTGAAAGCGGACGCGCGGGGGCTTGTCGCTGGGAGCGGGGGGAGGCGTTCATTGTAAGAATTTTTTATTTTTTTTAATTTGACCGGCGGTTTATGACCGCCGGCAAACCGCCAGAATAATTTGCCGCCGGAATTTATTTTTCTACGCCATTTTTACCGGCGATAAATTAACCGTCAAAAAACTGCCGGAAAACTACAAAACCGTTAGAAAAGGTTCAATTTCCGCCGGAAAAGGCCGCCAGAAATGGGTGATTTTCCTGTAGTGTTGCTCCAAGCAAGGATTTAAGTCGTCTTCTCCAGTCGTCATCCCTGGTTCCTTGGAGGTTTGAGAGAGGTTTACTTTAGCAATTGATCAAGATTCTCTACCTGCTTCTGGAGGAAGTAGAAGGAGTTAAGCTCTCTATCTTCTTTTGAAGGAAGCAAAAGGAGTTAGGTTCACTACCTACTTTTGGAGGATGTAAAAGGAGTTAGGTTCTCTACCTTCTTCTGGACGAAGAAAAAAGAGTTGAGTTCTCTACCTCACCTAGGTCGGTGGAAAGGAGTTTTCGTACAGGCTTCTCTGCCTTGCTGTCGGGGCAAAAGGAGTGATACTGAGTTTAGTGCAATACCTGGAGGAGAGGCTCCGCGGACTAGATGTACATCAAGTTGACCAAACCACTATAAAATCTAGTGTGTTTTTTTTATTATTCTTCCACATTTAATTTTTGCACTTTGTTTCTCTTGTGGTGAATCTTGGTTTGATTTAAGATTATGTTTTTATTTGGAGAAATTTTTAAATATCAATTTAGCCCCCTCTATGTTAGCCTCAAGACTAGTTCATAAGGGCTTAACATCCCTAATGAGCTTTCAAGTGGCATCAGAGTGGGATTCATAAAAATGAGTTTTTGAAAACTTTTGAATTTCAATCAATGGCTAACTTTGGTAATCGTAATACTAAGGAAGGTTATTTTATTACCCGACCACCTTTATTTGATAATATTCATTTTGATTTTTAGAAAACTCGCATGTCTATATTTTTATAATTGATTGACTATAGCATGTGGATGCTTGTTAAGGATGTTTATTCACCTCTATCATATGAAATTAATGACATTAAAATTGAACTTCTTTTTATTGAATAGACTTTTGATGATAGAATTTAGCGCAATTGAATGTGAAATGTTTAAACTATTTTATCTGTACTTTAAAATTGGAAGATTATATGCGTATTTCAACTTGTGCTACCGGTAAAGAAATTTTGGATTTATTATGTATTACTTATGAAGGAACAAATGAAGCTAAGCAATCTAAGTTGAATATTCTATTATATGACTATAATTTTTTTTGTATGAAATCCACTGAATTAATTTCTAACATGTAAACTAGGTTCACTTAAATTGTCACCTAATTGTATGCCTTTGAAAGAGAACTCACAAATTATGAAAGAGTTAATAAAATTTTGAAATGCTTGCCTTTTTCCTTTGATGCTAAGATTACTGTAATTACCGAATCTAAGGATTTGAATACTTATTATATTGATAACTTACTTGGGTCACTTATTTCTTATAAGTAAGAGGTGAACCAAAGATAACTTGACACAGGTGAGAAGAAGAAGGAAAAAACTATGACGCTGAAAGCTAACGATACGAATATAAATTCTTTCAGGTCTAAAAGCGATGATGTTGCCTTCATCACTAGGAAATTCAAAAACTTTCTAAGAAAAAATCATATGAATCATCAGAAATGGAAAATGATAAGGATAGCAAAAATTTTAAAAGTTCTTTTGATATTATTTGTTTTGAATGTAGGAAGCTTGAACATGTCAAAGCTGATTGTCCTACACTTAAGAATCACTCAAGTAAGGAGAAGGGTGAGGAGAAACCCAAGTTTAGGAAGGATAAAAAGCGATTCTAAAAGGCGTTATGGGCAGATTCTGCATTTAACTCCTCTGAGATTGAAGCGGAGGAGGAAACAATAAACTTATGCTTGATAGTCGGTGATCATCTTGGTTGGTCTAACTAAAAAAAGGTATGCAAACCAACCTATGATTAATTACTTAAAGTTAAAGAACAAATTCATGCATCATATAGGAAACTTAAGAAATTGCATGCTAGTTTGAAATTGGAGTTTTTGAATTTGCAAAAAGAGAATGAAATTTTAATGACAGATCACTCCCAAATTGATAGAAATCACATGTCATTACTTGATGAGTTTAATGAATTGAATAAAAAGCATTATTAGTTTGTTATTGAGCATGATTCATTGAAAGCATCCTATACTGCACTTGAAACTGATTTTAAAGTATATATTAATGAATTTGAGCATAAGGAGCTCTATTTGAGAGCTGATAATATCATTTTAGAAAGTGCTAACTCGAAGTTTAAAGCTGAATTGAATGCACATGAGGAAAATAGGACTACACCCAAACCTAATTCAAAGCCAAAACCTAAGAAGATGCACTATAACCTGAACATATTAGAAAATCCTTTTCCTAGTAAATCCTTTTCCTAGTGTTAGATATTTTTCATGTGGCATGCTAGGGCATATTTCACATACTTGCACTGTTCACCGAAGTACACATTGGGTGTGGAGAACCAAATTGCATGATTCATAGCATAATACACATGCAATATATTTTTCCTTCCATAAGAAGAGGCTCAAACTTGTTTAGGTTTCTAAATATGATGTTTGATAATTTTATTGGCTTGCTCTCACAAAAGGTCTCATGAGAGCATGTGGTACTTGGACATCGGAGGCTCACAGCACTTAATTGCATAAATTTATTACTTAATAAATTCTGATTTGCATATTTTCTGCTCTATTACTTGTTGTTATTTTCTAATTCTTTCTTTTTAGTCTTGAGTGTTGTTTTTTTATTTGCTGTTATTTTGTAGTGATTTTATCTCTGATGTTCTTATTTTTTTAGTTTTTCTTTTTTTGGTCATAGCTGAAATAATATTTTTGTTTTTAAAAATTTGTAGTCATTGTTTTATATCTCTTAATCAGTTAAAGGGAGAACACCGTTGATTGTTTCCCTCTCTCTAACCTCTTTTAGTGGTATATTTTTTTTTAAAACAAAAGTCTATATCAAATTAACAACTAGATTTTGCAAGTAAGATCTTTTCTATCTTGCTATAGTAATCTATCTTATATATATAATGTTTAAAATCTTTATATTACTTCCAAATTCTTTGAAATCATATTATTGCATTTATCATATGAATTTGATTCTATTTTGTGGTTTATTCTTCCTTATATTAGAGAGTGAGTTTTTCTTCTATAATATCTTGAAGATATACTAACAACTGAGAGTATTTAAGAGTTTTAAAAGGGATCTTGCTTGCCAAAATGTCAAGGGCATAAAATGAGTTAAAAAAAAAGATGTGTAATTACCGCCAAAAATATTGAAAGATACATAAAGAGTATCAAAAATTAAAAGATATGCAAAGTGCGCCAATTAATTGACAAGATGTATAAAATGAGCATACAAAAGGCAAGCTTCTTTCTCTTTCAAATCCTTACATCTTAGAAGAATTCATGTGTCACTTGATATTTTTAAAGGCTTAATTTTGAATTTTGTGATTGTGACAAATTACTTTGGTATATTATTCTATAAGATATTTTTTTAGAACCAAGTTTTGAACTGATCTCTTTTTCTTATCTAATTTGTTTTTCTGAGTTAGGTCTTTTGTTTTCAAAAGATGATTTGCCCTGAGAGAAGTCTGAGCTAGGGCTAATAGGATTGGCTATTCTATTGTTTTTTAGATTTTAACGATGTTAACTCATTATTATTATAAATTTTTAATTCAATTAAATTGAGAATTTATCATTTTTATGCTTTGATTAAAAAAAAATGTTTTCATTCCTTTTTTCTTTTTTTTTTGTATTTTATTTTTATCTTTTACTATTATTTTTTATGTTTTTGGCCTTCTCTGATCAATTTCATCCATCTTCAAATTTTCAATCTTTGGTCACATCGTCCTGGACGATGCATTCAATCCACTCTTAAAACTCCATCTGATGTCTGATATGACTTCTTTGTTTATGATCATCTTGGATGATCTATTATCGTTCTAGACGATTTGATCGTCTTTCGCTTCAATTATTTGTGATCATCTTAGACGATCCTCCTCATCTTGGATAATCTTTATAATTTATGCTCAATTATTGATGATCGACCTTGACAATCTACCTGTTCATCTTTGAAGAAGTACGTGGAAAATATTCGGTGCATATTTTAAATTTGGCCGGTAATATCCATTATTGTTTATCATCCCGGACGATCCACCTAATCGTCTTGGATGATATACTTTTTCAACAGTCATCCAGCTTAACTCCTCGGGATGATCGCCAGTGTCTTATCATCCCGGATGATGTTTTATCATCCTGGACGATATTATAGCCTTTTTGACCAATCGTCTCAGATGCAATTATTTCACTTGCTCATCCTAGATGATTATGTGATCGTCCTAGACGATCGTTCTATTTTCTTTTTAAACTAAGGATTACAAACAAAGTTTCTCACTCAACCTCTTCCATCCACTTTTGCTCTCATTCCTTCTCTAGTTTTGTGTTCATGGCTGGTGGAAAGCGCTTACGTATGGCTTTTGGAAGCTCCTCGAGGGTCAATCTTAACACTCATTTCACTGAGGCGGCCAACCAAGCTGCATATCTGCGATACAAGACCGCCGGGATCACTTTATCCCAAATTATCAACCCTCACATACTTTCTTATCCTATTATCGACTTGTTTATATACACATCTCTTACATTTATCCTTACACTTACCATCTCGTTTAGTTTTGAATTGTTGTTTGAATTCTTTGCCAGCCTCCACATCAACTCCTCCTTTATTGCTCTTCAGTCTTATATTAATAAGCATCCTATCGAAATCACATATCAAGACTATCACGAGCTCTTGTATTTATCCACCATTAGAGAGAAGATTCACGTCTTATCTCAAGACCCCAATTATGACTGAGCTCCAGCCAATCACTTTCTGAGGAACACTAATATTTCTTATCATGTTGGAGAGTCTAGCAGCTTACTCAAAGATGCTAGGACTATCCAACATGTTCTTCATACCTCAATTCATCTAAAAACTGGTGATCATATTCATATCACTTCACTCCTTTTGATCACCACTTTCTACATCATGGCCCACCATAAATTTAATGCTACTAATATGATTTTTTAATATATTGAACAACTGACAAGCATTAGAGATTCAGGACATAAAAGGAAGTCCAATCTTGCCTTAGGATACATCATAATATATGTTTTGGAATCCAAATACAACCTTCAATATCCTATCCCACCAAACTTTCTGCCTACCTTCTTCTCCAACAACTCCTTCCATGTTCTTCATAGTACTCGTCTCCACCTAGAGCATGAGGAAGCAGAGGGAGCTAAGGAGGAGGCGTCTCCTGCACCTTCTCTGCTCCGCTAGCACTCACAACTAGACTAGCTGGTGGAGCGGTTCGACAGGTGGGAGACTAAGTTTGAGTCCTATATTACTGTATAGAAGCAGTAATATGTAGAGGATGTTGCTCACTTTGACTCATTTGTAGCTCACCAGTAGCAACATCACGACCAGGACATGGCTTAATTTGGGGAGCAGTTTTCTACTCTTTCTAATTTTTCTCAGCCACCACCACCACCTCCTTCAAATGATCAGATTCTTCTTTTAGTTTATTTTTGTGATGTTATTTTTTCCTTGATGTAGTTTACTTCTATTTGGTAGTTTCTATTTTGTTTCTTTTCTCTTTCCTCCTCATTTTGTGATGTTAAAAGGGGGAGTAGTTGTACTATTTTATGTTATACTATGTTTATTCATTTATGTTGATTAGTTGTACTGTGTTCATCTCTTAGTAAAATTTGAACTTCACACTATTTTTATTGAACTGCTTTAATTGTTTTGTATTTATCATCATAAAAAAGGGAGAGATTATTATGAATCTGATTTCAAAAATATAATTTTGATGATAGCAAACATTTCTATTTTTCTATGACTGCCTTGCTTACTTAGGTTTCAGGTCCACATGATTAAATTATAAATCGAACCAGCTCAAGATTGGGTAGATTAAAACTGAGTCAGCTTGTAATGTACGTCAAGTGTCTTTTACCTTTTCTTGAATCCATTGTAATATTGTGAGTCCTGATGCTAAGTAACCTTGCACACACATACTGGGGGAAAAATTCTATCTGTTGGTTAGTGTTTTCTATTTTGATCACATCATCCAGGATGATAAAAAAATTATCCTAGACGTTTAGTTAAAAATAAAAATCCTAATTAGGGCATCCTAGTTAAGGCAACCGCTAATAAGCGAATCATCCTGGACGATATTACCATCTTCTAGGATGATAGGCTCAAATCAGAAAGAATCAACCACCAAATCTATTTTGGCATATTTTATTTTTGGACATCGTCCTTGATGATGAAGTGTAATTATAACTAAATTAATCTGGTAATTAAGAAAAATAATTAAGGTTTGATTGCTTGATCATATCATCCTAGATGATCGCAGGATCGTCCGGGATGATCAATTCACAAATCTTAGTTCTGGACAATCAATAATTAGACTGGCTTTATTCAGGGCGATGCTCTGGATGATATGTACTAAATTGAACTAATCATCTAAGATGATCAAGTTATTTTTTTATCATCTAGACATCCATTTAGAGTGATGTTCTGGATGATATTTGTCATTTTATACTAATCAGCCTGGACAATCTAATTATTTTTCCATCGTCCAGATATCCATACAGGGCGATGATTTGGATGATATTTGACAACTTAAACTAATCGTACATGATGATATCATATCATTCTGGATGATCTGAATAAAATAACCTTCTAATCATTCAGACTCTTCCAAATCATCCTAGCTGATTGAGCTAAATTTGAACTGATCGGACAAGATGATCAGTAGATCATCTTGGATGATATTTAATGATTAGTTGCTAATTAGGGCTAATTTGGAGTCCTTATTTAAAAAGATCTCTTATTTTCTCAAGAGAAGATATTTTGCTACTATCCTGACCTAAGAAAGCCAAGAGGAGAGGGAGAGCAAGGGGGAGAGAGAAAGAGGATCTTGTGAGGGGTTTCACAAAGGTTGCTCTAAGTAAGGATCCGAGTTGTCATCTCCAGTCGTCATCCTTGGTTCCTTGGAGGTTTGAGAGAGGTCTACTTTAACAACTGATCAAGATTCTATGCCTACTTCTAGAGGAAGCAAAAGGAGTTAGGTTCTCTGTCTTCTTCTAGAGGAAGCAAAAAGAGTTAGATTCTCTGCCTGCTTCTAGAGGAAGTAAAAGGAGTTGGTTTCTCTGTCTGCTTCTAGAGGAAGCAAAAAGAGTTGGGTTCTCTGCCTCACTTGGGTCGGTGGAAAGGAGTTTTTGTATAAGCTTCTTCGCCTTGCTGTGGGGGCAAAAGAAGAGACACTGAGTTTAATGCAATACCCGGAGGAGAGGCTCTAGGGAGTGGATGTAGGTCAAGTTAACCGAACCACTATAAAATTTGGTATGTTCTTTCTTATTGTTCTTCTGTATTTAATTTCCGCACTTCGTTTCTCTTGTGGTGAGTCTTGGTTTGATTAAAAATTGTGTTTTTGTTTGGAGAAATTTTTGAATACCAATTCACCCCTCTCTCTTGGTTAGCCTCGGGACTAGTTCATAAGGGCTTAACATCCCTGACGAACTTTCACTAATGATCTGATTAAAGTAGATTATTTAGCCTATGCTAAGAAAGGTAGAGGTAGACCTAAAAGGAACTGGTTAGAAAATATTAGAAATGATCTTTTTTATTTTTTATTAGATTTAAATGAGAACTTTTAATAGGACACAATGAAGAAAAATGATTCATCTAGCCAACCCCACATAATTGGATAAAGGCTTGAAGTTGTTGTTGTTATAACAATTTAGGGGTTGAAGACTTAATCTCTAAGAGCCTAAAGATGGACATAGACAATCATAATAAATAATAAAAAGTAAAGTATAATGGCAATTTGAAAGCAATTAAATTGAAAAAAAAAAAACATTATGTAATATCCAATTATGGTAAAAATGCAAAATATTGATCTTGCTACTATTGGAAAATGTGATCCAATGATTTAACTTGTTTTACCGGTGACTAAGGATCTTGGGGATAGTTCTGAGTGATTAGCTTAATCTTTAATAGCTCCTTTTGACTATTTGAATATTTGGTTTTTAAGAACATAATGATAGTTAAATTAAATTAATTATTGTAAATTAAGTGATTAATATAACAACTAAACAAAAAACTTAATTAAATGATTTTAATAAACATAATAGAAAATTCAACATCAATTAAATTTGTTATCATAGAAGAGTGAATAAATATTAGATGAAGAGATATTAAGCACATGATCACTAAAATATAGTAATAATTAAACAAATTTTCATATATTAAAAATATGAATAAATCAAATGAATTAAAAATTGCCCTAAGTTATTTCCAAAAAAGTTACTTGATGAATCTATGAGTTAGAACATAATTGAGATATTTTTAACTAATTTTAGTTGAATGTTTATTAACTTTAAGACTATTAGGATAGTATATCTAATCGAGTATAATTGGATCTAATTTATAACATGCATAGAAGATTAGTTTTGCCTTGGAGCATGATCCTTTACTTGAGTATACTTAAGTTAACCATTGAGCTCTCCTTCAAGCTATGTATCATTTTCAATTAATGAATCCTCCAAGTAGCTTAGTAAAGTAATCATCATCTTCATGGTTGTTAGAATTTGATTAGCTTGAAATAAATACTTAACAAATCATTAGATGATGCTATAAAATATTTGTTATCTTTTAAATCAAATATTGAAACACAGATAACTGCTAGGTTCATAGGGTCAACAATAGTCATGTAGGTTTATGGGGCCAACATCTATCTATCAAAAGATATACCAAGTCATACAATTTTCATTGCCTGATTTTTGACTTCCATCATCAATTGCCATATGACACTCATCGCCCAATGAATAATTCAACTTTCAAAACTACTCTTTCTCATGGTTCAAGTATATTACATTATATTAATGCATTTATACTTTTATGAAAGGAAACCCTATATAATTCTTAATTTACACAAGTAAAATTTATTAAACAAGGTAAGGCCACATTAATGTTTACCTTTAAACATTTTCTATGTAAACAAATATTTATTCTATGTTGCTTTCAACTTATTATTTTGTATGTGCAAGATCATTATATAAACTCAAAGGAATTAAATTATCTTTAATATGGTGAATGTTTTAGCTTGTAATAATAATGAAAGAAATAATTACCATATCTTTTCCCCATGGAATCAAAATTTTATACATCTCACAAAATCATCATTTTGTTAATGTTTAATCTCTAGGTTTTGTAATATTTAAAGGGGTTTATTACTTAGAAACATTTAGAATTCAAGGCTATTCTAAATACAATGTAAGCTAAAAAACAATATATTTAAATTTTAGAAGATTATGTATTGTATTTATTTAGAGAAAATAAAAGTAAAGATTGAAAGTAAAATAAAAACTGATCTAGGAGAGATAAAATCAAAATGGGTGATCATTTGTGCAAGCATCGATGTGCTATATCGATAGCTTGTGAAGAAAACAAGGATGCTATCACAAGGGCTCATTGGGTTATGATTGGAAGCATGAAGAAGAAGGGGACTTTGGTGATAGGACCATGCTTGGATGGGATCAACAACATGTTAAGGAAAAGTTAACTTCATGAAAGGTGCTCACTAAGATGGAAAAGACAAAACATGAAGGAAAAGTGGACTTTGTGATGGGAGCTATATATGAAAAGCTTCAATAGGATTAATAGCATGTGATCGAAAGAGGATTTTACATTAGGAGTTTATTCGGGGAAGGGATATGATAATAAATATGTGCATTCTGAAATCACATAATTCAAACAATTTTATTATAAAAAATGAACTAAAAAATGATTTTTAAAATTTTCAAAAAATATTTTTGTTTTACTTTTGAGCAATGGTTTAAAAACCGGACCGGACCGGCTGGTCCGACCGGTTCAACCGTGAACCGGTCTGAATGCCGGTTCGGTTCAACCTGAGAACCGGCTTAGCATCGAACCGGCCGGTTTTGGTATGAACCGCCGGTTCAACCGGGGAACCGGCGAACCGGTCCGGGTTTCTTAAAACCGGCCGGTTCAAATTTTTTTAATATAAATAATATTAAATAAATACTAATCTTAATCAATTATTATAAAAATTTTAATTTCATATTAAGTACATTATTTTAAATAATAATTGAACAACCTCATGTCATCTTTTCCTCACATGACCTCTTGGTATGAGAGAAAGTGAAAAGGTATATAAAATATACAAAGTAAAACTTCCCAAGCAATGTGGGACTAAATCATACAAAGCAAAGACCCATTTTTTCTTTCATAGTTTTAGCCCAAGTTTTGTATTATTTTTTTTAAATAATTTTTTTTAATTAGTTTTTTATAATTTGAATAATATTAATTTTTTTAGTTGATAAAATTTATTTTCTTAGTTCATAATATTTAATTTTTTTATATTTATTTTTTTTTTAATATTTTTCATTATATATATTATAAAGTTAATGTGGATTCATTTTTGTTTGTCAAATCACTCAAGTAAAACTTATATCATATAAATTATAATAGAAATAATTATTTTTTATATTTGAATAATATTTTTTAATGTTTTTTACATATTTAGATGTCCGGTCATAATATTATGATGTAAAAAACTTTGTAAATTTTAACATATTTACAAAACTTTGTAAATAATATGGTAATTTTTTTTAACATTTTTAGATGTTGCCAAATGAAATAATTTATATAAAAATATTTAATTATATTTATAATTGTATATTATGAGCTTTTAAATAATTTATGTTTATAAATTAAATCTAAATATGTAATATAAAATAACAATAATTTATATGAAATTATATGGTTATTAAATTTCATTATTTTGTTAATTTTATTAATTTTTTATAATAATAATATTATTTATTACGTCATCCGGTTCGACCCCGGTTAGACCGGTCGAACCGGTCGAACCGTGAACCTCTCTTTCTTCCGGTTCATTGTCCGGTCCGGTTTTCAGAACCTTGCTTTTGAGCTAACCAATCACCTAAAATTTTAAAACCTTGCTTTTAAAATGTAGTAATAAAAAACACTCAAATCAAACAATCATAAGTAAGGTTTGATTTGGTATAACATGATATCTATTTTTATTTCAATGAATAACAAAAAATATTTTAAGGTATTAATCATAATTTTTGTGAGAAAAAAATAAGGTATACACAAAATTTAAATATAATATTCTAAGAGAGATACATTAAGTGGCTTCTTAAAAAAATTTTTGTGAATTTAAAATTTTTGCAATGTTGTGAATTAATTAAATAACTATAAATTATTATGGTATTATATTATAATTAATGGAATTTATAACATATTCATCAAACTAATTCTTTCAACGTAATTAAATAATTTATTATGAAATTTGACATTATATGCCTCATAATAGTCATAATTGGAAAAATATGCACATTATTTTGATATTTGGAGAAATATGCATCAAAGTTCATTTCAAACTGAAAGCCCTTTTTGTGCCTATGTCCTTCCTTCTTAGTAAGAATGACGTTCCACCCTTCGACACTTTGACATTCTCCATTGTTGATTTCATAGACCATTTATTTGAGATTTCTTCATTCAACAAGATAAGATTATGAAGGCAAAGCTCAATCAGACAAATCAAGTTAACACTAACATTAGCAAAAATGTGCAAATGTTTAACATTTGAATGATTTTGTGTAGCATGATTCAAACAAATTACGTCATTTTGATTAAGTCACAACACAATGCTAGATAAAGGATCATAGAAGAAAATTCAAACTTTGTTCAAACCATGTGTCAGAATCTTATTATAACCATGTTTGAATCACATATTTGAACCAAGTTTGAGCTTGGTTCAAATAGGTTCAAAAAAGAAAAAAAAAAACTAAATGAGATTTAAACAGAGTTAAAACAATTGTTCAAAGATTATTTAAATAAATATTTGAACCTTGTTTGAGCTACTATTCAAACTTGGCTCAAACTTGTGTTCAAACAATTCCTGAGTTATGTTCAAACATGTGTTTGATTGTTGTTCAAACCTAGTCCAAATATGGTTTGATTAAGGTTCAAACCTATTTTAGGCAAGTTCAAATATTATTCAAATCATGTTTAAACGCATAGCCCTTCAAACCACAAGCTTATATACTTACCAACTATTTCTAAAGGAGAATATAATATCAATATTCTTGTGTATCTATGGGAAAGAATAGAATTATGACAAGCAAGTTAATTAATTAGATATTTACTAACAAATAGAGCGGATAATTGATGGTTAAAATAGGTATTTCTCGTGAAGATATCATGGATCATATATATAATATTATTAATACTATAATAACCAATTTAGTGTGAAATTAATGATAATATATCATTTTGTGTGAACTCAGTCCATGATATCAATTCCTTTATAGATATTTTAATAAATTATGGTCTTACTTTCTTTTTGAATGCGATATCCATGTTCATTTAGCATAATTCCCTAATATGTGTGTCTATTGCTCCCCAAAAAAAAATTCATGTATAAATTATTATGCAAATGATAATGATGCTAGGTCAATTCACCATCTTTTGCTAATATAGGTGATGTGATAGACATACAAAATATATAAGTAGGTAATGATATGGATATACAAGATACGTTAGTAGGTAATGGTTGCTCCATAGGCACTTTAATACTAAAACATCAATTAGAGATCTCAATCTAAACTAGTAAATTTGATCAGAAAATAATAATTCATGATATCAAAAACACATAGATAACTCTATCCTATAATTGCTATTACTAGAAAACAATTCCAATTCAATTTCTATTGACATAATAATCACATGCATGTGTGTGCCTTTCAATACATTTAGAAGTTGGGTACACTTTTGAGAGTAACAATGATATCAAATAGGAAGTTATACACCATAAAGAGGAAATTTTAATTCAAAATAAAGAAATTAGAAAAGGATATTTCATATATCATCTCCACTTCTACAAAATATATCTATGGAGCTCGCAAATTAAAAAGTGTGATATTAAACATGTTTGAGATAAAAGCCGTGAATCAAAACACATTTGTACTTACGATGTAAGATCAAAAGATTATAGGAAGGCATAATCACAACTTCTTGGAAATATTATCAAGGATATGCTAATTGGATATGACCCTCATTTTGAAGGTGAGCATGATAATATTAGAAGTAAAGAGGAATTATTTCATTAATTTATCTTATTAAAATGATTGGAGATGTTGTGAGCTTGGCATCACACATAAAATAAGGTACCTAAATCATCATTTAATTACCATCACATCTAATTTTGTTAAATTTTAAGATATTAGGATATTTATTGATCTTAAACTTGATATTTTTAGGGTGTTACAAGTGTGTTTACTCTCTTTTGTATTTGTATTGAAGGCTTCAAAGTTGCATGAAGTTCATTATTGAATATAAATGAATTGTTTATAAGTTCTTATTCTTGAGGTACTAAGCTCATGGAAATGGTGCAAGATGCTAGCAGTCAAAATCACCTAATGACTTTTATAGATTTAACTTAGAAGATAATGAACAAGGGACATATTTATGATAAAATTGTGGAAGCTAATGAGCTTGGGGGAAAACATAATGTTTCTCTTTAATATGCATAACAACATTGCCAATTCTTTATCCATAATATTTTAAGGGCACATCATAAACTTACACTCATCATATTACAATAAATATCATGGTGAGTCGCAATGAATGTCACTTGGCTTCTCGATGTTACAAAAGAATTTAGTTTTACATGCACTTTATCAAAATACTAGTCAAGAACCCTTCCATAATTGCTTATCTTAAGAATAAAGTTGACTTTAAGAGATGGGATCACACATTATTGATTGAGAATTAATAATATTTAATAACAATTGTTATTTCAAAGCACTTCAACAGTATGCCTAAGAGTGCTTGCTCTTATCTAGTGATTACTATGTTGGAGTATAACACATAATGTAAAATAGTTTTTGTTTTAATAGCAGCACCATTTTTTAGAACAAAAAAAAAATTAGCAAAGAAAATTGGAGATGCATTAAGGAAACTTTTGATTAAATCTCAAAGTTTTATTGTCTATTGTTTTAGTTCAAATGATGGTGGTTTTAATTATGATGTTAATTTCTGTATGAGGTCATGTACATATAGAAATTTTAATATGAAGGGTATCTCATCGAAACATGCGTTATTTGCAGCTCAAATTGGGGTGTTAGTATAATAATTATTGTTACATAAATGAGTCAATCTGAAATGACCAAACCAAACATGGTAAGAATTTCATGTTTGCCTTTATAACATTCAAGAATTTTAAGTTATCCTAAATTTAACTAAGTCTAATTGAGTTTGTGGTGAGTTAGAGAAGTGAAGAATATTAAAATATAGAAAGCTCATTGGGAGTACTATGGCATTAGCATCTCTATTTAGAAGAAATTGGCAGCAAAAATGCTACAACACTGATCTCTATCTATAAAGAGGTGCTTAGGAGCACTGCGATGTTGGAAGTAGGCATTGAAGTGCTGAGTTCTCTATGCATATTATCTTAAATATTCAAAAATGGTGTTGGGACATTATTGGAAGTTTCATAATCTCATTGGGAAAAATTTAAGATTTTAATATAAATATTTAAAAGCATTACCACTTAAACCATTTCCATTCCCGATTTGCTAGAAGCATTGGAGAGGGGAACAAGGAAGAGAATAAAGAAAAGTTAGGTTTTGGAGGCTCTTATTCATAATTATAATATTACTTTAATAAAATTGTAAGACTTACGATTCATTCTCAAGCTATTTATTTTAAATAAAGGATATTGAATGCTTTAATAAAGTTTCATAATGCCTACTGAGCAAGTAGTTGCTTACCATGTGTATTCATGTGTTATTTCAAGGAAAAGTTAAGGTCTGATCAGGATACATCTTTTTAAGGTATTCTTATCACACCCTAGAATCCATGTTGAAAGAATGTTATTTTTTCATCATTTAAATTAATTTAAACATTAGGTAGAACAGACTAGTTTCAAATAAATAAAAGAATATAAATGGCTGAAAGTACAAATGCATTTATATAACATTTACACTTCATACAAGTCGAAAATACCATATGTATAATAATCATGATACAAAATAAAATAGTCTATCACTACTACCCATCATGACTATAAAAGAATAACTAATAAGTATATAACAGAAAACTAAGCATGTTGTCTAGATTCTCACTTCACATGATCCTTACCATTACCTAAAATTATTTAAAAATTACATAATGAGCATAAAAGCCCATCAATTTACCAATATTTATAAATAAAGGAATACATCAAATATAAATAGTCAACATTACTATATGAACATGTAGCAATCAATATGAATAGTATCATGTATATTATATAATTATATGTAGTCTTATCATATGCATGTATCATCCATATCCTCGTCATATATAATATTTTCACATTATTATCCTATCATTCCACTCCATATGTGTCATGTCAATCAATCAATCATTCTCATTAATCAATCATATCATTAGTCAATCAATCATTATATTCATATGCCACATATCATCAGTCTTATCATTCATCAATAATCGATCACATTTTAATCAATCAATCTATCATATTTGTCATTAATTTATCTATCATTAACACATCTGCCATTGATCTATCTATCATATCTATCACTAGTCTATCACATATGTCATTAGTCTTATCAGTTGTATTTATCATATATCATCCATCATATCAATTATCAATCTCATTTTATCACTAATTAGTCTTATTAGTTACCAATTTCCACTTATCAGTCATGTCATTAATCATATATTGCTCACCAGCCTTATCAATCATATGGCACATCAGCTCATTTATTTTGCATGTGCTTACACTCATTTTATATGATGTGGATGATAATAACAAGCATCCTATACATATCATATCAAATGATCATAACATATATATATATATATATATATATATATATATATATATATATATATATATATATATATATATATATATATCCAATATGCTCATTAATATGTATGTATTATGTCGAATGTTTAGTAATCATATGCATATTAGGTATCTCATATCCAAATTTAGTATATTAGTCCCTGATCAATTTGTACCCTCAATTTCCCTAATCAATTTATTTAAAATAATATATAAGCCAAACTACCCCATAAAAATTTAATATAAGGCTGTCAAAATGTTTAGAATAATAATGCATACCAAATACCAGAAGTTACAATGTGAAAGTTCACTAAAAAGGGAGATCTTGCATTTTTACTAATTTTAGGAGTAAGAAATTACGTTGATGTATGAATCAATAAAAACAAATATATAATAAAGGTTACTTAATATAATCAAAATACTTTTATAATAGAAGCAATGAAAGAAAAAAGCTCTGAGAGTTTCCTCTCTCTTTTATCTCTCTCCTCTTCACTGTTCTTCTTCTCTTCTCCCTTCTCTCTTCTTCTCCTCAGTTTCTTCCCAACAAGATAATAAATATAAGAAGAGGGGGAGGTGGGATGTGTAATGCCCCAAAATCTAATTTGAAAGAATTCTTTCATTTATCATTTTTTATACAACTAGAACTTTTAAATTTCATAAATCAGTAATGAATAGTGGAAATAAATTCTATAATTTAAAATATCAATACAATTCAATATTCATTGACCCAAAAATAAATTATATATAATACTCAGAATTTATATAATCATAACAAATTATTTCATTCCTAAGTATAAAAGAATAGCTAGAATAAAAAAATAAAACATAAGGAATCCTAATAAGTCACACCCTCGTGAACCTCTTCCCTGACCTAAAATCATTTAAATCACATATAATGAGAAAAACAATCCAATAGATCACTAAAACCCTATAATTGAATTCAAAGCATAGTAAAAAAAAACAATATGTATATTGTCAGTCAATTCATAATAGTACTAATCATATGATCTTGAATATGTATAAAAATAGTAAAACTCATATGTAGTAATTATAATAGAATCTATAAATAGTAAAATAGAATGGTATGAAAGTTAATAAAATAGTATATTAGAGAAACCACTAATTTAGTATGGGAGTCAAACTGATAAAAAAATTATCGTATCAATACTATCAATTGGTAAAATTAAAATATCAATAAATATTATCATAATCATATCAATACAATAAAATCCTATAAAGATGTACACATGCTATTTAGTTATTCTTATCAATATCAAATCAGTATCTTAATAATGTGCTCAGTATATCATGTGTTGATTCTTGTTGAATCTCGATTAGGTTGTTAAACCTAAACTAATGTTCTAAGGCTAACCAAGAGGGGGGGAGGGGGTGAATTGGAAATTTTAAAAATTACTCTTGAATTTAAAAGTTTGAAACCAGTTAACGATTAGTAGCAAGTTAATTAAGGTTTTAAAAAAAATTTCAACCAGGAAAAATAAAACTTGCAGTAAGTAAATAAGCAGTGAAAAAATAAAATGACATAAAGATTTATAGTGATTTGGTCAAACAGACCTACATCCACTCCATGAAGCCTCCCACTTGTTGACCTCATTTTTGTATGAGGTCACTTGGACTACTCTTGATCCTAAATTAATTTAATTTTCAAATTAATTCAAATTTTAGGATCCTCCCAGAATCCTGACCTTAGGATCTATGCTAGGATTCTTCTAGAGCTTAGACCTTAGGAGCTACTCTAGATCCTAAGCTTTTTTTAGACTCCAAGTTCTAGGAATTTCTTAGGCTCTAGGATCCTTTTAGATTCCTAGTTTTAAGATCTATTCAAACCATAGGATCTACCTAGATCTTAGGTCAATCAAACCAAATTCAAGGTCCAAAGGTTTTGTCCTAAAGGCCTTTTCCGTTGAATTTTCAAACACTTTGAAACCCAATTAAATGACCTCTGATTCAGAGTCTGTCAGTTGCATACTGATGGGACATGTCTCTGGAGGTAACCCTCCAAATTTGAGCCCATTCTGAGGTCTCTAACCCCAGAAACTTAATTAAAATCCATAGGCTGTAAAACCTTCAAATATTTACAGCCTATGCCACTGGACCTGTCACTTTGAAGATTCTGACCTTAGAGCCTTCACCAAAGCCTCTAGTCACTTCCAGACCTTTAATTTTGATATGTTGAACTTTAAACTGCATTTTGGTTGATCCATTTTGACCCCCAGTTGACTAGGGGTCAAAATGACCAAAATACCCCTGCGGGGCTCAAATGGTGATTTCAAACCAAATGAACTCCGAATTGAATGCGATCACTTGCAGCAAGTTTCAAATGTCATTTCAAACCTGTTGGACTCATTCCCAGGCCTTGGGTCAACCTAGTTGACCAAGTCAACCTAGTTGACCCAAATGACCCTTTAAGGGTCCGAACAGGCGTTTTGAACCAAATGACCTCCTTAGACCCTGGGATCACATCCAGTAGACTCAAAATGTTATTTTGAATTGATTGAACCCGTTTCCAAATCTAGGACCCACCTGGTTGACCCAGTCAACCTAGCTTGACCAAAATCAACCCTTAAGCCCTTTCACTTTGAATTAAATTCCAAATGGTTGTAAATCTTTGTCAAACCCTCTCAAGGCTATTTTAATTAATTTCTCAAATAGTTTTGGCTGCCACCTCACCTTGGGTTGACCAGTTGACTGGTCAACATGGTCAACAAACCCCTTTAAGAGGCTTAAGTGACCAAATGGCTTGACTCATGCTAGCCTAAAGCCCATCAAATCATTCAATCAGCTCAATTAGTCTCTTGGCTTGCCATGTCAGCTAATTAGACCTGTTGACTGGTCAAACCAGTCAACAAATGGTCAAATGAGCTTCCAAATGATTAAAACCCTTAATCAAACTTGTCTAATTCAAATCCCATTTAATCCCTGCTGATTGAGCCACTTCTGGAACCTTCTTAGAGTATTCTAAGCCCTTGAATCTTGATCCAATGGACCTAATCCCTCCCATGTGCTCAAATCAAGACAAAAGACCCTTTACACCTAGGATGTCCTTGGGCCGTCCTTGCTCTCTGTTCCCACCAACTCCCTTGACATGTGGCAGCCATCCAGAGGTGCAATAAGATGATCCTAGCCGTCCAATAGACCTAGGGCTACTTGAATAGGGTAGAGCCTCATTTTGAGCCGCATTCTTGATCTAGCTCTCTCTCTCAACTCCCAGCCTCTCAAGCCAAGGTCTCTGTTCCATTAAGCTCCCTAGATACTCCTACCTACCTCCCCGATCAAATCCCGCCAGTCAAAGCCTTTCTCCGGCGAGATCCCGTCGAACTTAGCTCAATCCGTTCAAGGAGCGTTTCTATTCGATCTAGGCGATATCAGTTCGTGGAGTCTTCTACAAATAGGAGCGTGGACAGCCTACAAATGCAACAAGTCCATAAACGGTTCAATCCGTCCAAAATCGAGGTAAAAAACTCAAACCCTAGATCTAGGTACACTAGATTAAATAGCTTTTTTTAAAGCTCGTTTTAATCCAAATAAATCATTCCCCACATTTTCTGTTCATATCATTAATTTAAATTTAAAATTTCAAAAGAATTGATTGAGCCAATCTCTCGAACGAGCCGTTTTAGTCTATTAGGTCTCGGTTTACACAGTTCTGTAACTGTGTGGCGTCGGGACCGTTGATCTCACAATCAACGGTCACGATTTGGCCTTCCTGCGGCCTGTCCGACCGCGTGTATCCCTTGTCCGCACGGATCACAGTTTAGTGAAATCCTGACCGTCCGTTTGGGGTTGCGGGATTTGATTTCCGCCGCTTAATCATCCTCCTTTGAGATCGAACGGCGGGATTTGATCTCCGCCGTTAGATCAAACCTGCGGCGGATCGGACGGTCGCTGTGCCGAGCCGACGTGGATTAGTGAAAACGCGTGGGACCCACGCGTTTTCTCAATCAGCAGTAATGATTGCGCCGCCACGCGTTTTATCCCCACCAGTGAGAAGCCGCCGCGTGGCATCTCCAGCCGCCATGTATTTAAAATGATTTAAAAAAATCATTTTAAATCATTTTAAATCCAGAAAAATTAAAAAAAAATATATATATAATTAAAGATAAGTCAAAAATTTTTAATATTTAGTATCAAAATTTTTATAATTTTGTAAATTTTAATTTAAAATTAATTTCAAATCAAATACTCAATATATTTTCAGTTATTTTAAATAATTGATATTTGAGTATTTTTTTTATATCATTTTATATAATATTAAATCAAATATTTTCAAACATTTAAAATTTAATATCATTTCATTCAAATCAGAGAATCTAATTTTATTATTTCAAAATTTAAAATTTATTTTAAAAAAAAATTGTTAAGTATTTTGAGTGATTTAAATTACTTATTTAATTTAAATAGTTAATTAATATTTAACTTAAGTAATTTTCAAAAATTCAAAGAATCTCTATTTTAAATCATATTAAATTATTAAAATACTTTCAAATTTGTTTTAAAACTATTTTACAACTAATTTTGAGATTTATTCAAAATTATTTTGAATTATTTAAATTTTCTAGAACATCCAAAATTTATCTATTTTCTAAATATTAAAATTAATTTTAAAACTATATATGCTAAATTTTGTGAGCATTTGAGAGATCCTTTGGAATTTCAAACTTGTTTTAAATGTGCTTGAGCATGAACCATGGGGGAGATTAGTGAATAGTTGTTTTCCAACTATTCACTAATCGATATCTTTTTCTATCTTAATTAACTTTGTATCTCGCATGCTTAGGTTATGCGCACACACCACCTAGCTTCGGCTCTCCTAGATTTAAGTACTGGTTTGATTGTATGTGTTTATTTTATGCTTAATCAAGGGTTAGTTAAAAAATTGATTCAAACCTATTAAACCTAGTGTCATTAAGGACAAAAATTAAGGGCTTTGATTAGATAACTTAAAATTTTCATTATGATTAGGATACATCTCATTTAAACTTGAAATTTGAACCACTTGAACTTAGTGACATTCTCAGCCTTAGGGAATTTTCTTACTGATTTTTTTAATTCATTAAGCTTCTTAATTAACTTAATCAAAATTAAGCCTTAATTAAGCCATTAAAACTTCCAGAAAATGTAATAAATTCATTTTAAACCCAAAAAATATGTTTAACCCCTCTAACTGACCATAATTAAACCCTTAACCAATGAAAATTAAAATCCAATTGATTTGACAGCAAATTAAACCTTAATTGAATTTTAAGTAAAATTGAATATTTAATTAATATAATTAATTAATAATAATTAAAAATTCCAAAATTTGCCCAAACACTTGGGAATCTCTCCTTAGGTCATTCCTGACCTTTGGAGCTGATTTCAAGGAGTGGAGATCTTATTTGGAGTAAAATCACAAAAAAAAAAAGCTCTCTAATTAAACCTTTTAAAATTCATTAAACACCTCGAATTTCAAACCTCCATAACTAATTCCAGAAAAATCAAAATTGAACAAACTCACTTGCATTCAACTCCTAATAAGGTCTAATATTTATTAAAAATATTAAATTCTAGAAATCTGTAATATTTCAAAAAGTCAACAAATTGGTCAAATCGTAATTAAAACTAGTTCAAAACTTCAAACCTTCGTAATAAAATGTAGAAAAATCCGATTTCAACGTACTTACTGTCTAACTGATCGTAGTGAGGTCTAGTATTTTAATAAAATACAAACATTTCATAATTTGAACTTAATCAAAAATTCAACTTTTGACCCTTTAATTAAATGATTAAAATATTCAAAAAATTCATAAAACTCAAAATTATTCTAAAACTCCAGAAAATGTTAGTTTAATGCTTAAAACACTCAACAAACCTTTTAAAACATAACAACCATCCCAAAGATGAAGTTTATTGGCTGGACTACTCCGGGCTGCGGGGCTAAGTGTCCTAAGGAGGCTGGTTCCTCGAGCCTGGTGGCACAACGCCACGAATGGATTCCAAGGGGTGTTAAACCTTAAAATATATTAATAATTAATTATTTAAACTTTTAAAACCTCTAATTCAACTACATTAATTTGGTTTATCGGCTGGACTACTCCGGGCTGCGGGGCTAAGTGTCCTAAGGAGGCTGGTTCCTCGAGCCTGGTGGCACAACGCCACGAATCAATTAATGACAAACTCAAAGTAATCAAACCTTAAAAATTAGTAACCAAACACTTCTAATAAGATTTATTAATTCTTAAGCCTTAATCAATCTAAAATATTTAATTATATCGGGTACCACTGGGTAACCCAGGCCTACGAGGCTATTAACTTAGCCCCAAGGAAGGTGAAATAAACTTCACGGCCTCGGTGTGAAACAAAGGTGATATCCAACAAATAATTAAATAAATCTTAAAATTAATTTTAAGCCATTAATATTTGAATTCAAACTTAAAATACCTTAAGCCTTTCAACTAATCGAACTTTAAATAACTCTAACCAATAATCCTATTTAGGATATATCTAAACCACACAGCCTATATCACACACTGTAGATGGTTTGCTAGGACAACCGACTCTAGTTTTAGGCTAGGCCGGTGTTTACTTTTTGTAGCTATGTGCCGGATTTTTGAGTTTTCACTGCATGCTGTTTGCTAGCCTAGGATTGATGTGATTGTTTATTTATTTATTGCATTTTATGTTGTAGTTAATTGAGCATTTAAATTTTGAATATTAACTGCTTGAGATTGAATATTAACTGCTTGAGATTGAATATTAACTGCTTGGGACTATAAATATAACTGTTGATTATTAGGATAACCTTGCAGGATTGAGTCTAGATTTTTTTATTTTTCACATTAATGTAAATTTGATTGAATAAGGCTGTATTTATTTGAAATGATTTGAGATTGGGACATTTTATCCAATTTGAGTTCTAAAGAGGTGAAGACATCCCTAAAGGGGAGAGTCTTCTTCCATTTGGAAGTCAAATTAGGATGCCTTTCAAATATTCAAAGAGGAAAGATAACACCCCGTTCAAGGGGGAGTTTCTTTCCATTTGGATATCCGGAATTGACGAATCAAGATGTTCGTGAGAAGACGAAGAAATAGAGAACGAGAAGAATCCCAAATCTCAAAGTCATTTGAATCTTAAGATAAAATACGGGTTGTAGTCAGTGGTGCCCGGCCACTTTACTTTTCTGCAAAATTCTGTGATGTAATAATAAAGGGCACTTGCCTACGGACATTCAATTTGATATATTTAATTTGATTAATTTATTTAATTGATTGTGCAGTAGAACTATCTGTTTTTCTAGTCTTTTTACCTGCATGTCGATTTTGATTTGACCTGGAATCCGATTGTAGACTCTTAAGGACTTAATAAAAATTTTCTACTTAAATCAAATTAAAAATATTTAGGCTCACATAGAAATTCTAACGAATTTAAGAAGTAAGCCCGGGACCGCCGGGAGTCCTCATTTCATAGCATTCATTCAAATTCAATCTTTTAATCGAGTCGATTAGCATGCATCATATTAGCAACTAATTTAAAAACCTTTAAATCCTTAATTGCATTTGCTTAAGCATCAAACCCAACATAAGTTTAAGGGACCATTTAGGATCCGCTCTAGATGTCGGTCCCGTTCTCAAATATCTTTCTTAAATAACGTCCCGACCACTCTACATAAATTGACCGGACTCATAATTTTAAATCGTTTAGGTGGTTTAGCTGGCTCCCCAATCCAGGCCGGGGTAAGACCAGATTCGCATTGCACTAGCTAGGTTCGGGTCACTTTTTAGTACCCAATCTAGACTTAGGTTCTGAGGCTGGCTCGGGCCATAAGACCTCAATTTCCGGGAATTGAATCCCAAATTTCTAATAAAATTGATCACTTAAACCAAACATCTCTTTCAATCAAATTCGAGCCCAACAATTAGGATAGACTGGGGTGTTTCTGAAGTAATTCAGAATCTCAAAACACCTCCTACACTTCTTCCTTTGACTCCAGAAATAAGTGCTCAATATTGAACCAATCCCATTTGAAAATTCCTACCATTTTTCCTCCTTTGATATCAATCTTTGAAAATCTAAATAAAATTTACACCGCTATTTTAATCGAGAGTTTTCGTAGGAAATTTCGATTTCCTACGATGTAATTAACTACGAGGGCTTGCGCTCGTAGGAGATTTAGTAACCCAGATCTAATTTTTAAAATCAAATTTTTTTTCAAAATCTCTAATTAATTATCTTTGGGAAATTTTAATTAAACAATCATTACCGTTATATTCAAAGGATTGATAATAAATGATATTCTCTTTCCTTGAAGAGATATATCATTTTATTATCCTGATTTTGATTATAAAATTAATGATCTTTTAAAGCTTTGTAATCTGAACCTATTAATGAACGACAGTCTCGTCTTTTTGAGATGATATATGTTGTTCCTAATATTGCGTTCGATTTCAAAACAAAAATTTCAAAATTAATTTCTCTCAAAGAAAATTAATATATTTTCAAAACTATATATATAAAATATAAATATATATATTTTTTGTAATCAAAACACCACTTCAGGTATTGTACTATTACCAAAGTGACTCTCCTTTAGCCCCCTGAGCAAGACAGAGAAGCCTTTATAAAAATCTCTTCCACTAATCCCCGTTGCAATAAAGAACCGTCGTCCTTTCACACTCTCTAAGTGTAGGCAGGAAACCTTCATCCTTTCACACCCTCCAAGTGTAGGCAGAGTAACTTAGGCTGTTCATACTCTCCAAGTGTCGACAGAGAACCATCGTCGTTTCACACTCTCCATGTGTAGGCAAAGAACCTTCATCCTTTCACACTTTCTAAGTGTCGGCAGAAAATTGGATCTTATCCGAAGATCTTCTGATGATCAATCTAGAAAGATAAGAGGAAGAGTGATAACCATAATTACAATGAGATCCTTACCTTTGAGTAACCTTGTGAACCCTTCACACTCCACTTGAAAGAAATCTCTCTCAAACACTCTCTCACACTCTCTCCTTCAATTGACATTGAAAATTCATGTAGACGAGCTTTTTAAAAGTCAGTTTTAGTGGACCTTTTATACAAAAGACACAAAAAATAGTCTAAAAAAATGAACTTTTCAATTTTGAACGCAGGATCGTATAATATGATCATATATTCGTACGTACGAATAGTTAAAATATTGTTGCGTATGAACCCATTGTGAATCAGTACGAAATCATTTTGTACCTTATCATCGTCTAGTACAAACTAAGGTCATCCAGGACGAACAATTAGAAAATTAAATTTTGTCTATACGAAACATCATGATGAAATGAGCGAGGATAAAACAGAGACATTCGTCCTTAGACGATCATAGATATCATACATATAATCTTTATATGAGGAAAAAATAGAGACATTCGTTATGTGATGATCATAAAATATCATCCGTACGATCTTTGTTCGAGGACAGAATAGAGACTTTCATTTTGGGACGATCATAAAATATCATCTGTATGATCTTCATCTGAGGACATAACAAAGACATTAATTCTGGGATAATCATAAATATCATATGTACGATCTTCATCTGAGGATAGAATAGAGACATTCATCCTAGGATGATTATAAAATATCATCCACACGATCTTTGTTCGAGGACAGAATAGAGACATACGTCCTGGGACAAAATTTAATATCAACTGTACGATCCATACTTAGAAAAAAAATATGAATTTTAAAACTCTCCCCCGATGTGTGTGTGCTCAGTTACTCAATTACAATTACACACTCTCAGACTCAATAAAATGAAAAATATAGACTTCGATTATAATAAATTCTAAACTATTCTTGATTTTAAATCCTCAACAATCTGGTGTATGATTTTCCTGAAATATTAGTACACACAAGAGTAAAAATAATTCTTCCAAAATATGTTTGGAGAATTAGCAATCAAATCAATAATATTTTGAATTCATAAAAAATATATAAGTTGCAAGAATATCAAACATGCAAAACTAAGTAGCAACTATCTAAATAATCTCCCCCTTTTTATGACAGTAAAATAATTATTATTTGAATAAAATTGACAATCCTAAATTTCTCCTTAACTCCTCCTAAATGAATAAGCATATGAATATAAGGGAATTTCTACTAAGAGCAAATTATTTTTTTAATTTTTTAAGTTTTAGAAACACACAAATCAAGAAACAAAAATAAAATAAAATAACACTATGAACAAAGCAAACAATAATACAAGAAACAATCAAAAAGACAAGAAACAATCAGATGCAAACACAAAAATAATCAAATGCAAATAATATTTCTCTCCCTTTTTAACAACAATTAAAAGAGAATAATAAAAATAAAGAAATGTTAGAAGTCATATGAGAAATATTTGATAATTGATCTAGAAAGAGATTGATTTATAATTGCAATAACAAGATTAATGTTCATTAGAGAAAAATAAAGATTCATAACTTTTAAATTAAGATATAATATAGACAAGATAAATATATCAAGGTCATGAAGCATTCTAGATAATTGGATAAGAAAATTATTGCAAAGGTGACGAAATGAAGATTAATTTAAGTCAATTTCTAATGCAAAATATAATTTAACATTATATTGATTTGAAATTGAAGATTAAAAGATAGAGAAAAAATATTATCAATATATTTGTTTGGTGATATTGCACATCTTTTCAATATTTGTGGCACACTTTATGCATCTTTTTGTGTTTAGGCTAATCTTTTGCCTCTTTTTAATTTGTGAACAATTGCACATTCTTTCAATTTTTGTACACTTATACATTTCTCCATTTTTTTAAATTAATTTTTCCAAAATTAATAATCTAAAAGCTCAAACTTCTCTAAGTATAAAGATAATTATATTGAAAAGATAAATAAATAATAATAAGACATCAAAATTGCAATAATAATATTAAAATTATGTATGCCTAAAAAAGAACATGAGATTGATAGCCTTAACTTGATCGAGTTAACATAAGATTGATAGCCTTAACTTGATCGAGTTATAAATTAACTTATATTTTTAAAAAATTATATTTTTTAATGAAATTAACTTTTGTATTACTATTCATATTATAACACTTTTTAGATCAATTAAGTTAGGATTATCATATAGGCAAATGAATATTTTTAATAGAGAACAAAATTAGCTTAAACAAAGCAAGATAATTTTTATTGATATCAAGTTATCTAAGAGATACAATGAACGCTTAGATGATATCAATAAATTACAACATAACATCAAAATTTTGACACAAAATAAGTACATATAAGCACTAAATATATATAAGTAAAAGATCATCACATCACTACGCACTGGCAAAGACAATTATATACGAAGTACATCTATAACTCTGAGGGGCTCTAGTTTTGAGGAGATGGTTGGTTGAAGAAAAAAAATAGCTACTCATCATAGCCACATTAATGTTCACCGATTTGAACTAACTTCGAATCCAACCCATATCCTGCTGGTGTAGGTGAGTCTAAATTTGATCAAAATGCTGATCAAAATGACTCTCAAGTCTGTCAAAGCACTAGACCATCTCCTGAAAGGCTAGTCCAATAGCAGGCGTAGGAGTAGGTGCAGGTGTAGGAGCAGGTGCTCCCCCTTCTCCCTTAGAATCCTCACTTCCATCATCTCTCCCAAAAAGTGCTCGAAATGAAGCATCAGTGAAGTAGATAGACAATTCTAGATGAGGATCAGGATGAACTAGATTGTACTTCTTCTCAAGAATATAGATCACTAGGTGTCTTAAAGTAATGTTCTTCTTTCTCCTATGAGAGACATGGCCAATTTCAGAAAGCCTATGAATGTAGCCAATAATGAGTTGAGCTTCATCTATAGGTTGACCAATCATGATAAGGTAAGTGACAGTGCAAAGAAGAGTAATATTGATACAATCACCATCTTTAGGAATTATAGAGGTTGTAAGAACATGCTGGATGATCCTAGTATTTTGGTTCAAAGTAGACACCCTAGGCAAATGACACACTTGTTCAATTTCTCTAAGCACTTTATTTATTTCAGTTCAGTCAAAATCAAAAGTAGAGGTCAAAGTGTGGGCTCTAACTCCTTGAGTCCTTAATTATAAAATTGTTCCCAAATATTCTTTAGTTATTTCAACCTGCTTTTTCAGAACAAGAGATCTAATTCTACTTTGGTCAGAACTAACGGACATGTTGGCTAAAAAATAATGAAAAGTTTCCTTGTTATAGGAGTGAATCAAGGTCAGGATAATAGTGAATTGGGTGGTAGCAAAAATAGGCATCACTTGAAAGTTAATATTTTCTTATAGAAGGATTCTAGATGGTGTAATCTTGGCAAAAACGAACCTAAGAAATGAATCATCGTTAGTCTTGGACAGAAAGTTGTCATCTTCACTCTTGGAAGATGAACCCTTGATGAGTCTACCCCTCTTGCTAGAACTCGACATTGCAAAGATTTGAAGGATTGGAGAAGGCTATTGAAGTGAATGAAAATAAATTCCAAAGCCTTCCTATTTAAAGAAAAATGATCTTTTGTATGTACGAAAATTAGTTCGTATAATATAATTCATGCATTCGTACATATAAAAATGAATTTTGTATGTACGAACGAGTACGTTCAAAATAAAATAAATTTTTATAATCACATAATTTATGAGACGTCCTTTCGTATAGACTTTTTGGCCATATGATCATACAAACAAACAGGTGTTCGTCAGGGATGATCAATTATTTAAGATCATTTTAATGACGGTTTGATTTGTCCCCCATATTTAATGAAAAGTGTTTCGTATATATGAACTCCAAGTTCGTACGTACGATCAGTTATAATAATAGATTTGCCCATATAACCATCTACATGTGTGCATCGAATGAATACACATCGTTCGAGATGATCTGGAGATCGTACAATACGATATGTATTGGAAAAACAAAACTATACATAATCAATCCAACCTAACTATCGACATGCTACAAAATTCATATAGTACGAAAATAATTTCATATAGTACTATAGAATACTTAGAAAATTTGCACAATCGATCAGAAATAGGAAATCCGATGTTAAAACATTTCAAAATCACACAAAACTCAAAAACACAAAATCACAAACACACATAAAATAAAAAAACAAAAAAAAAACACAAAAACACACATATCAAATTTGCAGAGAATTTTTAATTAAGCATTCAGATCAATCACACCAAGCCTTATTCTTAATGTACTAAAAGTATCAAAGGCTAGTAATTTTATAAAAATATCTACAAGTTGATTTTTTAATTAAATATGATTCTATTTAATTTCTCCATTGGATACATGATCCCTTATGAAATGATGTCTTATGTCTATATGTTTGGTTATAGAATATTGAATAGGATTCTTTGAAATGCAAATGGCATTAGTGTTATCATAATAAATCAGAATAGTGCCAATTATAAATCCTAAATTAATCAACTGTTGTTTCAACCAAAGAACTTATGCCACACAACTTTCTAAGGTAATGTATTTAGCTTCAGCAGTAGATAGAGCTACAAAATTCTATTTTCTACTGAACCAAGAAATTAAAAAATTTCTTATAAATTGACATATTCCAGATGTACTCTTTCCATCAACCCTATAACCTACAAAGTTTGAATATGAATATCTAATTATTTTAAATGAAGAGCTAAACTTAGGATGTCAAATCCCTAAGTTATGAGTTCCCAAGAGATATCTCAAAACCCTTTTCACTGCTATCAAATGTGATTCTTTTGGATCTGATTGAAATCTAGTTCACAAATAAACACTAAATATAATATCGGATCTGCTAGCAGTCTAGTAAAGTAAAGATCTAATAATCCCTCCAAATTTCTTTTGATTAATTTATTTTTTCTTTGGGTCCTTATCCAACTGAACTAAGGAACTCATATGTGTACTAATAGGTTTAATATTATCAATTTCATACTTTTTGAGGATATCCTTAACATACTTTGACTGACTATGAAACATTTCTTCCTCAATTTGCTTAATGCTAAAATCTAGAAAGTAACTGAAATCTCTGATTAGACTAATCTCAAATTTATTACTCATTATTTTAGAAAAATTATCATAAAGATTTTTATTTGTATATCCAATGATATTGTCAACATAAATTTGTACAATGAGTATATTATCTCCCAATTTCTTTAAAAAGAGAGTGGTGTCCTTCCTTTTTCAAAAGATCTCTTAAGTAAGAAAGTGATCAACCTCTCATACTAAGCCCTAGGTGCCTGTTTCAATCCATATAATGTCTTTTTTAATTTAAAAACATGATTTGGATATTTTGAATTCTCAAAATCTGGAGATTGTTTAACATAAATATCCTATTAAATTATCCCATTCAAAAAGACACTTTTAACATTCATTTGAAATAATTTGAATCCTTTAAAATAGACAAAGGCTAACAAAATCCTAATTGCTTCAAGTCTTGCTACAGGGGAAAAAGTCTCCTCAAAATCAATTCCTTCAATCTGATTATATCACTTAGCCACTAATTTAGTCATATTTCTAAAGATTACTCCTGATTCATTCATTTTATTTTTGAACACCCACTTAGTTCCAACCACACTTTGATCTCAAATCTCTAGGCATCATGTTTTCTTTCTCCACATTTTCTTCCATATTAACTTTCTCAATCTTTTGGGGGTTAATTATTATTTCATCCTCTTCCAAATTTGGCTCTTCCAAAATACCAGATTTATTAAATACAATATGTGTGGTCTCCTCAATTATCAAAGTTTTTTTGTTAAATACTCTATAAGATTTTCCAATACTAGAGTATCCAAGAAAAATTGCTTCATCTAATTTAGGATCAAATTTTTCTAAGATAGATTTATTATTATTATGTATGAATATCTTACATCCAAAAATATGCAAAAGTGACAAATTAGGTGTTCTTCCCTTAAGAAGCTCATATGGTATTTTGTTTAATTTTGATCTAATGTTCACCCTATTTAGAACATAACATGTAGTACTAGCCGCTTCAGCCCAAAAATATTTAGAAAGTGAATATTCTGCTAACATGGCTCAAGCAGCTTCAATTAATGTTATGTTCTTCCTTTCGACTATCCTATTTTACTGAGAGGTTGTATGTACAAAAAAAATTATGATAAATTCTTTTTCTTTACAAAATTCCACAAATTTTTTATTTTCAAATTCTCCCCTGTGATCACTTTAAATTGTTAAAATCTCACATCCTAGTTTCTTCTTAATCTAAGTAAAAAAATCTCTAAACTCCTCAAATGATTCATTTTTATGATATAAAAATTTAACCCAAGTGAATCTTGAAAAATCATCTATTATCATAAATCTGTATAACTTTTCTCCTAGACTTACAGTTCCAACCAATCCAAAAAGATCCATATGTAAAATCTCCAAAGGCTTACTAGTTTGTTTTGATTAAAAAAAATATTTAGGTATATATAGTTTTGAAAATATATTAATTTTCTTTGGGAATGTTAAATTTTGGAATTTTTAAATTGAACAATATATCGCCTCGAAAGACAAACATATCGTTCCCTAATGGGTTCAAATTTCAAAGTTTTAAATTTCCTAAAGATAATTAATTAAAGATTTTGAAAGATTTATTTTGAAAATCAATTCTGGGTTTCTAAACCTCCTACGAGCGTAAGCCCTTGTAGTTAATACATCATAGGAAATCAGAATTTCCTACGAAAACTCTCGATTAAAATAGTAGTGTAAATTTTATTTAAGATTTTCAACGATTGATGTCAAAGGAGAAAAATAGTAGGAATTTCAAATGAGATTGGTTCAAAATTGAAGACTTATTTTCTGGGTCAAAGGAAGAGGAGTAGGGAGTGTTTTTAAGATTCTGAAATAATTTAGAAAACACTCCAACCTATCCTAAGTGTTGGGCTCGAATTTGATTGAAAGAGATATTTAATTTTGAATGGTCAATTTTATTAAAAATTTGGGATTCAATTCCCGAAAGGTGAGGTCTTATAGCCCAAGCTTGCCTCGGAACCTAAGTCTAAATTGGGTACTGAAAAGTGTCCCGAACCTAGCTAATGCAATGCGGATCTGGTCTTACCCCGGCCTAGATTGGGGAGCCAGCTAAACCACCTAAATGATTTAAAATCATGTGTCTGGTCTTTTCATGTTGAGTGGTAGGGACGTTGTTTAAGAAAGGTATTTGAGAACGGGACCTACATCTAGAGCGAATCCTAAATGGTCCCTTTGACTTATGCTGGGTTTGATGCTTAAGCTAATGTAATTAAAGATTTAAAGATTTTTTTAGTTAGTTGCTAATATGATGCATGCTAATCGACTCAATTAAAAATTTGAATTTGAATGAATGCTATGAAATGAAAACTTCCGGCGATCCCGGGCTTATTTCTTAAAACGTTAGAATTTTTATGTGAGCTTAAAGTTTTTAATTTGATTTAAGTAGAAAAATTTTATTAAGTCCTTAAGAGCCTACGATCAAATTCAAGGTCAAATCAAAATCGGCATGCAGGTAAAAAGACTAGAAAAATAGGTAGTTCTACTACACAATCAATTAAATAAATCAATCAAATTAAATGCTCAAATTGAATATCCGTAAGCAAGTGCCCTTGTTATTACATCTCAAAATTGCAAGAAAGTAAAGTGGCCGGGCACCACTGACAACAACCCGGATTTCTAATCCTAAGACTCAAGTGACTTCAAGAATGGGGCTTCTCGTTATCCACTTCTTCGTCCTTCTGCTGCTTCTTGGATCATCGGGTCCGGATATCCAAATGAAAAGAAACTCCCCCTTGATGGGGGTGTTATATTTTCTCTTTAGATGTTTCAAAATCATCCTAATTTGGAGCTCCAAATGGATAGGGACTCTCCCTTGAGGGATGTCCCTTCCTCTTTGGATTCCAAATTGGATGTTACTCCATCTCAAATCACTTGAAATTACAACACAAATCAAATCAAATTTACATTAATCAAAATTGAAAAATCTAGACTCGATCCTGCAGGGTTATCCTAATAATCAACAGTTGTATATACATTCCCAAGCAGTTAATATTTGATCTCAAGCAGTTGATATATGAATCTCAAGCACTTAATATATTTGAAATTTAAAGTGCTCAATATATTGCAGTAAATAAATAAACAATCAATCAATTCTAAACTAGCAAACAGCATGCAGTGAAAGCTCGAAAACCCGGCACACAGCGGAAAAGTAAACACCGGCCTAACCTAAAACTAGAGTTGGTTGTCCTAGCAAACCATCTATAGTTTGTGAGGTAGGTCGTGTGGTTTTGATATGTCCTAAGTAGGATCATTGGTTAAAGTTGCTTAAGGTTTGATTGGTTGAAAGGCTTAAGGGAAGATTTAGGTTTGAGTTTAAATATTAATGACTTAAGGTTAATCTTAAGATTGATTTTTAAATATTTTTTAGATATCACCTTTGTTTCACACCGAGGCCGTGAAGTTTATTTCACCTTCCTTGGGGCTAAGCTAATAGCCTCGTAGGCCTGGGTTACCCAGTGGTACCCAGTATAATTAAGTGATTTGATTCGATTAAGGTTTGAAAGTTAATGAATTTTAATTAAGGTGTTTTATTGATGATTTTAAAGGTTAATTAGACATTTCTGGAGTTTTAAAGTGAATTTGAGTTTTTAAGAATTTTTGGAATATTTTAATCATTTCATTAAGGGGTTGAAAGTTGACTTTTTGATTAAGGGTGTTTTCTGGAATGTTTGTATTTTATTAAAATTCTAGACCTTAATACGATCAGTTAGACAGTAAGTACATTGAAATCAGATTTTTCTACATTTTATTACGAAGATTTGAAGTTTTTAATTGAGTTTGACTTAGAGTTGACCGGTTTGTTGACTTTTTGAATTTGATGTTTTTCTTGGGATTTTGACATTTTTAATAAATATTATACACTATTATGAGTTTAATGCAAGTGAGTTTGGTCAATTTGGATTTTTCTTGAATTAGTTATGAATATTTGAACTTTTGACTATTTAATGAATTTTTGAAAATCTTTAATTAAAGGCCCCTTTTGTGACTTTGCTCCAAATGAGCTCCAAACTCCTTGAAATCAGCTCCAAAGGTCAAGGATGACCTAAGAAGAGATTCCCAAGTGTTTGAAAAATTTTTGGAATTTTTAATTTTTATTAATTAATTAAATTAATTAAATATTCAATTTCACTTAAAATTAAATTATGGGCTTAATAACTTTCAAATCAAGGAGCTCTTAATTTTCATAATTTGAAATTTGAGTTCTGGTTAGTTAGAGGTCTTGAGCATATTTTTTGGATTTAAAATGAATTTATTACATTTTCTTGAAGTTTGAATGCTTAATTAAGGCTCAAACTTAATTAGGTTAAATAAGGGACTTAATGATTTCAAAAATCAGTAAAACTCTCTCTAATGGTTGTACATGTCACTATGTTCAAATGTTTAAAGCTTTGAGTTATGAGGATGTGTATCCTAATTACAATGAAATTTCTAAGTTTTCTAATCAAAATCCTTAATTTTTGTCCTTAATGACACTATGTTTAATAGGTCCAAATCAAGGTTTTAACTAACCCTCAAACTTAACATATAAGCAAACACACACAATCAAATAAGTCCTTAGATCTAGCAGAGCCTAGACTAAGTGGTGTGTGCACAACCTAAACATGCAAAGATTGATAATAATTGAGGTAACGAAGTTTTGATTAGTGAATGATTATAAAATAATCACTCACTAATCATCCCCAAAGGTTTCCATTCAATCAAGCCTAATCTATATTTAAAATTTCAAAGGGATCTCTCAAATGCTCTCAAAATTTAACATATATAGTTTTAAAATTAATTTTAATATCTATAAAATAGATATGTTTTAGAAAATCTAGAAAATTTAAAGTAATTGAAAATAGTTTTTGAATAAGTATCAAAAATAGTTTTAAAACATATTTAAAAGTATTTTAATAATTTAAGATGATTTAAAATAGAGATTCTTCAAATTTTTGAAAATTATTTGAATTAGACATTAATTAAATATTCAAATATTTATTAATTGAAAATATTTAACACATATAATATATATCAAATTAATTTTAAATTAGGATAAATATTTTTATTATATTCTCTGAATTTTTAAGAAAATAACTTAAAAATAAATTTTTTTAATATTCTAAAAGATTTCAATAATTTTTTTTAATTAAAAAGAAATATTTAATAAGTCAAATAATTTAAAATATATATAATATTTAAAATCAAATTTAATTTTAAATTAAAGATCTTAATTTTCTGAGAAATTTTATAGGTTATATTAAAATTTTGGACTTATATTTAATTTTATATTATTTTTAGAATTTTTTTGGTTTTAAAATGATTTAAAAATGATTTTTTAAATCATTTTAAAGGTTTGGCGGCTGGAGATGCCACGCGGCACCTTCTGATTCGGCCAGCTGGAAATGGCGGCCAATCATTGGTATTAAACAGGTGGCAGCGGCTGGGGTCCACACGGAAACCACTTATCCACATCAGCGTCGGGATCAAGCCGTCCAATCCTCCGCCTCTCGAACGAACGGCTGTGATCTCGTCTAACCGGGATCCGAACGAATACACGGATCGCACGGTCGAGCGAAGAAGCGGTAAGACAGAAAATCAGCCGTCGATCGGATGATCAACGGCCTTCATTCCATGCACCTGAACGGAACCGTGAAAATGCCCTAGGATTGATTTTTTGGTTCATTCAGGCGATCTAATCAACCAAACTCAATGAAATTTTAAATATAAATTAAGGAAATGAACATAAATTTTGGGGTTCTATCCATGCGTCCTAACATGCATTGAATAAAAAGCTATTTAGCCTAAGTGTCTTAGACTAGGGTTAGAGTTTTATATGGATTTAATGGACGGATTGAACCGATTTTGAATTCTCTGAGCTTGTAGACTGTCCACAATTAAGTTCCTAGTTGGACCCACGCTCTGATACTCCACGGATCACCTGGTACAAGCCTTGGACGGATTGGGTGTTGAGCTCGCCAGAATCCCCTTGCCGGCGGGGTTTGACGGCAGGATTTTAACTTGAAAATGAGTGGAGAAGTCCCTTAGAGCTTAAACGAGTAGAGATTGTGCTTTGGGAAGGCTTGAATGGAAAGAGAATGGCTAGATTAGAATGAGAGGCATTAGGGCATTTTCTCCCTATTCAAATGCCCTCAGGTTCAATCAATGGATGGGATTAACATGGACAGCTCCTGGATGCTTGACACTTGTCCAGGGAGTTGTTGGAAAGCTGTTGGATCAAGGACACAAGGACATGTGAGGTGGAAAGGGTCTATGGTCCCCACTTGGACACATGGAGCCTTGAGGGCTGTTTGATCAAAATCAAAGGGTTAAGAATAGATGTTGGAAGGTTCTAGAGCATGTTTAGATGGCTGGAATGATTAAGAGTTGATTGGATTAGCTTAAGGGATTAATTTGGCCTCTTAAAGAGCTCATTTGACCACCCATTGATTGTTTGACCAGTCAATGGGTCCAGGGGTGCTGAGGTGTCAAAGAGATAGAGGTTAGGAGCTGATCAAACAAGTTGGGGAGGTTTGAAGTTTAAGGAAATAGGATTTGAATATATGTTTGACTATAGTCAAGGGTTTGACTAAGTCAAGATCCATGGTGATTTGACTTCAAAAGGATTCAAAAATATTTGAATCGATATTTGAGATGGATTTAAAGGTTTAAAGGACTTGATTTGTTCAAATGGGTTTAAATAACCCACTTAGACCCTTAAGGAAATCCTAGGTCAAACTAGGTTGACTGGCTCAACCAGGTTGACCTAAGAGGTGGGTTCAGGCTCAGCAGGTTTGAAATGATATTTGGAGACCATCGGAGGTGATCTCAAGGTCTGGGGAGGTCAATTCGGTCCAAATGCCCATTTTGACCCTTAAGGGCCTGTTTGGTCAACCTAGGTTGACTTGGTCAACTAGGTTGACCCAGGGTCTTGGTTTGGGTCGAACAGGTTTGGTTTGATATTTGAAACTTGCTGTAAGTGGTTTCAAGTAATTTGGAGTTCATTTGGTTTGAAATCGATGTTTGAATCCCATAGGAGTATTTTGGTCATTTTGACCCCTGGTCAATTGGGGGTCAAAATGGATCAACCAAAATGCAGTTTAATGTTTAATAGGTTTTAATCAAGTATCTGGAGATGATTGGAGGCTTTGTAGAAAGCTCCAAGGTCAAAATCTACTGGATGGCAAGTCTAGTGGCATAGGTTGTAAATATTTTAGGGTTTTACAACCTATGAATTTCAATTCAATTTTTGAGGTTAGAGACCTCAGAAAAGGCTCAAATTTGGAGGGATGCCTCCAAAGACATGTCCCATCAGTATGCAACTGACAGACTCTGAATCGGATGTCATTAGGCTGGTTTTTGAAATGTTTGAAAATCCATAAGAAAATGATTTTGAGACTTTGCCTTTGGACTTAGGATTTGAATTTGAATTTTGGATTTGATCTGGATTTTGAGTTTGATTGATTGGACTTGGGGTGCCTAAATCATTTATGACTATTTGAGAGAATCATAAGTGATTAGACAAAATTAAGGTTTGATAGAAGAATGATTCAAAGTCTAGATCAGGGATTGAGTTGCTAGGAGTCTAGACATGATTGACTAGGTTTGAAATCTAGGTTGATCAGGAGTTTGAATTGATTTGAATCTAACTCTGTCCTAGAATCTAGAAGAATTCTAGGGGCTAGAATTTAGAAGGGTTATAGGATCTAAGAAATCCTAGAGTCTAAAAAAATCCTAGAGTCTGGAGTCTAGAAGTCCTAGGATCTAGAGTAGATCCTAAGGTCTGTATTCTAGGAGAATCCTAGGTTCTAGATTGATCTGGAAGGATCCTAGGGTCAAGATAGGTCCTAGGGTCTAGAGTCTAGATTGATATAGGGTCAGGATTTATCTGGAATCTGGATGGGTCCCCAGTGACCTCATACAAAAATGAGGTCAACATAGTTCTAAGATCCTTATTGGACTGAAAAGAGGACTTTACCTATTTTCCTAATTGACATGCATCATAAAGGTGATACTTAGTAAAGTTTAGTTTTGGTATACTTCTAACCAAAACCTTTTGGGTAAATTTTCTAAGGTTTTTCATACTAGAGTGACAAAGTCTTCTATGTCATAACCATGACTCATCAAAAATAATTTTCAAACAAAAAGCATTAGGAGTTTTTATATAATTTAAATTTAGCATATAAATATTATTTACCCTTAATCCATGCAAAATAGCATTACCATTTAGGCTTAATATGTAACTAGTAAGAAAAAATTTAATACAATATCCTTTATCATATAGCTGGCTAATACTCAAAAGATTATACTTTAAGCCTTCTATAAGTAGTGCATTTTCTATGAAAAAGTTTTGCAAGTTTCCAATTATACCAGATCCAACCACCTTCTTTGTGGTGTTATCTCTAAGTGTAACCCTGTATCCACTTCTGGCTTCTAGTAATAGAAATTGCTTAGTATCTTCAATCATATGCTTTGAGCAACTGCTTTCTATATACCAAATGCTCTTACGAGGCCTTGTATGAGAGTGTCCCTCTTCTTGATCTGATTGATCAAGATTATCGACCATTAAGCACAAGTTGGTGACTTCCTCATCCTTTTTAGTTCTAACGAGTCTGAAGCTGAGTCTGCCCAAAAAGCTCTTTGGAATCACTTCTTTCCCTTCTTCAAATTTGGTTTCTCCTCTACCTTCTCCTTATCAGGAGTGGCTTTTAAGTTTGGGCAGACTGACTTTATATGTTTAGGTTTCTTGCATGTTAAGAGAGTTGCTATTTGCATGTTTTAATTTTTTGCAACTTGTATAGTTTTGATGATTCCAAATATTATTATTTTATGTGTAGTTATCTCCTAATACTTTTTGAAAGATTTATTTTTGCTCTTGTGTGTACTAACATTTCAGGGAAATTGAACTCCAAACTATGAAGACTTCAAATCAAATTCAGCATACAATTCTTTGCAAATTGAAGCTTTAAATTGTTCTTTGAATTGAGAGGGAGTGATTGTAATTGCGTGAATAAAAACACACACACACTTAAGGAGATCTTACAAAAATTGTACTGATTGTATGAGACGAATATAGTTCGTACGGGACGATCAGGTCAGTTTTCTCCCCGTAAGAGCAATGGAATGAACAGGAGTTGGAGGAAATTTTTCTAAGTCCTGATCGTCCAGGACAAAATTATTTTCGTCCCAGGATGAGTTAGGATCTGTAAAAATTTTGTTCAGAAGAAATCTATAATTATGCTAGGATGATTTCTTCTCTGTAAAAATTTTGTCTAGACGAAATCCAAATCGTCCCAGGATGAATTCTTCTCTGTAAAAATTTTGTTCAGATGAAGTTCATTATTATTCCAGGACGAGATGCTTTATGTAAAAATTTCATCCGGACGAATTCCTGTTCGTCCCAGGATGATGTGAACTGACTTACCAAAATTGGTTACGTCCATGCAGGTATTTGGGAACGGGTATAACTAATCGTACTGGACGAACCTAATTCGTACGGGATGATGATCGTGTACGAACATAGTTTGTACCAATATTCATTAGGATAGTTTCTGACACTTTAAGTAAAATTGTCCAGGATGATCTACGATCATACGGGACAATTCATTTCGTGTTGACAAAAAAATTTTGCAATTTTGGATGGTTTTTCTTATCTCTCCTATATATAGTCCAATTTAGACTGCCACCCAATCTTTTTGCTCATTGATCTTCGTGCTTATTGAAAGAAGAGTCAAGGAGAGAGTGTAAGAGAGCATTCAAAGGAGGATTCCTACCACTGGAGCGTGAAGGCTTCACTTGGTGTTCAAAGGTAAGAATCTCTATTTATGATTTGGGATTACTTCACTCTTTTCTTTCTTCCTTCTAGATTTCTTGTGAGGAGATCTATCATGGAGATTCAATTCTCTGCCCATACTAGGAGAGTGTGAACAGCTGAAGGGTTCTCTGCCATACAAGGAGAGTGTGAACAGGTAGAGGGTTCTCTGCCCACACTAGGAGAGTGTGAACAGCTGGATGGTTCTTTGCCCACATTAGGAGAGTGTGAACAATCGGAGGGTTCTCTACCCACACTAGGAGAGTGTGAACAGCTGAAGGATTCTCTGCCCACATTGAGGATTGTGTAAAAAGACGAAGGTTCTCTGCCAACATTGGGGATAGTGTAAAAGGACGACGGTTCTCTGCCGCACCGGGTAGTGGTGGAAAGAGTGTTTGTAAAGGCTTCTCCTCCCTGTTGTGGGTGCAGAAGGAGAGACACTATTAATATTAGTGCAATACTCAGAGGGTGGCTCCGGGGAGTGGATGTAGGTCTGGTTTAGATCAAACCACTATAAATTTTGTGTCTTTTAATTTTACTACTTTTTATTTTTCGTATTTTGTTTTGTTATAAAAATTATGGTTGAAAAACTTTTTCTAAAAATTCATTAAAATTTATTTTCGGTTCAACATACTCAAGAGGGATAATTTTTTAAAATACCAATTCACCCCCCCCCCCCCCCCCCCCTCTTGGATAGCCTTGGGACATAAGTTTAGGTTTAACAATCTAATTCATAGTGAACGAATCTCAACAAGTGGTATTAGAGCCATGTTTCAAAATCATAAGTTTAAACTACTTTTTGATTAACGTAAATGGCTACATTTGGAAATCAAAACATACCTGAGGGTTACTCTATTACTAGACCTCCACTATTTGACAATATACCTTTTGATTTTTTAAAAACACGTATGTCTACTTTCTTATAGTCACTTGATTATCGTATGTGGATCTTAGTCCATGAAGGATATATAAAACCAACTATATTAGTTGATGGAGTTAGAGTTGATACACCTTTTGCTGACTAAATAGTAGAAGAATGTGACTTAGCACAACTAAACGCCAAATGCTTGAATAGTTTCTTTCGTGCTTTAAAATCGGAAGACTACATGCGGGTTTCCACTTGCAAAAGTGGAAAGGACATATGTGATAGACTTTGTATAACATATGAGGGGACTAATGAAGTTAAACAATCTAGACTTAATATCTTGTTGCATGATTATGAACTGTTTCGCATGAAACCTAATGAATCCATTTTCTAAAGTAAAATGTAATAATTGTGAATTGTTTGGACATATAGCTCACACCTGTACTTTGAAGATAAACACTAATTTAGTGTGGAGACCTAAGATGTATAAACCTAGACATATCATACTTGCATCTGATTATAAATTGCTAAAAGGTGAACCCAAACTTATTTGGGTTCCCAGGTCTAACGTTTGATAATTTTGCAGGGTCTCTCTCACACAAGATCTCATGAGAGCATATGGTACCTAGATAGAGGATATTCAAAGAACATGACTGGAGATACAGCTCAATTCATAACACTGGAAGTCAGGAGTGGAGGCAATGTTACACTTAGAGATAACACCATAAGGAAGGTGGTTGGGACAAGTATGATTGGAAATTTAAAGAATTTTTTCATAGACAATGTATTACTGGTTGAAAGCTTAAAACATAATTTATTAAGTATAAGTCAGCTATATGATAAAGGTTACTATATAAATTTTTTTCTTACTAGCTGCATATTAAGTCTAAATGATAAAGATGTTTTGAAAGGAAAAAGGGTAAACAATATTTATATGCTAGATTTAAATTGCATTCAAACTCCTACTGCTTGAAAAATGTATCTGATGAGTCATGGCTTTGGCATAGAAGAATTTATCATTCTAGCATGAAAAACCTTAGGAGGATTACCCAAAAGAACTTAGTGAGAGGTATACCAAAACTAGACTTTACTAAGGACCACATTTGTGATGCATGTTAATTAGGAAAGCAGGTGAAGTCCTCTTTTCAGTTCAATAAGAATCTTAGAACTAATAAACCATTGGAAATTTTGCATATGGATCTTTTTGGACCTATTGGAACTGTGAGTTTAGGAGAGAAGGTATACGGATTTGTGATTGTGGATGATTACTCAAGATTCACATGGGTTAGATTTCTATTTCATAAGAGTGAATCATTTGAGGAATTTAGAAATTTTTTGACTTGGACTCAAAGGAAATTAGGGTGTGAAATTATTTTTATTCAAAGTGATCATGGAGGAGAATTTAAGAATGAGAGATTTGAAGAATTTTGTAAGGAAAAAGGAATTGATCACAACTTTTCTGCACCTAGAACCCCTCAGCATAATGGGGTTGTCGAAAGGAAAAATAGAACATTAATAGAAGCCGCCCGAGCAATGTTGGCAGAATATTCACTTCCTAGATATTTTTGGGCTGAGGCGGTTAGCACAGCATGTTATATTCTGAATAGGATAAATGTAAGATCTAAATTGAATAAAACACCCTATGAGTTGCTGAAAGGGAGAACACCTAATTTGTCTCATTTATATGTTTTTGGTTGCAAGGTGTTCATTCATAACAATGGAAAATCTATCTTAAGAAAATTTGATCCAAAATCAGATGAAGGAATTTTTGTTGGATACTCAAGTGTTGGAAAATCTTATAGAGTATTCAATAGAAGAACTTTGGTAATTGAGGAGACCACACATGTTGTATTTGATGAATCTGAAAATGTGGAAGAGCCCAATATTATAGAAGATGAAATTGAGATTAACTCCCAAAAGATTGATAAATTGAACTTGGAAGAAAACTTGGAAGAAAATGTGGAAGAAATTTTGGAGATAGAAAATCCTTTGCCTAGAGATTTGAGATTTTCAAGGGGTATAATCAGATTGAAGGGATTAATTTTGAGGAGTCTTTTGCCCCTATAGCTAGACTTGAAGCAATTAGGGTTTTGCTAGCCTTTACCTATTTTAGAGGATTTAAATTGTATCAAATGGATGTCAAAAGTATCTTCTTAAATGGGGTAATTTAAAAGGATATGTTTCTAGAACAACCTCCAGGCTTTAAAAATTCTAAATACTCAAATCATGTTTTAAAGTTGAAAAAGGCATTATATGGATTGAAACAGATACCTAGGGCTTGTTATGAAAGGTTGAGCACCTTCCTACTTGAAAGAATATTTAAATAAGGAAGTGTGGGTACAACTCTCTTTTTGAAGAAATGTGAAAAGGATATACTCATTATTTAAATTTATGTAGATGATATCATTTTTGAATCTTCAAATAAAAATCTTTGTGATGATTTTTCTAAAACAATGAGTAGTAAATTTGAGATGAGTCTAATGGGAGATTTAAGTTACTTTCTAGGTTTTAGCATTAAGCAAATTAAGGAAGGAACATTTCTAAGTCAATCAAAGTATGTTAAGGACATCCTCAAAAAGTATGAAATGGACAATGCTAAACCTGTAAGTACACCAATGAGTTGCTCAGTTCAGTTGGATAAGGACCCTAAGGGAAAATCTATTGATCAAAAGAAATTTAGAGGGATAATTGAATCTTTACTTTACTTGACTGCTAGCCAGCCCGATATCATGTTTAGTGTTTGCTTATGTGCTAGATTTCAATCAGATCCAAAAGAATCACATTTGACAGTAGTAAAAAGGATTTTAAGATATCTATTAGGAACTCAGAACTTAGGAATTTGGTATCCTAAGTTTAGCTCTTCATTTGAAATAATTGGTTATTCAGATTCTGACTTTGCAGGATATATGATGAATAGGAAAAGCACTTCTAGAATATATCAATTCATTGGAAATTCTTTAGTCTCTTGGTCCAGTAGAAAATAAAATTCAGTAGCCCTATCTACTACAGAAGCTGAATACATTGCATTAGGAAGTTGTGTGGCACAAGTATTTTGGTTGAAATAATAGTTGATTGATTTAGGATTGTCTATAGACACTATTCCAATTTATTGTCATAACGCTAGTGCTATTTGCATTTCTAAAAATTCTATTCAATATTCAAGAACCAAATACATAGACATAAGGCATCATTTCATAAGGGATCATGTATCCAAGGGAGAAATTGAACTCATTCATGTTACAACTGAAAATCAACTTACAGACACTTTTATAAAACCTTTAGCCTTTGATATTTTCAGTACATTAAGAACAAGACTTGGTGTGATTGATTTAAATGCTTAAATAAAAATGTTCTTGTAATATTGATGTTTGTTTATTAATTAAGTATTTTTTTTATGTGTTTATAATTTTGTTTGTGTGATTTTTTTTTTCTTTTAAAGTCTGTGATTGTTCGTTGTTTTTGGTATTTATTTTGTTTTGTTTTTGAATTGTAGTTTTTGTTTGAGTAAAATTTTTTTTTTTAAGTCATCATCGTCTGGGACGAAATAGTTTCTTACGGGACGATTTGAGTAGTGTGGCAAACTATGGGATTTTGAACCGTTTTAAGTGCAGTTTTTAATGTACTTCGTCTATACGATCGTCACGATCGTCCGGGATGAAATATTTTTCAAACAACGGGATGAATAAATGAAGTAGTTGAATGGAAAAGGTAGTTTTTAATATGAACTTTGTTTGTATAAACCTTTGGTTCGTCTGGACGAACACATGTCGGTTTGATGTAGGGGACGGTTTCAACTGTCATTAAAATGATATAATTTATGTTCGTCCCGGGACGAACACATGTTCGTTTGTACGATCAGACTGGTCAAAAGTTTGTATTAAAGGATGCTTCGTAAGTCACGTAGATTACGGAAAGCTGTTTCGTTTTGGTCATATTAAATCATCTGTACGAAATATTTTCGTACGGGACGATCAAAAAAATCGTACGAGATGAATTATTTTTGTCTGGTATGAATAAATCATTTTTCAATATATAAGTGATCTTTTCAACTCAATTGTCACTCTCTAAACATCACTTTCAACTCCTTTCTTACTCTAGATCACTTTCAATGGCCAGTTCAAGCAAGCGTCAAAAGGTCTTAGTCAAGAAGCCTCATAAGAATTTGTCCGAAAACTTTCTATCCAAAGAAAATGAGAATTCTTTTCCTAGATTTGCTTCTGCCAAAAACACTCCTTCCCAAATTTTAATTCAAGAAGATATTATCTTTAACGTAATGCATTTATTTGCTTCGACTCAGTTTCAATTTATCCTTACTCTGGTCCACCTCTATAACAAAGAAACCTTCCACTATTTTTTAGCCAATATGTCCTTCAATTCTAACCACTCTATGATTCGCTCCTTTGTTTTCAAACAGAAAGTTGAAATCACTAAACACGACTTAAGAGCTTTTTTAAATTTAAGGACTGAGGGGAGTAGAACCCATACCTTAATCACCAATGATACATGTAAATGGTATGTAATCAATAGGGTGATTGGAGGAAATGGTTTAACTAAGCATGTGGCTAGGGTATTTGGTCTTGTCCGTAATGCACACATCATCCAGCACGTTCTTAGAACTTCAATCATTCCAAAAGCTGGTGATACAGTCAATATTACCCCACTTCTTTCCATGGTGACCTTCTTAATCATGAGTGATAAACCTATAGATGAAGCCCAACTTATTCTTAACTACCTTTATGGGCTTTCTGAAATTGGTCATGCATAACAGAAAAGAAATAGGAATATTGCTTTAGGACACTTAGTTTCCTATGTTCTGCAGAAGAAGTATAACTTGATTCATCCTGATCAAGAATATGAAGAACCACTCTATTACAATGACGAATCATTTAGAGCGATCTTCAAGGAGGAATCAGGAAAAGCACATGTCATTAGTGATATAGAAGAAGAGCCTGAAGGTGCACCTGCTCCTGTAAATGAACCAAATTATCAGAATTTGGTTCAAAGATTTGATCAGTTAGAGACTCATTTTGATCATCACTTTGATCAAATTGAGACTCATTTACAGCAGCAGGCTGCTCAATATCAACATGACATGGGCTATATGAGGGAGAAAATGAATGATATTAGTACCAATGTACTTATGATGAGTACATATTTTAACCTCTTTGGTGGTGCTCCTCCTCCTCCTCCTCCAGATCAGGGACCGTCCGAGTGATTGTTGCACTTTATGTTTTGTGTTTGTATTATTATTGTTTATGTGTTAGATGTTGTTTGCTTTTAGTAGTTTTATATATTTCTTCTTTATTTTAGTTATTGTATTGATATCTTGATGAATCCTTGTTTTATTTAAAATGTTATCAATATAAGTTTTTGTGTTTTGATTTAAATTTACTTTTGAAATGTTTGTTAGACTTATGTAAATCATCAGATTTTTAATCTTAATCGTGCTATAACCTGAATTGCAAGAAAAATTAAATTCATTGGAAAATCTAATTATTCTAAGTTTATGTTTTACTTATAACTTGATATTATTAGAATTTTCAATTTTATGTCTCTTATTTAGACTGTATTATTGTTAATATTATTATTATAATTGCGATATTTTCTTATTTTATATTTCACTTATCAATCATTATTTATGCATTTAGAGAGATTTGAAATTTTAGATTATTATTTTTGGAAAGAATATAATTACTCTTGTAAATTGTGTAAAAGTACAATAAAAAAATCAAAAGGAATGCACAAAGGTTCGCAAAGTAAAAAAAAAGGCACAAAATAAGCCCAAAATAAAAATGATGCACAAAAGTATGCAACAACTATGAAAAAGATGCGCAAAACGCCACATGTGGTAGTTATTTCTTTCCAAACTCTTTTAATCTCTTAATTCAAACTGATCTTATGTTTATTTATACTTGATATTGAAATTTGAAATATATAATTTTTCATTCATCCTTATTGCAATGATTTTCTCTATCTTAGTGTCTAAACTGACTCATGTCTTTGATAAATTCTTTTTATTATCTATGTTATATCACTTCTTAAATTATATGAATTTCTATGATTGCCTAATATTTTAATTTTATTTTCATAACTTATTTCAATCATTGTTAAGATTATATTATCAAATGATTTTCATATCTCTACTTACATTTCAAGTTGTTTTTCTCTTCTTCACCTTTTGCTGTTGTCAAAAAGGGAGATAAATTATTTGTTGTGTCTTGTGTCTTGTGAGTCTTGTATATTGGAATTGTGTCTTGCGTCTTGTAAGTCTTGTATCTTGTGTTATGTCTTGTGTCTTGTGAGTCTTGTATCTTGGAATTGTGTATTGCGTCTTGTGAGTCTTGTATCTTGTGTTGTGTCTTATGTCTTGTGAGTCTTGTATCTTGTGTTACTTGTTTTTGTAATTATGTTGTTGTTTTGTTTTGTATAAAATTTTTGAAAATTAAAAATAATTTTTGAATCAATGCCTTCTTATTTTCATGAATTCATTAATTCAGGGGGAGTTTAGAAGATTCTTAGAATTTACAATCCTACAAATAATAATTGTTTTACCATCATTAAAAAGGAGGAGATTGTTAAGAGAGTTGTTATTTGCATGTTTTACATTTTTACAACTTGTATAGTTTTGATTAATCCAAATATTATTGTTTTATGCGTAGTTATCTCCTAACACATTTTGAAAGATTTGTTTTTGCTCTTGTGTATACTAATATTTCAGAGAAATTGAACTCTAAACTATAAAGACTTCAAATCAAATTCAGCATACAATTCTTTGCAAATTGAAGCTTTAAATTATTCTTTGAATTGAGAGCGAGTGATTGTAATTGAGTGAATAAAAAAAAAACACACACACTGATCGTACGGGACTAATATAGTTCGTACGGGACGATCAGGTCAGTTTTCTCCCCGTAAGAGCAATGGAATGAACAGGAGTTGGAGGAAATTTTTCTAAGTCCTGATCGTCTAGGACGAAATTATTTTTGTCCCAGGATGAGTTAGGCTCTATAAAAATTTCGTTCAAATGAAATCTATAATCATGCCAGGACAATTTCTTCTCTGTAAAAATTTCATCCAGACGAAATCCAAATCATCTTAGGACGAATTCTTCTCTATAAAAATTTTGTTCAGACGAAGTTCATTATCGTGCCAGGATGAGATGCTCTTTGTAAAAATTTCGTCCGGACAAAGTCCTGTTCGTCCCAGGACGATGTGAACCGACTTACCAAAATTGGTTACGTCCATGCAGTTATTTGGGAACCAACCTATGGTATAACTGTTCGTACAGGACGAATCTAGTTCGTACAGGACAATGATCGTGTATGAACATAGTTTGTACCAATATTCATTAGGATCATTTCCGACACTTTAAGTAAAATCGTCCAGGACGATCCACGATCGTACTGGACGATTCATTTTGTGTTGACTTGAAAAATTTGTAGTTTTGGAAAGTTTTTCTTATCTCTCCTATATATAGTCCAATTTAAACTAGCACCCAATCTTTTTGCTAATTGATCTTCGTGCTTATTGAAAGAAGAGTCAAGGAGAGAGTGTGAGAGAGCATTCAAAGGAAAATTCCTACCACTGGAGCGTGAAGGCTTCACTTGGTGTTCAAAGGTAAGAATCTCTACTTGTGATTTAGGATTACTTCACTTTTTTCTTTCTTCCTTCTAGATTTCTTGTGAGGAGATATGTCAAGGAGATCCGGTTCTCAACCGACACTTGGAGAGTGTAAACAGCCAAAGGGTTCTCTGCCCACACTAGGAGAGTGTGAAAAGCTAAAGGGTTCTCTGCCACACTAGGAGAGTGTGAACAGCTGGAGGGTTCTCTCCCCACACTAGGAGAGTGTGAACAGCCGGAGGGTTCTCTGCCCACACTAGGAAAGTGTGAACAGCCAGAGGGTTATCTGCCCACACTAAAAGAGTGTGAATAGCCGAAGGATTCTCTGCTCACACTGGGGATAGTGTAAAAGGATGAAGGTTCTCTGCCAACACTTGGGATAGTGTAAAAGGATGATGGTTCTCTGCCGCACCAGGTAGTGGTGGAAAGAGTGTTTGTAAAGGCTTCTCCGCCTTGCTGTGGGTGTAAAAGGAGAGACACTATTGGTATTAGTGCAATAATCAGAGGGTGCCTCCGGGGAGTGGATGTAGGTCTAGTTTAGACAGAATCACTATAAATTTTGTGTCTTTTATTTTTACTGCTTTTTATTTTCTGCATTTTGTTTTGTTATAAAAATTGTGGTTGAAAATTTTTTTTCTAAAAATTCATTAAAGTTTATTTTTGGATCAACATACTCAAGAGGGATAATTTTTTAAAATACCAATTCACCCCCCTCTTGGATAGCCTTAGGACATAAGCTTAGGTTTAATAACCTAATTCATAGTGAACGAATCTCAACACTGCACTTATAACAAATCACATCATTAGAAACCTTAATATTCCTATTGAACTTACCTCTATTCCACTATTGGCGTCTCTTCTGGTTCCTTTTAAAAAATCTCCTAAATTGTCTAGTCATTAAAGCTTTGTCATCCTCATCCTCAGGTTGCGATAGATCACTCTTCGACTTCACTTTCAGTGCAATGTTCTTTTCCTTTCGTTCTTCTCCTGCATCAATCTTTTTTTGACTCACCCTTGCTCGTAAGCAATTAGTGATTCAAGAAGATTGTCAATAGAGTAAACATTCAAATTTTTAGACTCTATAATTGTAGTTATTTTAGCATCATATGCAGTAGTGAAGAATCTTATTAACCATTTTAATATTCATTAGTTCCCTACCTAATACATACAAAGAAGTGACTATCTGTGTGAATTTTGTGTACATGTCAGAAATAGATTCATTGAGTTTCATGCAAAATAATTTATAGTCATGTAACAAGATGTTATGTCTAGATTGTTTTACTTTCTTAGTCCCTTCATAAGTGATACAAAGTCTATCTCATATGTCATTTTCATGTTTGCAATTGGAAACTCGCATGTAGTCTTCTAACTTAAGTACACAAAAGAAATTGTTTAAATATTTTATATTAAGTTGTGCTAAGTCACATTCTTCTACAGTCCAATCTGTAAAGGGTGTTTTAACTCTAATGCCATCAACTAATCTTGTTGGTTTTATATACCCTTCATGTACTAAGATTCACATACAATAATCTAAAGACTGTAAAAATATAGGCATGCGTGTTTTCCAAAAATCGAAAGGGATGTTATCAAATAAGGAGGTATAGTGATCGAATATCCTTCAAGTGTGTTTCAGTTTCCAAAAGTTGTCATGTTCATTTATCAAAAAGTAGTCTAAATTTATAATTTTGAAATAAAGCTCTGATATCACTTATTAATTCTTGTTGAATCTTGATTAGATTGTTAAACCTAAATTAATGTCACAAGGCTAATCAAGAGGGGGTGAATTGATAATTTTAAAATTACTCTTAGATTTAAAAGTTTGAAACTAGTTAACGATTAGTAGCATATTAATTAAAGTTTTAAAAACTTTTTTAACCATACAAAAATAAAACTTGCAGTAAGTAAATAAGCAGCAGAAAAACAAAATGATATAAAGATTTATAGAGGTTTGGTCAAACACGACCTATATCCACTCCCTGAATCCTCCAAATTCAGGTATTACACTATTACCAAACTGACTCTCCTTTAGCCCCTATAGTAAGTTAGAGAAGCCTTTACAAAACTCTCTTCCACTAATCCCTAGTGCGACAGAGAATAGTCGTCCATTCACACCCTTCAAATGTAGGCATAGAACATTCATCCTTTCACACCCTTCAAGTGTAGATAGAGTACCTTCGGCTGTTCACACTCTTCAAGTGTCAGTAGAGAACCATTATCTTTTCACACCCTCCAAGTGTAGCCAGAGAACCTTCATCCTTTCACACTTTCCAAGTATCAGTAGAGAATCAGATCTTATCCAAAGATCTTCTCACGAGCAATCTAGAAAGATAAGAGAAAGAGTGATAACCACATTTGCAAGGAGATCCTTACCTTTGAGTAATCTTGTGAACCCTTCACACTCAACTTGCAAGAAATCTCTCTCAAACACTTTTTCACACTCTCTCCTTCAATTGCCCTTGAAAATTCACGTAGATAAGATTTTTAGAAGTCAGTTTTAGTGGACCTTTTATACAAAAGACACGAAAAATCGTCTAGAAAATTGAAGTTTTCAATTTTGAATGTACATGATTGTACAGTACTATTGCATATTCATATGTACAAATAGTTCAAATAATATTGCGTACAAACCCATTATGAATCGGTACAAAATTATTTCATACCCGATCATCGCCCGGTACGAACTAAGTTCGTCTGGGACAAACAGTTATAAAATTAAATTTTATCTGTATGAAACATGAGGATGAAAAGAGCAAGGACAGAACAGAGACATTCATCCTGGGACAATTATAAATATCATCCGTATGATCTTCATCCAAGGACAGAACAAAGATGTTCGTCCTAGGACGATCATAAAATATTGTCCGTATGATCTTCGTCTGAGGATAGAACAGAGATGTTCGTCTTGGGACAATCATAAATATCGTCAGTATGATATTCGTTCGAGGATAGAACAGAGATGTTCGTCCTAGGACGATAATAAAATATCGTCCGTATGTTCTTCGTCTGAGGACAGAATAGAGATGTTTGTCCTAGGATGAAATTAAATATCGTCCGTACAATAAATACTTAGAAAAAAAATTTCTCTAATCTGTTTGTTCAACTGCTCGTTGTGGAAAATAACTGACCAGATCATCCCGTACGAAGTGATATCGTACAGTACGATAAGTTTAAAAATATGAATTTTAAAACTCTCCTCTGATGTGTGTGTGTGCTCAGTTACTCAATTACAATCACACACTCTCAGACTCAATAAAATAAAAAATACAGACTTCGATTACAATAAACTCTAAACTATTCTTGATTTGAAGTCCCTAACAATCCAGAGTATGATTTCTCTTAAATATTCGTACACATAAGAGCAAAAATAATTCTTCTAAAATATGCTAGGAGAAATAATAATCAAATCAATAATATTTTGAATCATCAAAAACATACAAGTTGCAAGAATATCAAACATACAAAACTAAGTAGCAACTATCTCAACATCATGTACTCAATATCACATGCGCAATATTAGTACAATGAATCAATAACAATAATAGTAATATTGGATCTATATTTATAATAGTTTCATAATAGTATCGATGTTTATATTGATATCGATAAATTTGGTGGTCATAGTAATAAAATAATACAATAACAGTAAACTCGTATACTGATAGTAAATCAATTATCAGTAAAGATGTACAATAATAACGAATAAATAGCATGTAGTTTAGTAGTCACACTAGAAAAATAAGAAGTTATGGATATTATGATATTTTTTAATATTCAGTAACCGATAGTGTGTAGCCATTGGATCAGTAAACAAAGTCATTATTATTTGCACATCGGCACAGTAATAATTCATTATAACTCTCAATCATTATATCATTATATCGTTGTATTAGTTTTGGATAACACGCAACTATAGTATTTAAAAAAAAATGTCGACCCACCATCCTGTAAATATTAATCAATATTTAATTAACATGTCATCTAGTCTTATATTTTACATATATATCATTATCATAGTACTATAATAGTAATAGCGATCAGCAATTACTCAATCATATATCCACATTAATTTGTATTTAATTACATTCAATAAAGTATAATAGGTCATAATTTAAAAAGTATCAAAATATCCTAATTAATAGAAAACTCTATTGAGCACAAATTCATATTTCATAAATTAATTACCAAAGAATATATATAACAATATTATCAAGCTTTAATTGAACTAAAATACTATTTTTGGATGTCAAAATAAATTTTGTATTGATAAAAATTATTATTTTTTAAAATTACTATGCAAAAATATTCAAATAAATACTCAAAATATTTTTAATATCAATCTTTATAATATATAAAAAGTTACGTGGTGAAAGTTTTACCAATACAAATTTTTTCTTATTTTTTGATAATGAAAATACAAATTTGACCTAAAAAATCTTAAAAATATTAAATTATAAAAATTAGAAATAGGGTAACGGTTCCTTAAAATGAGATGAGCAAATCTTTCAATAGGATTTTTATATGGAAATTGCTCGACAACCTCCAAATCCTGAATCTTCTTTCATCTATTCTCTTTTCTCTTCAATTTCACTTAATAGGCCTCTCTTCAACCAAATTGAATGGAAAATGAGGGATTAGTGAGTGTATTTAGATTTTATAATAAAATAATATTATAATGCTGACATAATATATAATTTAATCAATTTTTAGCATACATTTCATATAAATTTTTTTATACTTCAAAAATTATAAAAAAAAAATATAAATAAAATAACTTTTTTTTTTAAATTGCAAAGTCAGTTTGCAAGACTGATATCAAGCAGTTCCAAAATTCTCAACTTGTACAGATAGATTTCAATTTCTTAAAGATGTACATAAATTCTCAAAAATTATGAAAAACTTAGTGTGATTAAATCACTACAATATCTATGTTATGGTGAAGATGATTTGTGATTTGGAATTATAATGACTCCTAAAAAATTTTATTTGATTGGCTTAAAATACGAGTTTTTACAGGATGACATGGATATTTATAATAAAATATATAAAAAATTCTTTTTATTGCTGGTGTTGCGGCACTTCGATAACCCAACGCCGCAACGCGACAAGTAAAATAACACTGCATCATAATACCACCTCATCATTATTGCGTTGAATTATTTTTTAGAAATTCTAGAGAGCTCAGTGCCATAATGGCACTTTTCATGCTCTTCCCAGTGCCATTGAGCTTGTAAGCACAACACCACAACGCTTATATGAAATTTTTTATATTTTTCATTTTAAAATACTTTTTTAAAATTTAGATTCTTATAATCCAAACTCCTTGAAAAATGTCATTCTCAATATTTCATAGCAGAATAGATCACCGATTTCATTAACAATATAGTTAAGAATTCATTTTCTAGTAACATATATGCATATAAATTTAATAAATAAGGAAGCATATGGTGCAATGCAATTAAATCAAGAATGATAAATTTTTTGGGAGCAATCAAAATAGTAAATCGTATAAGTATAACTATCATGCACTTCATGTTGGGATAAATCAATAGCACTCTTAGCCTCTTCGCTAGTCTAAACAACTCCCTGTCCATATCCAAATAATGGATAATGCGTCATCTTATGCCCATAACTACCACACCTAAAGTTTTTCCTTATAACTCTATAGCAGGGTCCTATATGCCTTCTTCCACACTAGACACACTATGAAGTAAGGCTTTTGAAGACTTTTAAGTCCCTTTCTTAATATCTTGACTCAATTTTTGGAATGGTGGAGGTTTCTAATATGACTTCTTGGTTTCATAAATCATTTGTTGTAGAGATGGTTGAATAATCATCAAAGCTAGAATACCATAATCACAATCAATAGGAGAAGTTACTTTCAACTGAAGCCTTTTCATATCCTAAATCATATATTTATTAGAACTAAGCTAAATGCGTGATAATCCAGAAGATTCTCTGCTTAGAGCATTCGACACAACATTAGCCTTACTAGGCTGATACTGAATGGTCAAATCATAATCTCTAATCAGCATAAGCCAACTTTTTTGTCACAAATTAATATCCTTATGAGTGAATGTGTACTTCAAATTTTGATGATCAGTGAAGATCTCACACTTGAATCCTTACAAAGGCTCCTCAAAGGTACGGATTTGTTGTTGTGATTTCTTATGCTCTCTTAGCATATTCTATGCAATGTGATGAACCTACCTCATATAAGGAAGCAATGAGGTATGAGGAGAGAAGTGAATGACAACTTGTTATTGAAGAAGACATGGCCTATGTAAGGAAGACTCACAATTGGGACATGGTGGAGAAGCCAAGGTAGAAGAAGCTAGTCACTTGTAGGTGGCTATTTAAAAGAAAGGAAGGGGATGGTGTTGTCGATAAGCCTAGGTACAAGGCTAGGCTTATAGCAAGGGAGAATTATTATGTCCTACATCCGAACCATTCGGAGGCAAATTCGGACGAGCCACGTCACCCGGACCCAACTGGATGCATTGCGGTTCGGGTGACGTGGCGCGTCTGGATTCGCCTCTGGACGCTGGTCGTAATAATTTTCCTGTAGCAAGGGGGTTCACTCAATAAAAGGGTGAGGACTATGAAGAAGTCTTCTCATCAGTTGTAAGGCACACATCCATTCGTGTGCTCCTTTCTTTGGTTGTCCAAATGGACATGCATCTTGAGCAATTGGATGTCAAAGCTACATTCTTACATAGAGAATTGGAGGAGACTATCTATATGGAACAACAAGATAAGTTTGCTGAAATTGGGAAGGAAAGCTTAGTTTGGTTGCTAAGACGTTCCCTATATGGATTGAAGCAATCTCCAATGATGGGGTATCATAGGTTTGGCATGAGATGAGTCGATCTCGAGTTTGATTCGAGTTCAAGCTAGAGCTCGAGCTCGGAATTTTGCAGTCGAGCTCAACTGAAACGCCACCTAACTCAAGCTCCACTGGACTCATTTACACCCCTGGGAAGAGCTAAAGATGTGCAATTAGCCACCTTGAAATTTTACTTTTTTAAGAAAGATAAATTTTTTAACTATTTTGTCTGCTTTTAATAATTATGATCGCTTAAATTCTTAAATTTTTTTCTATTATATATATATATATATATATATATATATATATATATATATATATATATATATATATATATATATATATATATATATATATATATATATATATATATATATATATATATATATATATATATATATATATATATATATATATATGTGTTGCGTCCTGGAGTATTCGCGGCGGTAGAGAAATATTTAGTTTAACGTCTTAGCATTGTACGAAGATCCAGCACACAAGCAGATAAGTGAGAGGGTGTAACATTCATAAGAGACACCAAAGTTTTTACGTGGAAAACCCCTGAAAAGGGGGAAAAACCACAGGGCCTGGCCCAGTTTGAATGAATCCACTAGTATTTGTAGTCGATTACAAATGAGGCCCTTCCTTAGGAGAAGGCCTTGGATTGATGTAGCAAATGTACATCATATAGATTGCATTACATGGGAGGAGTTACATATACAGGTTTGTTTGGCCTGAAGGATCGTAGTCGGCAGGAGATTGTAGTCTGCAGAAGACCGGGGTCAGAAAGACCGTTATCTATTGATGGAGGCCGGAAGGACCATAGTAGGCGACGAAGGCCTGAAGGGCTGTAGTCGATAGAAAGCTGGGGTCTGAAAGACCGTTGTCTGGTGATGGAGGTTGGAAGGACCGTAGTAGGCGACAGAGGTCAGAAGGACCGTAGGCGGTAGGAGACTGGGGTCTGAAAGACCGTTGTCTAGTGATGGAGGCGGACGGACCGTAGTAGGCGACAGAGGTCAGAAGGACCGTAGACGATAGGAGAAAAGGAGTCAGGTGTTAGTCCCAGTGTAACTTGGAAGATCGGATGTCGGTGGTCTGGCCTTGAGTAGGACGTCGGGTCTTAAGCAGGATGTCAGGTATTCAGGAGGACGTCGGGTCTTTAGCAGGACATCGGGACTGACGTCAGACCTTAAGGCAGTGGTGCAATGAAACTCTGGCGGTGGTCCGGCGAGGCTTCAGTGGTGGTCCGGCGAGGTTCCTGCAGCGGTCCGGCAGAGGTCTGGCGGTGCTTCTGTGGTGGTCCGACGGTGGTCCGGCGGCCGTCGAGGAGGAGCTTCCTCCTTCTCCTCTTCCTTCTCTTCTTGCTTCCCTCCCTTCTTGTGAAGAATGAGGGCTCTATTTATAGATTTTCTGGAGTGGCATGGCCCGTAAATAGGTGTGAGATCAGGGGCGAATAGGGAGTGGTTAAATGGACGGTCGATATTGAATCCTATGACCGTGCACCGTTCGTTGGCCATTTGGAGGCTTTAATGATGTCGGAATTTAGTGATCTTGGGCTCGTTGGATTTGTCTCATCGAGCCGTTCGATTCAAGTATAAGCTCGTTAAAATCGGAGACCGTTTGGTAACTCAAATTGCGGTTTGAACCTTTCAACAGCGCTTTGAACCCTTGATTCTGACTCATTTGGGCTCGGATTGGGTCGATCTTGGTGTCGTTGGGTTCGTATTTCCGAGACGCTCAGTCTGACTGTAAGCTCATTGAAATCGGAGTTCGGATGCTCCCGGATTTAATTTTTAAAGTCTCTAACTAGCTTTTGCCTCGAGATTCGTGCCCGATCAAGCTAATTTTGTGATGACGTATCAGTTGCCCCCCTATTTTCAGACGTCGAAGCTCCAGGGGTCCGAAAATACAAGTGTCGACAATTTGCATAGGCCGAAATGCCAAAGAATGCGTTCCAAAAATTAATGACTTGCTCAAACTTGATCATAGAGGCCCCGTTGAGCTCTGAATGTGTCGAAATTGAGTCCGGAACGTCGAAAAACGTATCCGGGGACCCCAAAAATATAGAATTTGGTCCGTCCGGGCTAAAAAACGGAGCCCGGGAAAGTTTGACGGCGGAACCAGCCGGCTGGCCGGCCGGCCGCCGGGTGCTGGCGGCGCCGCCGCCGACGAGTGCCCGCGCGTCAGCGCGGGCTGGAGGGGCGCGTGAGGCGCCCCTTGTGAGGCGGTAATAAATTTTTTTTTTTTCCACCACATTTCTTAAACCGACATAGGCAGTTTTTTTTTTTTTTTTTTTAATTAAAGTGGGCCCCACATGGATTTAAAAAATCCAAAAAAATGCAGAAAAAGCATTAAAAATTCAATTTTTTTTTTTGAAAATTCTAGAAAACTCTAGAAACTTCTCCCCTTCTCTCACAAAAAGTATAAATAGGCCCCCTAGGCCCTTAGAAAAATTGCCCCTTCTCCTCTTCTTCTTCTCTTTTCTTTTCTTCTTCTCTCCTTCTCCTCCTTTCTTCTCATCTCCCTCTGTCCTTTCTATTGAGGCCTTCCCTCAGTTTTCTGAGGCCCCTCTCTTGGCAAGGAAATCCGGAGATTCTCTTCTTTCATCATCTCCCTCTGTCCTTTCTATTGAGGCCTTCCCTCAGTTTTTTGAGGCCCCTCTCTTGGCAAGGAAGTCCGGAGATTCTCTTCTTTCCTCATCTCCCTCTGTCCTTTCTATTGAGGCCTTCCCTCAGTTTTCTGAGGCCCCTCTCTTGGCAAGGAAGTCCGGAGATTCTCTTCTTTCCTCATCTCCCTCTGTCCTTTCTATTGAGGCCTTCCCTCAGTTTTCTGAGGCCCCTCTCTTGGCAAGGAAGTCCGGAGATTCTCTTCTTTCATCATCTCCCTCTGTCCTTTCTATTGAGGCCTTCCCTCAGTTTTCTGAGGCCCCTCTCTTGGCAAGGAAGTCCGGAGATTCTCTTCTTTCCTCATCTCCCTCTGTCCTTTCTATTGAGGCCTTCCCTCAGTTTTCTGAGGCCCCTCTCTTGGCAAGGAAGTCCGGAGATTCTCTTCTTTCATCATCTCCCTCTGTCCTTTCTATTGAGGCCTTCCCTCAGTTTTCCGAGGCCCCTCTCTTGGCAAGGAAGTCCGGAGATTTCTCCTTCTTCTCTTTCTACTTCGAGAGATCATGTGGAGTTCTGATGGTAGGAAGAAGTCCGGTGTCAGATAGATGCATTGAGTCGGGTAGAAGACCGACGAAAGTCCATTGACGGACAGAAGTCCGATGACGGGTATTAGTCCGACGGCAGGAAGAAGTCCGGCGTCGGATAGAAGAAACAGTCGGGTAGAGGACCGACGAAAGTCCATCGACAAACAGAAAACCGATGACGGGTATTAGTTCGACGACACATAGAAGTTTGACGCTGTGTAGAAGATCGACGAAAGTCCATCAACGGGAAGAAGTCCGACGACGGTTAGTAGTCCGACGGCAGGCAGAAGTCTGACGTCCCGTAGAAGTACTGTCGGGTAGAAGACCGACGAAAGTCCATCAACGGGAAGAAGTCCGACGACGGTTAGTAGTCCGACGGCAGGCAGAAGTCTGACGTCCCGTAGAAGTACTGTCGGGTAGAAGACCGATGAAAGTTCGTCAACGAGCAGAAGTCTGATGACGGGGAGAAGCCTTCCCGACGAAAGTTCGTCGACGAGCAGAAGTCCGACGAGTAGGAGAAGTCTGACGTCGGGTAGAAGTACGACCTTGGGCAGAAGACCGATGAAAGTCCATTGACGGGCAGAAGTCCGCAGTCAGGTAGAGGACTGACGAAAGTTCGTCGATGAACAGAAGTCCGACGACGAGTATAACTCCGCTAACGAGCAGAAGTCTGACGTCGAGTAGAAGTCTGACGAAAGTTCGTCGACGAGCAGAGGTCCGACGACGAGTAGAAGTCCGCTAACGAGCAGAAGTCCGACATCGGGTAGAAGTTCAACGTCGGGTAGAAGACCGACGAGAATTCATCGACGAGAAGGAGTCTGACGTCGGGTAGAAGACCGATGAAAGTTCGTCGACGAGCAGAAGTCCGACGACGAGTAGAAGTCCGCTAACGAGCAGAAGTCTGATGTCGGGTAGAAGATCGATGAAAGTTCATCGAGGAGAAGAAGTCCAACAACGAGTAGAAGTCCATTGAAAGTCCTGCAAGGCAAAAGTTTAGCGATAGGAGGAAATTCAACTTCAAGTAGAAATTTAACTTTATGTAGAAGTTCGATGGAAGTCGATTGACGACATTCTAGTGACATTAACCAAGGATGTATAATCTATCCGAGGTAGTTTGTCAGAGCCTTTGCTCGATGATGTTAACCGATATTGGATCCACCAAAGATGTGAGACCTATCCGAGGTTGTATGTCGAAGCTTTTTCTCGACGACGTTAACCTGTATGGAAGAGATCGAGAGAATCCACCAAGGATGTGAGACCTTTCCGAGGTTGTATGTCAGAGCCCTGCTTGATGACGTTAACCTGTGTGGAAGAGGTCGGGAGAATCCACCAAGGATGTGAGACCTTTCCGAGGTTGTATGCCGGAGCCCTGCTCGACGACGTAAACCTGTGTGGAAGAGGTCGAGAGAATCCACCAAGGATGTAGGACCTTTCCGAGGTTATATGTCGGAGCCTTTGCTCGACGACGTTAACCTGTGTGGAAGAGGTCAAGAGAATCCACCAAGGATGTGAGATCTATCCGAGGTTGTATGTCGGAGCCTTTGCTCAACGATGTTAACCTGTGTGGAAGAGGTCGAGAGAATCCACCAAGGATGTGAGACCTATCCGAGGTTGTATGTAGGAGCCTTTGCTCGACGACGTTAACCTGTGTGGAAGAGGTCAAGAGAATCCACCAAGGATGTGAGACCTTTCTAAGGTTGTATGCCGGAGCCCTGCTCGACGACATTAACCTGTGTGGAAGAGGTCGGAAGATTCCACCAAGGATGTAAGACCTTTCCGAGGTTGTATGTCGGAGAATTTGCTCGACGACGTTAATCTGTGTGGAAGAGGTCGAGAGAATCCACCAAGGATGTGAGACCTTTCTAAGGTTGTATGCCGGAGCTCTGCTCGACGACATTAACCTGTGTGGAAGAGGTCGGAAGAATCCACCAAGGATGTAAGACCTTTCCGAGGTTGTATGTCGGAGCATTTGCTCGACGACGTTAATCTGTGTGGAAGAGGCCGAATCGGATCCCCCTGGGATCGATTGTACCTTGATTGGGAGGGGGCGAATGCCGCGTGTATCCCGAATCAAAGGTGAAGAATGGTCTATTTTTAGACTGTTACTGCCTTTTTGAGGTCGAGGTTAAGACATTGCCCGAGGAGTAGAAGTTCAACAATGGACTGTATAAAACTTGTAATTGATTTGAAGTATCCTTGCATTGGCTCGGATATTCCTGAAATATCAACTTGGTGTTGAAGGTATTAGAGGATCTATTTGACCATGGTTTGAGTCAAAGTTGCCCCCCAGTCCGCATCTGCTTCTTATGATATTGATGCTATGAGTGATCTTTTGAGATTGGAGCAAAAGTTGCCCCCCAGTCGGGAACCACGTTCCCACAGACGGCGTCAAACTGTTGCATCCTAGAGTATTCGCGGCGGTAGAGAAATATTTAGTTTAACGTCTTAGCATTGTACGAAGATCCAGCACACAAGCAGATAAGTGAGAGGGTGTAACATTCATAAGAGACACCAAAGTTTTTACGTGGAAAACCCCTGAAAAGGGGGAAAAACCACGGGGCCTGGCCCAGTTTGAATGAATCCACTAGTATTTGTAGTCGATTACAAATGAGGCCCTTCCTTAGGAGAAGGCCTTGGATTGATGTAGCAAATGTACATCATATAGATTGCATTACATGGGAGGAGTTACATATACAGGTTTGTTTGGCCTGAAGGATCGTAGTCGGCAGGAGACTGTAGTCTGCAGAAGACCGGGGTCAGAAAGACCGTTATCTGTTGATGGAGGTCGGAAGGACCATAGTAGGCGACGAAGGCCTGAAGGACTGTAGTCGATAGAAAGCTGGGGTCTGAAAGACCGTTGTCTGGTGATGGAGGTCGGAAGTACCGTAGTAGGCGACAGAGGTCAGAAGGACCGTAGGCGGTAGGAGACTGGGGTTTGAAAGACCGTTGTCTAGTGATGGAGGCGGACGGACCGTAGTAGGCGACAGAGGTCAGAAGGACCGTAGACGGTAGGAGAAAAGGAGTCAGGTTTTAGTCCCAGTGTAACTTGGAAGATCGGATGTCGATGGTCTGGCCTTGAGTAGGACGTCGGGTCTTAAGCAGGATGTCAGGTATTCAGCAGGACGTCGGGTCTTTAGCAGGACATCGGGACTGACGTTGGACCTTAAGGCAGTGGTGAAATGAAACTCCGGCGGTGGTCCAGCGAGGCTTCAGTGGTGGTCCGGCGAGGTTCCTGCAGCGGTCCGGCAGAGGTCTGGCGGTGCTTCTGCGGTGGTCCGACGGTGGTCCGGCGGCCATCGAGGAGGAGCTTCCTCCTTCTCCTCTTCCTTCTCTTCTTGCTTCCCTCCCTTCTTGTGAAGAATGAGGGCTCTATTTATAGATTTTCTGGAGTGGCATGGCCCGTAAATAGGCGTGAGATCAGGGGCGAATAGGGAGTGGTTAAATAGACGGCCGATATTGAATCCAATGACCGTGCACCGTTCGTTGGCCATTTGGAGGCTTTAATGATGTCGGAATTTAGTGATATTGGGCTCGTTGGATTTGTCTCGTCGAGCCGTTCGATTCAAGTATAAGCTCGTTAAAATCGGAGACCGTTTGGTAACTCAAATTGCGGTTTGAACCTTTCAACACCGCTTTGAACCCTTGATTCTGACTCATTTGGGCTCGGATTGGGTCGATCTTGGTGTCGTTGGGTTCGTATTTCCGAGACGCTCAGTCTGACTGTAAGCTCATTGAAATCGGAGTTCGGATGCTCCCGGATTTAATTTTTAAAGTCTCTAACTAGCTTTTGCCTCGAGATTCGTGCCCGATCAAGCTAATTTTGTGATGACGTATCAGTTGCCCCCCTATTTTCGGACGTCGAAGCTCCAAGGGTCCGAAAATACAAGTGTCGACAATTTGCATAGGCCGAAATGCCAAAGAATGCGTTCCAAAAATTAATGACTTGCTCAAACTTGATCATAGAGGCCCCGTTGAGCTCTGAATGTGTCGAAATTGAGTCCGGAACGTCGAAAAACGTGTCCGGGGACCCCAAAAATATAGAATTTGGTCCGTCCGGGCTAAAAAACGGAGCACGGGAAAGTTTGACGGCGGAACCAGCCGGCTTGCCGGCCGGCCGCCGGGTGCTGGCGGCGCCGCCGCCGACGAGTGCCCGCGCGTCAGCGCGGGCTGGAGGGGCGCGTGAGGCGCCCCTTGTGAGGCGGTAATAAATTTTTTTTTTTCCACCACATTTCTTAAACCGACATAGGCAGTTTTTTTTTTTTTTTTTTTTTTAATTAAAGTGGGCCCCACATGGATTTAAAAAATCCAAAAAAATGCAGAAAAAGCATAAAAAATTCAATTTTTTTTTTTTTTGAAAATTCTAGAAAACTCTAGAAACTTCTCCCCTTCTCTCACAAAAAGTATAAATAGGCCCCCTAGGCCCTTAGAAAAATTGCCCCTTCTCCTCTTCTTCTTCTCTTTTCTTTTCTTCTTCTCTCCTTCTCCTCCTTTCTTCTCATCTCCCTCTGTCCTTTCTATTGAGGCCTTCCCTCAGTTTTCTGAGGCCCCTCTCTTGGCAAGGAAATCCGGAGATTCTCTTCTTTCATCATCTCCCTTTGTCCTTTCTATTGAGGCCTTCCCTCAGTTTTCTGAGGCCCCTCTCTTGGCAAGGAAGTCCGGAGATTCTCTTCTTTCCTCATCTCCCTCTGTCCTTTCTATTGAGGCATTCCCTCAGTTTTCTGAGGCCCCTCTCTTGGCAAGGAAGTCCAGAGATTCTCTTCTTTCCTCATCTCCCTCTGTCCTTTCTATTGAGGCCTTCCCTCAGTTTTCTGAGGCCCCTCTCTTGGCAAGGAAGTCCGGAGATTCTCTTCTTTCATCATCTCCCTCTGTCCTTTCTATTGAGGCCTTCCCTCAGTTTTCTGAGGCCCCTCTCTTGGCAAGGAAGTCCGGAGATTCTCTTCTTTCCTCATCTTCATCTGTCCTTTCTATTGAGGCCTTCCCTCAGTTTTCTGAGGCCCCTCTCTTGGCAAGGAAGTCCGGAGATTCTCTTCTTTCATCATCTCCCTCTGTCCTTTCTATTGAGGCCTTCCCTCAGTTTTCCGAGGCCCCTCTCTTGGCAAGGAAGTCCGGAGATTTCTCCTTCTTCTCTTTCTACTTCGAGAGATCATGTGGAGTTCTGATGGTAGGAAGAAGTCCGGTGTCAGATAGATGCATTGAGTCGGGTAGAAGACCGACGAAAGTCCATTGACGGACAGAAGTCCGATGACGGGTATTAGTCCGACGGCAGGAAGAAGTCCGGCGTCGGATAGAAGAAACAGTCGGGTAGAGGACCGACGAAAGTCCATCGACGAACAGAAAACCGATGTCGGGTATTAGTTCGACGACACATAGAAGTCCGACGCTGTGTAGAAGATCGACGAAAGTCCATCAACGGGAAGAAGTCCGACGACGGTTAGTAGTCCGACGGCAGGCAGAAGTCTGACGTCCCGTAGAAGTACTGTCGGGTAGAAGACCGACGAAGTCCATCAACGGGAAGAAGTCCGACGACGGTTAGTAGTCCGACGGCAGGTAGAAGTCTGACGTCCCGTAGAAGTACTGTCGGGTAGAAGACCGAAGAAAGTTCGTCAACGAGCAGAAGTCTGATGACGGGGAGAAGCCTTCCCGACGAAAGTTCGTCGACGAGCAGAAGTCCGACGAGTAGGAGAAGTCTGACGTCGGGTAGAAGTACGGCCTTGGGCAGAAGACCGATGAAAGTCCATTGACGGGCAGAAGTCCGCAGTCAGGTAGAGGACTGACAAAAGTTCGTCGATGAACAGAAGTCCGACGACGAGTATAACTCCGCTAACGAGCAGAAGTCTGACGTCGAGTAGAAGTCCGACGAAAGTTCGTCGACGAGCAGAGGTCCGACGACGAGTAGAAGTCCGCTAACGAGCAGAAGTCCGACGTCGGGTAGAAGTTCAACGTCGGGTAGAAGACCGACGAGAATTCATCGACGAGAAGGAGTCTGACGTCGGGTAGAAGACCGATGAAAGTTCATCGACGAGCAGAAGTCCGACGACGAGTAGAAGTCCACTAACGAGCAGAAGTCTGATGTCGGGTAGAAGATCGATGAAAGTTCATCGAGGAGAAGAAGTCCAACAACGAGTAGAAGTCCATTGAAAGTCCTGCAAGGCAAAAGTTTAGCGATAGGAGGAAATTCAACTTCAAGTAGAAATTTAACTTTATGTAGAAGTTCGATGGAAGTCGATTGACGACATTCTAGTGACATTAACCAAGGATGTATAATCTATCCGAGGTTGTTTGTCAGAGCCTTTGCTCGATGATGTTAACCGATATTGGATCCACCAAAGATGTGAGACCTATCCGAGGTTGTATGTCGAAGCTTTTTCTCGACGACGTTAACCTGTATGGAAGAGATCGAGAGAATCCACCAAGGATGTGAGACCTTTCCGAGGTTGTATGTCAGAGCCCTGCTTGATGACGTTAACCTGTGTGGAAGAGGTCGGGAGAATCCACCAAGGATGTGAGACCTTTCCGAGGTTGTATGCCGGAGCTCTGCTCGACGACGTAAACCTGTGTGGAAGAGGTCGAGAGAATCCACCAAGGATGTAGGACCTTTCCGAGGTTATATGTCGGAGCCTTTGCTCGACGACGTTAACCTGTGTGGAAGAGGTCAAGAGAATCCACCAAGGATGTGAGATCTATCCGAGGTTGTATGTCGGAGCCTTTGCTCAACGACGTTAACCTGTGTGGAAGAGGTCGAGAGAATCCACCAAGGATGTGAGACCTATCCGAGGTTGTATGTAGGAGCCTTTGCTCGACGACGTTAACCTGTGTGGAAGAGGTCAAGAGAATCCACCAAGGATGTGAGACCTTTCTAAGGTTGTATGCCGGAGCCCTGCTCGACGACATTAACCTGTGTGGAAGAGGTCGGAAGATTCCACCAAGGATGTAAGACCTTTCCGAGGTTGTATGTCGGAGCATTTGCTCGACGACGTTAATCTGTGTGGAAGAGGTCGAGAGAATCCACCAAGGATGTGAGACCTTTCTAAGGTTGTATGCCGGAGCTCTGCTCGACGACATTAACCTGTGTGGAAGAGGTCGGAAGAATCCACCAAGGATGTAAGACCTTTCCGAGGTTGTATGTCGGAGCATTTGCTCGACGACGTTAATCTGTGTGGAAGAGGCCGAATTGGATCCCCCTGGGATCGATTGTACCTTGATTGGGAGAGGGCGAATGCCGCGTGTATCCCGAATCAAAGGTGAAGAATGGTCTATTTTTAGACTGTTACTGCCTTTTTGAGGTCGAGGTTAAGACATTGCCCGAGAAGTAGAAGTTCAACAATGGACTGTATAAAACTTGTAATTGATTTGAAGTATCCTTGCATTGGCTCGGATATTCCTGAAATATCAACTTGGTGTTGAAGGTATTAGAGGATCTATTTGACCATGGTTTGAGTCAAAGTTGCCCCCCAGTCCGCATCTGCTTCTTATGATATTGATGCTATGAGTGATCTTTTGAGATTGGAGCAAAAGTTGCCCCCCAGTCGGGAACCACGTTCCCACAGACGGCGTCAAACTGTTGCATCCTAGAGTATTCGCGGCGGTAGAGAAATATTTAGTTTAACGTCTTAGCATTGTACGAAGATCCAGCACACAAGCAGATAAGTGAGAGGGTGTAACATTCATAAGAGACACCAAAGTTTTTACGTGGAAAACCCCTGAAAAGGGGGAAAAACCACGGGGCCTGGCCCAGTTTGAATGAATCCACTAGTATTTGTAGTCGATTACAAATGAGGCCCTTCCTTAGGAGAAGGCCTTGGATTGATGTAGCAAATGTACATCATATAGATTGCATTACATGGGAGGAGTTACATATACAGGTTTGTTTGGCCTGAAGGATCGTAGTCGGCAGGAGACTGTAGTCTGCAGAAGACCGGGGTCAGAAAGACCGTTATCTGTTGATGGAGGTCGGAAGGACCATAGTAGGCGACGAAGGCCTGAAGGACTGTAGTCGATAGAAAGCTGGGGTCTGAAAGACCGTTGTCTGGTGATGGAGGTCGGAAGTACCGTAGTAGGCGACAGAGGTCAGAAGGACCGTAGGCGGTAGGAGACTGGGGTTTGAAAGACCGTTGTCTAGTGATGGAGGCGGACGGACCGTAGTAGGCGACAGAGGTCAGAAGGACCGTAGACGGTAGGAGAAAAGGAGTCAGGTTTTAGTCCCAGTGTAACTTGGAAGATCGGATGTCGATGGTCTGGCCTTGAGTAGGACGTCGGGTCTTAAGCAGGATGTCAGGTATTCAGCAGGACGTCGGGTCTTTAGCAGGACATCGGGACTGACGTTGGACCTTAAGGCAGTGGTGAAATGAAACTCCGGCGGTGGTCCAGCGAGGCTTCAGTGGTGGTCCGGCGAGGTTCCTGCAGCGGTCCGGCAGAGGTCTGGCGGTGCTTCTGCGGTGGTCCGACGGTGGTCCGGCGGCCATCGAGGAGGAGCTTCCTCCTTCTCCTCTTCCTTCTCTTCTTGCTTCCCTCCCTTCTTGTGAAGAATGAGGGCTCTATTTATAGATTTTCTGGAGTGGCATGGCCCGTAAATAGGCGTGAGATCAGGGGCGAATAGGGAGTGGTTAAATGGACGGCCGATATTGAATCCTATGACCGTGCACCGTTCGTTGGCCATTTGGAGGCTTTAATGATGTCGGAATTTAGTGATATTGGGCTCGTTGGATTTGTCTCGTCGAGCCGTTCGATTCAAGTATAAGCTCGTTAAAATCGGAGACCGTTTGGTAACTCAAATTGCGGTTTGAACCTTTCAACAGCGCTTTGAACCCTTGATTCTGACTCATTTGGGCTCGGATTGGGTCGATCTTGGTGTCGTTGGGTTCGTATTTCCGAGACGCTCAGTCTGACTGTAAGCTCATTGAAATCGGATTTCGGATGCTCCCGGATTTAATTTTTAAAGTCTCTAACTAGCTTTTGCCTCGAGATTCGTGCCCGATCAAGCTAATTTTGTGATGACGTATATATATATATATATATATATATATATATATATATATATATATATATATATATATATATATATATATATATATATATATATATATATATATATATCACAATTTTTTTTTATGATTTTACTCAGCTTAAAATAGTGGCTAATTTTGATATGTATAGACGTTAGCCACCATTTGTTTTTTGAACATATATATTCACACACACGACACATACACATAGACTCGAACCCTAAACCTCTTAGTTAAAAACCTAAGCTCTCAACCAGTAGCCCAAAAAGAGGTGTGTGCCAGCCACCATAAGTTGGTCAACAGTACACAGAGTAATTGTAGCTGCTTTTATATGCTTTTGTTCATAAAATAAAGAGCCCACACTAAAGTTGAAAACTTTATAAAGACATTCTCTCACTGTAACTTTCAGTCAATCAGTTCCAGAATCAAATGCATGTAGCTCAGTACAGACTACTGTACATTTTTACCTTTTTTTCCGACGTCAATTATTGCATATTTTTTTTCTTTTTCATTTAGGCTAATTAAGATTTCATCCTATATTAAAAATTTACAGTAAAAAAAAATTTCAAAATAAAATCTCATTCTCAAATTAAAGACATTAATTAATAATCAAAATTCACAACCAACAAATAGAAATAAGAAATTCTTCTTCAAGCTTTGAGATCAGGAACGCATATTATTAATTAATCAAAATTTTAAAATTGATTTTTTAAATAAATCAATATGATTGATTAAATTATTATTAAAATTTTAATTATGCCAATTTATTTAAATATTAAATCAATTATGAATATTACTTATTTTACATTATAAAATTATAAGTTATAATAAATATTATTTGATATTTCTTTTAATGCATGTTGTTAGAGTTAATAGTAATTAGATTCATTATTAAAATTAATTATATTTCTGATTCATCCGAAATTGAACCAAACTGACTATTATTTATAGACACTATTTGACAACAGTGTCTACAAATAAACATTCACAGATGATGAAGTCCAATTAAAATTATATATATATATATATATATATATATATATATATATATATATATATATATATATATATATATATATATATATATATATATATATATAGGAATGGGGTATTCATCTGTTGCCACTCCTGAAAGAGTACTTGGCGGTGTGATTAATCTTCGGCTGACCTAGAAGAGGCACCCACCCCAAAAACCTCCTGGCCCGCACTTGATTGGGCCCCACTTAAGAGACGCTGCCGCTTGAGAAAATTCAAGCATGGGTTGGGAGGTTCCCAACCGTACTTGTCCACCAACTAAGCAAGCATCAGTGGGTGTTACCCTATATTTTGAGTAAGAGATAGTTCGACGATTATTTATGGCCATATTTAAGTAAACATTTACCCAAAATGATGCATTTTAAAGAACTGATATTAAAGTGAGGGGGCAAAAGTGAAAAAAAAAATTAAATAAACACCAACATGATAGTTCTTCTGTTCATGCGAGGAAAACCAAGGCTTAGTTCTTCTGTCCCATAAAAAAAGTCGTCTCAAACAAATCCTAAACAACTTAGTGATCCCCTTTTGTTTTAGTGTTTTGAAATCATTCTAAGACTAGAAAATGCATAACCAGTTATTTTTTAATTGGTGTGATGTTTGCTTTATACGGTTTAGAAGAATGATTCCCTTTGTGCAGATAAGTGAACAGAAGAGATTACTGTAGATTTGTTGGAAAATGGCACATCAGTGACAGTATATATTTTATATTTAGAAAGTTCTTGCATTATTCAGAAGGCTGCATGAGTGCTGTCTTAGTTCTTGAAGAGGCTAAAAAGAAAATAAAGCTTTTTTGTTGTACAAGTAGTTAAATTTTGCCAGTGGATCTATAATTTGCTTAAAATTGGCACAAATTATGAGTAAATGAACCAAAATTAAATAAGTTTTTTCAGTTCCAGCACTATCTACACACCATAGAATGAATTTACATACATAACACTTAAATTTTTTAATTTATATATTTAATATATAGACTTCATTATTTATCTAATCTCTAGCTTTATAGAAATACGATTAACATAATTGTGCTTGAATTTGTAACACATTGATTGGAAATAAATTTAAGAATTATTATGAGTTGAATTAGAGCACTCATTCTTAAAAAAAAATTGCTGATCCTTAGAAAAGGAAAAATATGATTAAAAAAAAGTGAAGAAGGACTTCAAGTAGTTTGGTCTGAAAAGGAAAGGAATCAGCACTAAATACAGAAAATGTCAAAAAGAGGAGATGACAAATGAGTTGGATAGAAGAAATAAAGCATAGGCAATCAAGCCCCTACTCCCCATTAGACTAGGAAGTAGATAAAACAGTAATGGCATGTAAGGGCATCTCCAACCGAGTTCTTGCTTTGCTCCAACCGATCGTCATTTTTGACGTCATTTGATCACGGATGAACAGTGCGACGCCAATATTGGTGTTGCACTGTTCATCTGCGCCAATTTTTTCTCTCTACCGAACAGGTTGGGAAGAAAGACGTGAAAGAAAACGACTGTTTTAGCGGCAAAATGACGTTGGATTGGGAATGAAACACGGCATTTTTTTATTTCCCTGCATTTTGGAGTGAAAAATGACATTTTCGGTTGGAGATGGTCTAAAGCAAATAGGGTAATGCTACACCCCACCACCCAAATAAAATCTCAAAATATGAATGTATTTTTTTTTTTTTTCATTATGAAAATCTTGAAAATGTTATGGATCTTTGTGTAAAATTTTATGTGAATGCATGAGAAACATGATGTAGTTCAAACAAAATTTAATAGGGTTTTTTTTTTTTTTTTTTTTTTTTGATAATAATGATGAGAGATGAGGTATAATTGTAAAAAGTATTTAAAATTTTACAAAATTGAATAAAAAATTAGTTGCAAATATATTACAATTGCAAAAGTAGCACAAACAAGAAGCTTGAAATAGGAGAAAATATTATTGACACAAGCAAAACATTTGTTAAATATTGAAAAATATAACAAGGACTTTATTAAAGATTAATAAGAGTTCAAGATTTGTAGAGCGCCATCCAGAGTAGAGACTAATGAATTGAGCAAACTCACCTTTTATCTAAGAAAGTTGAATCCAATTTCAAACCAAGTGAAGCAATCAAGAAGATGTAGCAAAAAAAAAATACACCCATAAATGTATGATCCCAAAAAGCGACTCTAAAAGACATTGAAGTGAGGAGAAGAGTAAGGATAAGAATGAGCAATGAGGAATCATCAAACATGAAGTAAGGCAATGGTCAAAATATTCATCCACCTTATTAGCCGAGAATATAAAAGCTTTTTGTTGGATCTAAGTTTGTTCATGGAAGACATCATGACTTTACTGTCACGACTAGTTAAGATGATGGATAGAGAGAGAGAGATGGACGATTACAACGAAGAAATTTGAAAATTTCTATTTTGATTGTCATCTCTTTTAAGAGTAGGCAGTCATGTCATTGATTTTCTCTACTGAAAATGAGTAGTTTGTGACTACTCAGGAGATGTGCATTTATGCGCATTCGAAAAGGGTTGGGTGTAACTTTAAATATGTAACAATATGCGATATATTATTGCTTAATTAACCTTCTTGAAGTGTGACACTTTGTCTTCTCATATCTTTATTATAATTTTGACTAGGGTTCACTTTCTTCATAATTCTTCATCTCTTTATCTTTCTCGATCGCATCGCGTTATCTCAAACTTTATGTAACATATCGAGTGATCTCACTTGATGTGTTGAGAAAAATTCTTGAGGTTTCATTTTGATTGCCCTTCATTGGTTGTGGGCCCAAGATATCAAATAATTGTTAGAAGATTTTGACATTAATAATGATATGATATTTCGAGCTCCTTCAAAGGACAAGTCTTCAAACACCCCAAAGGATGGTGAATTATGTTTTTATCTAAATCAAATTCATTGTGGATTGCACTACCTCGTTTTGCAAATTTGTTAGCTACCATCAACCTCTATAAGTTAGTGCTCGCCATACTTCTCGTAGAGGAATGCATTTACCATATTTTTAAGTTAAAATTTGTTGTCTTGGTGCTCTATCTCACCACAAATAACAAGTAGAGCATTTATCCCTTGGGCATGTCATCACTCTTCTAGGAAAACATAAAGTGGGCCTATAATGGGAGAGAAGTGAGATATTGATAAGTTCATTTTTTCAAGAACAAATTTAAAAACTTTGTTAATTGAGCTTCCTATATTGATCAAGATCTGTCAATCCAATAATTGAAGATCAGGGCAATGACCATTGTAACAACATTAAAAGTATTTCCATTCACTGACCTACCTTTAACAATGAACATAACTAGGTCTATTTATTGGCGTCTTAGGTAATGTTGGTGAGTTGACTTATCCCGAGTGAGATTGCTTAAAACTTACTTCATGAGCACTCTAGCTCTCTCTTCCAAGGATTGGTCAAAACTAGTTTGTTTGCTTGGCCCTCCATTGGTGTTTTCCCTACTTACTAACCAAAATAAGCCAAGACAAAACTTTAAGAATTTTCCTACCTTCATCAAATCTTCTATGAGTCTCCTAAGATGTTAGTACTCCTTAATATCGTGCGCATTCTTTATGAAATGCATAATACTTGTAAGCGTCTCTTGTATAAATACCTACCTTTATACGTGTGAGTGATATAAAATAAAAAAAATGAAAATCATTATTATCATAAATTTATAAACTTAAAATTGTCAAATTACTATTCGTAAGAATATTTAAACTTATCATGTTATAACTTAGGCTTCGTTTGTTTTTTTAGTGCTTTTGTAAAAGACAGTTTTAAAAAACATTAGTTTAGAAAATGGAGTTTTCTAACGGAGAAGCATATATAAAAAGATTTCTCAAAACTGCAAAAAAATGAAAAAAAAATGAGTTATTGGGAACGTGATTTTACAAACCAAACAACACAAAAAAAAATTCCTCCGTTTTTGGAAACGGAAAAGGCAAAAAAATGCTCAAACAAACAAAGCCTTAATATTATTATTTTTAAAAAGTATGAAAAAATCATTATTTCCATGAATTTCAAAAATTTAAATTTTCATATTATTATTTTTTTAATATGAAAAATTATCATATCATGATTTAATTTTATTATCATTATATTATTTTATACTTTAATATTATTATTATGTTATGCTAAAAGTAAACATCTCAAGCCTATGGATGCCTAAAGGGTTGCTTATCACATCCCCTAGTGCATGCTTTAATTTTAGTGAAGTAATTCATAACCAATCATGAGGTTCTACTTGATCAGTATAGAAAGATAAGTATAAACTAGTTCCTCAGGGTGTGTAGGTCAAGAAGATAAATGTGCATATAACTAGTCACAAAGCCCTCTATCAACTCGAGTAGGATTGAAATCAATTCGACGAACGATCTATGAATGAGGTTCTACTTGATCAGTATAGAAAGCTAAGTATAAACTAGTTCCTCAGGGTGTGTAGGTCAAGAAGATAAATGTGCATATAACTAGTCACAAAGCCCTCTATCAACTCGAGTAGGATTGAAATCAATTCGACGAACGATCTATGAACTATCAGATCATAATCTACTAAATGTAATGTGCTTGTTCTCTTTAGTTACGATCGAAATATGTTTTACGCATTACCGAGATGATTGGATTCACCAATAGATGTTTGCAGGTTGGTAGGTAGATTCCCTGAGGGTATAATTATTGATTGGGTTAATATTGTATTAACCGTTCATTTATCGGGTTGACAAGTAAGGCTTTGAACTGAGATAGAAGTTGGTTGACTTGAAATTAGATGGCTTGATTGGTCTTTAATCGGGTTTTACTTGGGTTGACTGGTGCTTTATTGGGAATAGAGTTGAATTGAGTTTATCAACCTTGATGGAATGAATTTTTTGCTGAAAGTTTCACTTGGTTGATATTAAGTTGACCGAGGTGGATTTTATACTATATTTATGGCTTGTTATAGTTCTACATAGCAATACCAATAATTTTTAATTAGTAAGACCAAATTAGCAACATGTAAAAGTAGTTTATCTATAAATTGCATGAACTCCTCCCTTTGCAAAAAGATAAAATGCAAGGGCTCATAATCTCAATGCATATGTAGTTTTATGCCAACATTTTATGTTAGGATGATTGTTTTGCTCTTTAGGTTTAGGAAATGGAGAGGAGAAATTGAAAGGAAAAAAAATGGAAATGGTAAAGGAAGTTCATTGATATTAGTTTTCACCTACTTCTTTGGTTGGATGAGTTAGATTAAAAAATTGATATAGACTTCTTTCTAATTTCTTACTAGAGCTAGTTATGGAAATTTCCATTTAAAAAACTATAAATATAAATATATTAAAAAATATTAGAAAAAGAAATGATCTCAAATATCTCCTCAAGCATATGTTCTAATGTGAGCACAACAAGTTTATGTCATCCTTTAATTTTTGTTTTTTCTTTATAAACTCTTAGATCCATTCCACAAATCCAAGCAAATTCATCACTTCTTAATGTAAAATATTTTAACACCCAACATATAAATTGAACCTATGAATACAACAAGCTGATGCAATCAAATTGTGGTGGTGTGGATGATGATAATGTTGTTCATGTGTCACTAGAATTTATTTGGTTAGCCTACTATTTGAATTTTAACCAAATAAATTAAATTTAGGGGTATTTGAACTTTGATATTATTAGATATTAGATTTATACTTGCAATTAATATCTTGATGGGATAAGTTGATATTTTATGGTATTAATTGAAGGATTAAATAATATTTGAATCTTGTATTTTTATAATTAAAATATATCAACAAGAGAAATCTTAGATTACTTATTTTTGATGCCATTAAGATACTTAATATCAAGGGAATCGATATATATAATAATATGTGTCTTCTTTCATACTTGACCATTGAGCCAAATGTCACTTAAATCTAACTGGTAAATGTCATGTTATTGAAGGGCATTAAATCTTCTATGTCTTAACCAAGAAAAATGATTATGTGCAATGTCTGGACACATCCAAAGATCAATCCGGACGCTTCATGTCACCAAATACACAGTGCATTGAATGACATGTCACGTCAGGATTGACCTCCGGATGCGTTCAAGCACCAAACAGAATAATCTCTCCTTAACCAGACATGTCATTAACCCCCAAACCAAACAAAACCAACCCCTTCTATCATGCACATAGATAGCTATCACCTCACAAATCTAATAGGAGGCCTATAACAGTATCATTACTCCAGTGTTTGCTCCCTCATTACAGAAATATTTAACCATAAAGCTTATGCCTGTGACAAGCCTTTGAACCAAGTACACAGGCCTCATGAGAGTGAAATCTCTTAGCAATGCTTTATTACTACCCTTTCATCAATGGTTGATTCCCAAACCGGATGGGCGAGCTTTTAAAGCCCATATAATTCTACGACTCTATTAGAAAAAAAAAAAATTTCTCCATCTACAAGTTCTCAAGAATCTCTATCCAAATCGTTCTATTTTTGGCACCTTAAAGACCAAAGTGCCTGCCCCAATTTAGTTAATATAGCCCTCCATAGTATTTTTTTTTTTAATGCTTCAATGGCTTTATTTGCCTGGTTTAAAGGTGTCTGCAACAAAGGTTGGCCTTAGCCAAAGGCCAACCCGCACTAATGAAGATGGATATTACAAAATGGGCATTAGCTACCTCTAAATCTGCAACTGCTGTAACTTAGGGCAGGAGGCATAAGATGGTAATCACCAAACTAAACCTCCATATGTACAGTATCATCATATAGCCCATTTTAGACTAAAAAAAGTCATCACAGAATAAAATCTATTTGAAAGACTACCCTACCAACCTCAATCAATAGTTCTCTACCTCACATAAGAAATAATTAAGGATAGGGATTGCCACCTACACGAAACCTTAAGAACAAGAACAGGAATACTCACAAAAAATGTAAAATATATAGTAATGTTTATCATTGCAAAATCAAGCTCCAAAAAAAATACTGTTCCTAAAATGAAATCAAGATTGATTGCTAAACAAAACCAAGAACCTGATAGAACCAACAACAACAACAATAACAACATCAAGCCTTTATCCCACTACGTGGAGTCGACAATATGAATACTTTTTCTCTATTGTGTCATGTTAAAAGTCAAATTCTCGTTTAAATCTAATAAAGAAATATCATTTCTAATATTTTCTTATCAAGATTTTTTAGGTCTACCTCTACCTTTCTTAACAATAAGTCAAATCTAATACCTCTACTTTTCTAAACGGGGCATCAGAAGGTCGCCGTTTTATGTGACCAAACCAGCTAACGGGACTCTCTCTAATCATATCTTCCACTGGAGCTACTCCAACCTTTTCACATATATGATCATTTTATATTATATCTCTAAGGGTAAAGCCACTCATCCACCCGAGCATACTTACTATCATGCTTCTCTTTTAATGGCCAACATTCGGCACCATAAAGGTTTTCCTATTCAATTATCAGTAATTTGAGATTGTTTCAATTACAAAAATGAAGAAAATCAGACAACACAATCCAATATGCTTTTGTAATCATTAAGCTATATAGAGGGGGAAAAAATGAACACATTTAAATGGCATGTAACGAGACAAAAATAAAAATTATTCCCAACTGATATATATAGACTTGAAAATGAAGTTGATAAAGTATTATAGGTGAATTTTTCCATGAGAACAATAGCTCTACCTAAAAGTAAGATATGATTCTACTACACCATCAGTTATGGAAAATAAAATAGGCAAGGTTGGTTCAAGCTTTACTTGTAATACTAGTGAAATCATTCTGTGGGGATACATACGTCGTCTGAAGGCGAATCAGGACGTGCCACGTCACCCGTCTGTTGTGTACCAGATAACATGGTGAGTTCTGATTCGCCTCTTGACCGTCCGGTGTCCACACAGAATAATTTCTTGTAATACTGAGCTTATGTATAATGAATTGAGTTATACAAAAATAAGTCAGAGATCTGCTAATAAATGCAAACATACAGAGAAGATGCATGCTTTGGGGTTTTCCAATACTCATTTCTCACATAAATCAAGTTCAAAAACAAAAGTAGAAGAAAATCATTACCAAATAAACCCTTTGAACGAAATGTATTGTTTTAACTCATAGAAAGCTTCAATCCTTGATTTTCTGAGCAATCATAGCATGCTTCCAAGAACATAAAGCGAGTGCATGGGCACAAAGAACAGAATGAAACTTGCCAAACTAAATTTCTATCAAACACAAAAACAACAGTTCACTAAAGATGAGAATTAAAAACATAAAAGACATACCCAGAGTAAAAACTGACACCAATACAAGTAGTGAGTAAAGTGAACTAAAATCCTCCAACCAAAAGATAATCGAATGACAATAAGTAGAAAATTCACATAGAAACATTATAGCAGCAGAAAAAAAAAGGTTCACAGTTCTAGTCTTGTAATATAGAAATAATAATGACCGGTGCCTCTTCCATATCACTTCATCTACTCCTCTGCTTCAGATCCTGATTCACCGCTCTTCTTATTGTGCTTCCTCGCATACCTCTGATTCCTAAGGAACTTGGGATCCATCTGCCAAAATAATCCAATCAAAGGAATATCTTTAGCAGAGAGCCATGACCCAAATTAGAAAGAATTTCCATTTCTCGGAAAATATGAAACGCAAAGACAACTTCGTCGATAAAATAGTAGAAAAGGAGATTTCAATATACCCCTTTAGTGGATGTCTGCCTCTGCCTCCTAGGCTTCTTGATTCCATTCCTGTGAGCCTTGTGGGACTGGTTGTGAGCCGTGTGATTCTTCGACTTCGCCATTCTAAGTCATCAGAGAAGCAACTATACTTATCACGCGAATCAAATAGAGGAACTGGTAATCGGAGATTCAGGAGGAAGAAACGTACCAGCCGCAAGTAGAGAAGACGAACACACCACTCTTATAACCCAAATGCCAAATCGATCGCCTGGAGAACCCTAGGGTTTCCGGCGACGATGCGACTTTATATGGAGAATGGGAAACACGAGGTTGTGGATTTACCAAATTGCCCTTATATTTGGATTTTTTAATAATAATTATTTTATAATAAAATTTAAAAAATTTTAGGCCTTCTTTAAAATGAATATAATATATAAATATTTTATTTTAAATTTTTCAATTTTTATAGTATTAAATAATATCCTTAAATAATTTTTTGAACATAATTAAGCACTTTTGCTAATAACTTAGCACCCAAATTAGCCGTACTACAAATTAAGATATATGAAATCTACATCCTATAATAATTTTATGAGTATTGATATTTGATATGCAAATTTGTTAAAGCATATTTGTAGAATATATATCATATGTAATTTACATATACAAATGCTTATTTAAAAAATAAAAAATGTTAATAAATATGCAAATATAAATATGACTTAAATAATAAAATTTAATTTTAAATATATTAGATAACTCTTCAAATCATTTTATTTAAAATATATTATTTAAATTACCTTAAAATTAATGAATATTAATTTTTGACTTTTTTATTTTGCCTTATTTTCAATGAATTCTTCTGTATTTACAAGAAAGAGATTTGTGTTTGAGATAAGTGTAATACATAAATAATTTATATAGTACTTATCATGAAATAAATCCAAGTGTTTTAAAGTCATTTTAACTTTTTTTTTAATACCCTCATATCTATCACATTAAAGTTTATGTTTATTTAAGTAACACCTTTGTATTTCAAAATATATGCTTGACAAAAATGTGTTTTACATCAAACAATTAAATGTTAGTGGATTTAAAAAAAAAAATATATAGTGTGGAATCCAAATATGTTCTTTGGTGATACTTGACCTTATTTATCAAGCTAAAATTGAAAAAAATGACCTAGAAACATATGTGAGAATAGATAGAGCAGTCCACTAATTTTTACTAGAATGCAAGTGCTCAAGATATCAAAAATTCAAAAGATCCTAAATGCTTATCTTCACCCTTTATTTATAAAATGTTGAGGGCCATAAGAAAGGCTATTTGTATAAAAAAATAGAAAATGTCATGCTTTACAAACTCTCAATATAGACTGCCATAGATGTGTGCCACACTTTGATTGAATGGAAAGAGAATAACTCTGCATGAACCTTATAATCCAACTTGGGGGAAAGTTTAGTGGTGCCAAGTGTGCATGAATGAGTTTGATAATGCCAAGCGTGCATGTATGAGTTCAGTAGTACCGAGTATCTATGGATGAGTTTGACAACGAGTACTAAGCATGAAGGGCTTATGGCCAATTGATACTCTAAAGTCATCAGCGACCAATGCTTAAGCCTTGGATCGACTAAAAATGGAAAATAATTGAGTTGGGGTTGCAGGAAGGGCGAGCTCCATGATCAAATGGTTGAGGTTGGGTGACCTGAGAGCCACTTAAGTTGGTGTTATTTTTACATTTAAGGTAGAAAGTCTGAATGATGGCACTCGACCATAGAAAGTCTGATTTTCCGCCATAACGTGTGTCGGAACTGGTTCAATGTTTGTTTATGCCGGCGCATTTACCGGCGCAACGGACGCCGGAAAACTTCCGGCGTATGTTGCGCCGGTAAATGCACCGTAGAGTTTCTGTCGCAACAATGCGTCGTTACTTGAGCCGTTCGTACCGGCTCATAATATTCCGCCGGAAAATACGATTGTAATCGCGTGTTTTCCCGTAGTGCATACCATAAGTTCAAGGCTTGTAAGATAACCCCCTCTCGAATACTTAATCAAGCAGCCTTAAACTTTGAGGTGATGAGCCTCTTTGCTTCCAGAACTTTACAATTCCTTCTCACCCTGGCATTCCCTTACAATTATGTGCTCCTTTTTGAATTCCTTGCAAATCTGAGGTTCAATGTAGAAACCTTGACCCTCACCTCTTTTGTCTGCCAACAAAATATAAATATTACTAAAGACGACCTCGCTCAATACATCAGACTTTCTACTAAAAGACCTAGAGCCCACACCTTCATCACAAACAAATTTGACTGGAGTTCTGTGAATCAAATTCTTAGGAATGTTTTCTTAAGCCAACACCAACCACTTGTCCAGTCTCTAACCCAAAAAGCCCGCATCATACATCATGTTCTTAGAACATCAATTATACCCAAAGCTAGAGATAGGATTCGCATGACCCCAATCCTGTATGTTGTCACCTACCTAATCATGTCAAAGACTAAATTTGATGAAAATGATTTAATTATTAACTATATCCAAAATATGACCCCAGTTCGCCTTCCTACCACCCCCAAAAACTCAACTTAGCTCTTGCCCACCTCATAGGTTATATTCTTCGCCACAAATATCAGTTAACCTATACGGTGAGCCCGACATTCTACCTATTTTCTATATGAATGCTTCCTTCCATATTTTATTCCATCGGGGCCAAGTGCGAGATGAGTTGGACTTTGATGAAGAATGAGAGACTGCTCCACTAAGAAGATATGCACCACAATGAAGACCTGCACCTACTTATCCTCACGATGATTTAATCGAATGACTTGACTAACTCCAAACCCAACTTGACTCTCACATCCAAGAATAACACCAACAACATGAGGAATATAATCAATGGTTTGGGAAAAGATTTTATTCGATTGATCTAAAGTTCACATTCATCCACCACTACTTATAGTCACCTCCACCACTACTTGATCAGGATCCTACTTATTGACTATGTCACTGACTTATATTTTTCAATGTTTTATTTGTTACTCCTCTTTTTGGTGATGTCAAAAGGGGAAGAAGTTTTGTTATATATGTTAGTTAATATGCTTTATTTAGATGTCATGTTTATCATATTTTTTTGTATCTACTTCTAATGAAATGCATATTTGTTTATATGTTTATGTTTATATTCATGTTTTCATGTTTACTTAAAACAATATAAAAAATTGTGCTAACTTGCTTATCAAGAATATTACTTGACATCATAAAAAATGGGGAGATTATTATAGTCCATGACCCCTAGCCTGAGATTTTGATGATGACAAATAATGTCGATTGAATTATCTCATTATTCATTTACTCTTGACTATGAGTACTAACATTTCAGGGAGATCACATATTGCTCAAGATAATAAGAAGACTCAAGGCTGAGTAGAATAGAATGTGAAGTTTGTAACTTTATATTTTTCTTTTATTTTTTATTTTTTTCTTTTCTTAAGTCTGGCCACAAATTATATGCAAAATGAGCAACCATGCACACACACAGGGGGGAGATTTTTTTTTTTTTGTAATTTTTTTTATTCTCTATAAATTGTACTGTATGATTTTAAATCATACTATACAAATTATTGCGGCTCAACGATAATCTGTGAACTAATTATATTGTATGATCATTATCATACTGTACGATGTGGTTTTAATTTGAAACCCTAATTGCCAAATTAATTTAAGTTTTTAAATATTCAATTTTGAACTAATCATACTGTACGATCAAATCGTACAATATAAATATTTGAATACTTACTTAAATTAACCCCATAATTAGTCAATTAAATCAAGGATTAATTACTGATTGGTGATCGTATTATATAACATGGTTCATACTGTATAATAAATTGAGGCTATTTTTTATCATCCCAAACATTGTACCCGATAATCCCTTAATTCTTGAACTAATCATACTAGACGATGTGAACATCGTATCGAATGACCTGAAACTTTTAACAAATCATACTGTATAAATTAGATGGTACCAGATGATGAACAGAGACGAGTTTTGATTGTCTCAGCATTCATCTTGTACGAACAGAAGAAATATAATATATCATACTAGATGATATTTCTGTTATAATGTACGATAGTGTTCAGAAAAATTATCTATTCATACTCCTTCGTACCAAGACGAAGGCTATTTTGAACTGATCTTACTATACTATTTAGGATCATATTGTATGATCAAAAATGGATGAATTGAAAATTTAGGATTTCTAGGAGCCTGATTTATATATGATACTTATATCTTTTGAAACAAGATATGAGAGAGAAACATGACAAGAAGGGAACTCTTGAGAGGGATTTACTTGATAAGATTTTGGGTTTATGAGAGGAAGGAGAAGGTGAGTTTGCTAGGAAGAAGGAGTGTGAGGGGATCGCATGGTTGCTCCAAGCTTGTTGCACGCTTGCTCCTCCTATGACTCAAGAAAATCTTATGGGAGCTCTCTAAGGGGTGAGAGCCTTCAAGGTCCGTATCCTCAAAGGTACTCTACCTTCTTTAGGAGGGAGAAAAATGAGAAGGTTGGCTGCTGTCACCAGGAGGGTGACATAGCGTTGGTACTCCGTCACACCGGGGAAGGTGAAAGTGAGGTTTTGTAAAGGCTTGTCTGCCTTATTGTAGGGGCAAAAGCAAAATTACTTTTGAGGAGTGAAATTTCCAAAGTGAAGGACTCCGAAGAGTGGAATCATTATAAGTCCTCTGGTGTGATTTTTTCGTTTACTGTAAATTACTTATATTTTGCATCTTACATTTCCTATAACTGCTTGGTGAATATTATATTCTAGATCTTTGTTGTGTGATTTATAATTTCACAACTTATGTTGCAACCATGATTTAATCATTCACTTCCACATCAAGTTAAGTTTTATTTAAAAGCTAAAAATCAAAAAAAATTAGAATGCTTATTTAGGATTATTTCTTTATTACAAAAATTTTCAATTCACCCCCTCTTAGAGCATCTCGTACTTTCAAGTGTATCTTCGTGGGGTGCACCTATTCTATTGGTGAAGAATAAGGATGTTATATTATGTATGTGCATTGATTATTATTAAGAATAATTATCATTTATCATGGGTCGATGATGTATTTGATCAACTTATTGAATCTTGTATCTTCTCTAATATTAATCTATGATCTAGTTATTATCATGCAAAGGTGAGAGAAGTAGATGTGATGAAGATTACTTTCAATACTTGGCATGGACACAATGAGTTCTTAGTCATGCCTTTTAAGGTGACTAATATGATATGCCCCATAATCTAATTTGGAAGAATTATTTATTTATCTTTTAATAAATAACAACTAGAGCTATCTAATATTATTTATCAATAATAAAAAGTAAAATATATTTAATAATTTAAAACATCAATGTACACATCTATATTCATTTCCAAAAATTATATATAATACTCAAGATCTATATAATTATCACATATCTATCATGCTTGAGTACAAAAGAATAGCTAAAATAAAAATAACCTAAACCTAAAGGAATCCTGACCAACCTCACATTTCTGCTCCCCTGCCTGACCTAAAATCATTTAACTGCATACAATGAGCTAAAAATATTAGCAGGTGACCAAAACCTATAACTGAATTCAAAGACAATGGAGTAATATGCATGTCAATAATTAAATCATAGTAGTTACATTCATATGATCATTGAATCAAAGTAGAAAAGATAAAATCCACATATAGTAATTATAGAATCTATAAATAATAAAATACTACTATATGGAAGACAATAAATAAGTAAACTATTATGAGTGTCAAATCTATAAAGTAGTCGTCATATCTATAATACCAATCAGTATTAAAATAATATAAATCATTAAATTAAATATCGATAAAGATTGTTGAAATCGAATTAATGTAGTAAAATTATATCAGAATGTACCCATGATATCCAGTTATTCTATATCACATACTTAGTATATTACATGCTTAATATTAATATCGAAATTGATAATAATAAAAATCTAGTGGTAGAAGCAGTAAAATAATATAATAATAGTAAATACATACAGTAATAATAAATTTATACAGTAATAAGAATAATGCAACAAGAACATATATTTTAGTAGGCATATTAAATAAATAAGAAGTTATAACTATCACGATATTTTTCAATATTATACTCGTATCTTAAAATTATTAGCTCAGTAAATAAAAATTATTAGCTCAGTAAATAGAGTCATCACTCTTTACCCGTCGGCACAGTAATCATCTTCTTATGACTCCTTAATTAGTGTATCATGTGAATCAGTATAGAATAATACTAAATTATAGTATTTTAAAAAAAGTCTGTCAGCCCACCATCTTGTACAGGTCAATCAGTCTCTAACCAGCATGTCAACCAGTCTTGACTTATCTTTTACACACACATGAATATCACATTATTATAATAATAATCCCAATAATATATCTATATTCATTTCTAATATATTATAGTAATATATATATATATATATATATATATATATATATATATATATATATATATATATATATATATATATATATATATATATATATATATATATATATATATATATATATAATTGAGATTAATTCAGATAATGCCAAAATGTTATAATGGTAGACAATAAAAATCATACTAAGCAAAAATTCACATTTTTATATTACAAAAAATAATATTATAAAGCTTTAGTTGAATTAAATCACCTTTTTAGATGTTAAAATATTTTTTTAGTAGGAAAAAATTGTTGTTTTTTTTTAAATCACCCTATAAAAAATCTTAAATAAATACTCAAAATGTTCATAATCTCAATATCTATAACATATAAAAAGTTACACAGTGAAAATTTTACCAATACAAAATTATTCTCATTTTTTCAGTAATGAAAACATAAATTTGATCAAAAAATATCAAAAATATAAAATTTTTGAAATCAGAAATAGGGTAAAGGTTTCTTACAGCAAGATGAGTAAATTTTCTAACTGGCTCAGCTGATAAAAATTGCTCCGTGACCTCCAAATTTGAGCTTTCCTTTTCTCTCTCCTTTCTTTTCTCACAAAAATTTCAAGTAGTTATTTATCAGTCAAATTTGAGAGGAGAAAAGGATTTAATAAAGTTTGAAATTAGTGATTTAGGATATTTTTATTTAAATAATAATTTAATATTATATTATTAATTTAATCAATATCTTTTAATATAAAATTTAAATAATCATTTTAAGACTTCAAAAATTACAAAAAAATCATAAAATAAATAATTTTATTTAAAAAAATATTGATGAAATCGATTTATAAAATAAATACTTGACAATCTCGAAATCCTCACTTGTACTAATAGGTGTCAATTTTTTAAGAATTTTTATTGATACCAAAAAATTACAAAAAAAATGCGCAAGTAAAATAATATAATAATAATGCTATGGCAAAGACAATTTCTGATTTGAAGTTACATTGGCACTAGAAAAAATTGTTGACCTAGGTCAAAATATGGGTTATTACAATCTACCCACCTTAAAAAAATATCATCCCCAACATTTCCCTTAAGAATTTGGGAAAAAAATTAAGAAAAACTAAATATGTACAATCAAAACTCAAATCAAATCAAAACTCATAAAAAATCATATATTTATGCAGTTCATTCTATCACATGTCATTCAATTATGCATAATACGATATGTCATTCAATCATTCAAATAAATTTCTTATATGTAGAGATTTCAGGTTATTATTGGTCTTCCATATACTATAAGTTATACATAAGTGGCATCACTAAAATAGGTACAGTAGGTCATGATACAATAATCTCTCTCTGACCACCACTAATAGCTCTATCATCTCCCATATTTGTTGATCTTTCAATATATGTTATTGACCTGACAGTCCTCTGCCACATAGTATGTCTGGACTATCCTGCACCAGAATCAATTATTCCTCCAAATTACCTCTAAGGTCAGTCTACTACTTTATGTCCCTACTATCCACAACGAAAACATCACCCCGCTAATAAGTATTAATGACCCGTATGTCATTGACAATAATAAAGGCACTCGTCATAGCTCCCAGAAGATAATACTTATATAGATCCCATTGAATCACTATACCTATTTTTCTTATCACTATCTCTCTATGCTTGGTTCATCTATACTCCTCTTTTTTGTTAACATCATATCTAGAGCTCACCTCTTATATGGATGTTGGTCCTGTCAAATTAATCTATATCAATCTGTCCTGCTCCACCAACTTAAAAAACTTCTAAATTTGTAGATGCACTAATGGATGTCTCAACTCCCTAGTCAACCCTTATAGAAACATGTAGAACTTTTTTCAGCAGTTGGGATCAAGTGTGGAGTATATCTAGCCAGTGCAGTAAACTCAGCCTCATATTGCATCACTTTCTTATATCCTTGTTCCAGCTTAATGAAAGCCTCATGCATCTACCATCGAGTTGACGGAGGTACAAACCACATCATGAATATTATAGTAAACTCATCCCAAGTGATCTCAACATTTTTCTTCCCTTAAAATTTTTCTCTCAGTTGGCCAACCCACCATCTCTCAGCCTCTCCTTCAAAGAGGAACATAGCTAACAGTACCTTCTAACTCTCTGAACATTATATGTTATCAAAGATCTTTTCTATCCTTAGCAACCAGTCTTCTACAACTTGAGGTCATATAGCTCCTTTGAACAATGGAGGCTTCAACTTATGAAATATTTTTAAATGCTTCTCTCCCTCTTATTCTTTGCTCCTAGTTGCTTTATTCTATGCACCATTACATGTGTTATAACAGTAGCCAACTACATCATGCTTTCTGATGGCATTAAAGCTGCACTGTATTACTCATTTGATACATTTGACTTTAGATGATCCATTTAACAATCTCTAATAATTTGATTAATTTTGAAACCAAGAATTTCTACATAAGAGTGTATTATGCTACCTACCATTATTAAATTTTAGTAATTTCTAAAATGAGCTTATTTACATTCATGTTACTGTAATGTAATGAATTATGTATTTATCTTATAGAATTTTATGATTCTTAGGAGTTTTGGAGTGGATGGAGAAAGTTATGTTCTGGTATGAAATGTCATTCTAGTACTAAGGGTAAATTTTGATGTTATATTATGCACACTTTATTCTGTTGCTAGGCATTGGGAGCCATAAGGTTCATATTTTTCTGAATTCAATCTGTTAAGAGGCATAATGGTAAAAATTATCTAAATTATACATGTTAGGAGGCACAATGGTAAGAATTCTCAAAACTTTATCTAATATGAAGTGCTTGTTTATTAATTTTTCCAGCACCATTATTTGAATTCTTGATAACTAAAATTATTATTCTATTAAGCATAATTATTTATTATATTATGTTTAGCACTCAATTAAATGCTTAAAAATTGATTCATTTAAAATTTAGATTTGTAAATGTGGCTTGCTAAGCTATGTTAGCTCATAACTATTTTTTCATCTATTTTTAGGGTCTAAGAGAGGGAAAGGGCCAATTGAGTAGTAGTACAAGGATCTAATCTTAGTTTATAGAGGTATTTATTTATTTTGACTTTTATACAATCATGGCTAGTTATTATTCTATTATATTATATATTCTAGTATCTACCTATATACTATAGTATAATTATTATATATTCGTTTTGATGAAAAAATGAAAATAGAATTTTGTGGATGAATTTAGTTTTGGTATATTGACTGTTATTAGTAGCTATGTGATTTGTTATTTATTTTAAAGTTAAAATTAGACAAAAAAAATTAATAGTATCCAAAACTTAGATCTTAGGATTTTTCTTGTTGCAAACTAAAATAATAGGACATGTCCACTATGTAGGTTTTATCGAGTCAGATTATGACATGACGGAGGGTTATTTTTGCCAAAATGAAAATGAAGTTGAAATTAAATTTTTTATAAAATATTTGTTTGGCAATATGGCACTCGATGACACAACTTCACAATACTCTTAACGAATAACATGATGTCACAACACCCTATCTAATATTGTAGCGCTCGGTCTAATGTTGTAGCATTACTCCAAATTACCTAAAATATAAATATTTTAATGTTGCCCTATCCCCATGGTGCTCCTAAGGGAAAAGTTTAGACTTTATATTTCTTGCACATAGACCCTCGAGGCTTTAGAATATAGTTTAAGAATTCCATGCATGCAAAGCATTTTATTAATAAGATAAATTAAGTATAAATAGTAATAGAGTTATAAATAGTAATAGAGTTATCTTGGGTTAATTCCTATCCTTATGGGAATGATATTTTAGTTACTATTTTATTACTTTTATATGACATATACACTTACATAGATATAGGGTTTACATACAACTAGCCTATCAGTTTCCTAAGCCTAATTTCGTTAGCAAATGAAAGCTTGTATATCATTCAATTGCATATTATTAGTAATGTTTATTATATACATAATGTATATCATTATGAAAGATATTATAACAAAAAATTTAACATTTCTTATTAATGAGGTTTTAATAAAATGTCACCTAAAATATAGATGATTTGTTATAAATAAAAAAACATATTGATAACTTGTGTTTTTATATCAACATTATATATTTATGTGTTTAAAATATGTATTATTCTATTGTTAAATTTATGTTATGTACTGATGATAGCTAAAATTGCCATCATATGAAGCAACTTCATGTTGAATATGATTGGTGACTTTATAATATTATTTATTAAGGCTTCTTTTGGGATAACTTTGTTACTTCTTTCTACAACAGCTTTTAGTTCAAAAAATTCTTGAAAAAAAAATTTATAGTAAAAAACTACTTTAAATGAACTAAGAAAGCTATCCCAAACAAAGCCTTAATTACAATCTTTTCATGTGTACTTGTCCATATGAATGAATGCTTCTTTTATGTCCCTTACTCATATCATTTTAAAGCCAACTCATGAAGTACTTAAATTTGGTTAATGTTGCTTATATGTTTTGTAAGCTTAGTTAGATCTAGCCCAAAGTAAAGGTTCAAACCATCTCTACATGATTAGCACTAGCTCAATGAGGAATTAATATGGACTGATCAATGCAAATTAACTCTTTCCCATATTTTAATTAGTGCATTGGAACCCTAGCTCAAATAAAACCTTATTGTGACTTAGCCTCATATGAACTAGCTTTTATTAAATCTAATCCTAGTCTAGCCACTAGAATAATCACAGGCTTGTTTGGTAAGCTAGGAACTACTTTAGGTCAATTTAAATTTTCTAAGTAACCATGAATAGTGGGATATATTTAAACCTCTTTAGGCAAACTCTGAGATAGTGTTAGTCACATATAGTTAAAATTTGAGCATTAAGCTAGTTAAACTTAAACCCTACCTTTGTCTTTGGCTTAGATAACCTAAGGTCACCTTAAATAAATCAAAGTCTAAAGCAACCCTTAGGATGCTTTTTGTTGACCTAACTTTAGCTAAAATTAAGTGCAAGACCAAGTTAAACCTTAGTTAACTTGGGGTAGCCTAAATATAATACAAGTATCAATCTTACTAAACTATTGAACCTAAACCCTTGGAATCCCTTCATGTGATCTCATTAGACCTACTGGATCTAGTTAGCTCCATTTGACACAATATGTCAATTAGAATTAATCCATAAGCTCATATGTAACCAAAAGTAAATTTAATCAAACATGGCTCAAATGATTAGTCTAGGCTAGGCCTTATTGCAAGTAAGGTTTAAACTTAATTATTCCTAGTTATGTATAGCTTAAGATAACCTAAATATGGTCTTACATCTCATAGAATTGTATTAATTTTAACAAAACCATATTATCATATAGAACCAAAACATCAACCCATAGCAGATCTTCAACCTTCCATTATCTCATTAGACCCATGCCCTAGTCTTTGATTTATAATAAGATGACTCGTAGTTCAAATAAAGAGCCATAATATAGTAAAAAAGAGGACACATGATTAAAAACTTGGTTTTTACTTCTAAGATCAAAATTGAATTTCACAACTCTCTCAACTCCCTCTCAACTTCCCATAGTCTCCACATTATCATAAAGAACCATCTTAGAGAGGTTCATAATGATATCACATGAAGGCAAATAATCATTGGTCATCCATGTTACAATCTGGGAGACCAACATTATGTTTTGACGATTACAAATATTATTGGATGATTATTTATTTTCTCTTGCTTTATATACGATATATATTTTATGTGCATTACTATAACATTTCAAGTTCCATATACACAAAGCATCATCAGAGAATCAGAGCTCAAGAAATTATTGTATAGGTTAAACTTATTGAAAGAGTTTGAAATTTTATTTTTCTCAAGTCAATATATAAAAAAGGTATATGTTAGCTTATCAGCCATGCATACACACATAAGAAGAGTATAAAATAAATATTTTAATTTTTTATAAATGACATTGTGTAATACATATCATATCATACAATTAGTTCAAATAAAAATTAATTAAAATACTTAATTTAAATGAGAAAATAAATTTTAATTATAACAAATTATACTGGATGAAAAACTATTATAAAAAATTGTGCTGTCAAATCAAACTCAGTTAAAATAGTTAAATTCAAATTTTAAAAATAGAAATTTTTATAATGTATGAACCTATTTATATTGTATAATCTTTCAAAATATTTCCTAATTAAAGTTAGGTAATTAACTAATCAAATCAAATTTGAATTAATTACATATCATACTATACGATCATGTATTAAGGCTCCATATAGGATGGCAATTAAGGAGCTTTAGGAGTTGAACTGAAGTTAGCTGATGTGTTATGATGCATCACAATAAAGTGATAGCCTATGCTTACAAGCACTTAAAGCCACATAAAAGGAACTATACTACACATGATCTGAAGTTAGCTGATGTTGTATTTATTTTGAAGTCTTTACGATATTATTTATATGGTGTCAGGTATGATACTTTTATTGATCATCATAATTTAAAATATATATTCATTCAGAAAAGATCAAAATTTGAGGCAAAGTAGATGGCTTAAGTTGATCAAATATTATTATTTGACTATTCAGTATTAATCAGGTAATGCTAAACTAGTAGCATAATGCTTTGAGCAGGAAATCTTTTGGAGTTTTATTTTTCCAGCTCACTTCTGATAAGTATTTGATACAAGAAATAGAGAGATTATAGTTGGAGATGAATTTTTCTACTGATTGGGATTCTGATATGTTGGATCAAATATTTATTTAGCTATCTTTATAAGAAAGCATTAAGAAAGCTCATAAGTTATATACTAAACATCTGAAGCTGATTGATCTGATTAAATATGGTAAAAATTTAAAGTATATGTATATGTTTCTGATATTATCTTCTGCAAGAATCGATTATGGGTTCCTATTTTTAGAGATATAAGGTGAGATATTCTACATGAGGCTCATTATTCATGTTGCACTATTCACCCAAGAAGTATATATATATATATATATACAGTTATCTAAAAGGTATATTTTGGTGACCTATTATATTATATATATATATATATATATATATATATATCCAGAGGATGTGACAAATTTTATATCTAAATGTGATACCTATCAGTTAGTAAAGGCAGAGCATTAACGATTGGTAGGTCTTTTGAAGCCATTACCCATTTTGGTGTGGAAAAAGGAAGAAGTTAGATAGATTTTACTAGGGGTTTTCCCAAGTTGAGGCAATGACAAGATACTATTTGTGTTGTAGTTGATCGTCTGACAAAATCAACCCATTTCATTTTGAACTGACAGTATGATTTTGTAAACAAATTTGCATAAATATGTGTGCATGAGATAATCAAATCATATTAGATACCAAATATTATAGTCACTAATAGAGATGGAGGTTTACCTCCAGGCTATAGAGAGGTATTCAATAAGGGTTAGGAACAAAATTGCATTTCAGTATAACATTTCATTCGTAGATAGACAGACAATTCGAGAGGACTATTCAGGTACTGAAAGATCTTCTGCGACTTTGTATTCTTGATTTTGGAGGTAGTTAGAAAGACCATATTCCTCTAATCGAATTTACTTACAATAATAATTTTCAATCAAGTATATATATGGCTCCATATGAGGTTTTATATGGTAGAAAATACAGAACTCCTGTATCTTAGACAAATGTGGTGAGAGACATCTGATTGGGGCATCCTTGGTTGATAATGCTATTAAAAAGATCCATTTGATCAAAGATAGATTGATACTTGTACAAGACAAGCAATGACAATATTTTAATGATAAACATCAGGCTGTAGAATTTTTTGTAGAAGATTTTATTTTTATTAAGATTGGACAGATGAAAGGTATTGGCAAATTTGGCAATAAAGAAAAATTGAGTCCAAGGTATATTGGACCATTTGAGGTTATTAAAATCTACCAATAGATTACAGTTGCCATATCACATATAAAAAAATCATAATATATTTCACATGTCAGTTTTGAGAAAATGGATATATGATTTTGAAAATAGGATATGTGCTGAAGACATTGAGGTACATCCAAATCTGAGCTACAAGAAAGAGCCATAGAGGATTCTAGCCAATGATGTCAGAAAGCTAAGGAGTAAACAGATCCTTATGGTTAGATTCCAGTTAATGATGGGAGCAAATGCAACAACAACAAGCATGAGGCTGGTTGTGCATGGTTTAGTGATTAGTTTGTCTTCATTCATCGCTACTTCCAATCACCACCACTGCCACCTTATAAAAGTCCCTCCTATGATTAATATGTGATGAGATGTATTGTTTGTGCTTTATAGATTGCTTATCTTTTTTTTTTTTTTTTTTTTTTTTTTTTTTTTTTTTTTGTATTATTATTTAGTCCATAGTTCTTCTTTTTGTGATGTAAAAAAGGGACAGTAGGGAATTGTTGGTTGTATTGATTTATTTTTGTTATGTAGTTTGTCTTACTTATTTTTCAGTACTTGTTTTGTTTTTATTTTGCTTTTAGTTTATATTATTTGCTCATTAAAATATAAATTAAAATTTAAAAAATATTTAAAAAATTATCCATATTTTTAAAGGAATCGCTTAGTAAGGAGGAGAGATTAGTAAGAAATTAAAATTAACTTATAAATTCAACAAATAATATTTTACATTATTAAAAAGGGGGAGTTTATTTCAATCCAAGAGTCCGATCTTATATTTTGATAATTATAACAATTATTGAAAGATTATTTATTTTTCCCTACTTTATATACTACATATTTTACTTTGTGCATCACTAATATTTCAGGTTTAACATACACAATGCATCATCATAGAATCAGAGCTCAAGAAAGTGTTGTATAAGTTAAACTTGTTAAAATAGTATTTAATTTCATTTTTTTTTAGTTATTGCATATAAAAAGGTGTATGTTAGCTATGTGCACACACACACAAGGGGAGGGAAAAAATTTATTTTAATTTTTCTATTAATCATACAGTACGATTCAGATCGTTCAAGATGAATTATAACTAATTTAAATGAGAAAATGATTTTAATTATAACTAATCACACTATACAACAGTCAATCGTACTAAATGAATATTTATTTTCCAAAACCGCACAATCGAATCAAACTTAAAAAAAAAATATTTTGAAAACTGAATTGTTTGTACTATATGATATTTTATAATCTTGCCTAATTTAAGTCAGGTAATTAAGGAATCAAATTGAATATGAATTACTTATAGATTAGTAGATGATCATGTATCTTACAATACGAATTATCTGAATGCTCTTTGGACAAACCTTGGTTTGTCCTGTATGATCTGATGTTTAATTTAAGCTAATAATATTGTAGGATTTATAATCACGATCTATAGCAGTAATGAACTAATCGTACTGTACGATACTCTAAAGATATAGTACAAATAGAGTCGGCAAATTTAAAAAATTTGGATTTTTAGAAGCCCACTATTTAAACTCTATTTAATTTGTTTTGAAAAGTCTTTAGTTCTATTGGGTCATCTATTGGTGGTGCTTGAGAGGTTGTTTCTTCTTGAGAGAGCTTGAAGAGAGGGCTTTGCGCAAATGAGAGAAAGGGACAGGTGCGAGAGGAAATATAATCTTGAGTATGCCAAGAGAGTAAGAGTTCTTCGCACGGTTACTCTGGCCAACTTCAACTCGAGTTCCTCCATGTTTCATTATTTGTCATGTGTGAAGGAAGTCTTTGAAGTCAAAGATCGTCGGCTACTCCGCCACAACGAGAAGGAGAAATTGATTTGGGTTACTTCGTCGTTTTGAGGAGATGAAAGAGATTTTGGCTCTTCACTGCACCGAGGAGGTAAAAGGGATTTTGGCACTCACGCTCACCAAAAAGGTGAAAGGGATTTTGGCAATCCGCCATATAAAAAATGTAAAAGGGTTTTCTAGGGTGTCAATATTTGACACGACCCGAAAACTTGACCCGAACCCGACCAAAAAAATTTTTGGTTTTGGTTGACCAGAGATCGAACCGGGTCTTGTTTGGGTTAAGATTTTCGACCCATTTTAAAAATCGAGTCTGATTCGGGTTGACTAGGAAACCCGAGATTGACATGGAATGACACTCCCTGCCCTCGCTGACCAGACTTGCCTGCACTGGCGATATATGACCGAAGATGCCCAGTCAGCCATCTCGCATCCCGAAGCCTCGCCTCTCGAGGCCTGCGTCGCGTCTCGTGTATTATCCCAGACCTGCTCGCCGCGCTGATCACTGACCTGCCTGCCTACTGTTAGTTGTTGGCCCGCTTCCACCAGCTTCCATTACCACTGGCTGCAACCCACAGCTGTTGTCGACCCGGCATTGTCATGTTCATGAGTCGGGTTGAGTTGACTCAAATCCAAAGCGGGTCAGGTTCGGGTCCGAAAAACCAACCCATTTAAAAAAATGGGTCGAGATTTGGGTTGACCCAATAGTGCCGATCAATTCCGGGTTCGACACGACCCATGACCTGAAATTAACATCCCTAGGATTTTCAACTATCTCATCGCACTGGGAGGTGAAAATAATTTTGTTCACCTAGTTGTAAAAGTTAAAGGATAATCATTTTTATTTAATGCAATATCCAAAGAGGACTTCGCGAGGAATGGACGAAAGTCAAGTTGACAGAAACACTATAAAAATATGATTTGCTTTCTTTTATTTTTCGCATTTACTTTCTGCATATTTACTTTCTTACACATTTAATTTAATTCAAATATGGGTTGAATATTATTATCATTGTGTTACAACATCATTGTAATTATTTTGAATATAATCTTTGTTTTAAAAAGAAAAAAAAAAGATAAAATTATTTTATTTAGAAAATAAAAAATACAAAAATTAGAATTTACTTTTGGTTGACATCATGAAATATGATTTAACTTTTAGATTAAATTCTGAATTTGTTTTTAAATTAAAATACCAATTCACCTTCTTTTTGATGTGTCATTTTATAGTTCAATTTATTTCACAACTATTAAACTTTCAATTGACACTAAACCAAAATATAATTTATTTATTTAGGTATATATCTTTGTATAGGCTAATCACATTCATCACACATTCTTAGGTTAAATCACACTCATGTTTGAACATGTCAAATCTTCTTTAAATGGGGTATATTTGAATTCCAAGGCTCAAAATTGATCTAGACACTCATATTGATCTAGACATACCAAGTTTACTAAAATAAATAGGCAGATCATGTACAAAAATAAAATCAATTAAAATCACGTACAAAACTAATTCAACACAATTTCTTAGCATACAATATCAAAATCAAATCTTTTTTTTTTTTTTTTTGGGATAGTTCACACTAACATTTTTTTGGTGAAAAAGAAAACCTACTCCATACAAAGTTGCTAAAATTTGAAATGCAATTATTTCGCAATGTCATTACACACTGCAAGAGAGATTTACCTAAACAAATAATAAAATCACCATCAAAATGAATTTTATAAGCCTGTATTCTTTTCTATCACCCCGAACTGCATTGAACTATTCTATGGCCTCTCTCAGGAGCATAATCATACCAACAAAAAAGTATATTTTTGGCAGATTGCAGAATTACAGTGCACATAGGCAACTCTTCAAGCAGCAAGATGATCGAATTGTGTTTTAGGTTTTATTTGGGACGGCTTATTGCTTCTTGAAGCAGCATTTTAGATCAAAAATTAAAATTTTTGAACTAAAAAGCTACTTCAAGAAGCTGTAAGAAAGCTGCCCCAAACAAAGCCTTACTCTAGCGATTTCCAATTACCAAGAATTTCACCTGTATTCACTGGAAGCCCTTGGTTTACCTTTGCTCATTGAATTCAGTTGCTGCGATACAAAAATGACTCCCATGATAATGATCAGGCAACCAACAAGAGTGCTGAAGAAAAGAGCTCCAGGTTGCCTGGTCTGCACAAAGCCATAGACTCCACTGGATGTAACAAGAATAATGTCAGTGAAACTATCCCCAGAGAAATCATCCAGGACCAAGGCATGTGTAGGAGAGCCAGGCAATTCAACTGAAGATAAAAAGCTGCCTCCAGGAGAGATCACCACAGCTTCTTGTTCGCCGCCAGCGATTATCACCTCTTTGTTGTCATGTGCTCGCAATGAAAAAGATTTCAAGGTAGGCACAATCTTAGCTTCTTCCGCCATTCCGGACGGAGATGGAAGATTTGACCATGTTGCACCAGTTGTGAGCTGCCATCTCCAAGTGGCACCTTCACCGTGCACGCCGGGGGAGTATGAAGTAACCTATACAAAATGGAAGAGCAGAAGGAATTAATATGCCGTGAATGCGGAGTAAGGCTTTGTTTGGGACGGCTTTGTTACCTGCTTCTTAAATCAACTTTTTAGTATAAAAAATTTAATTGTTGTACTAAAAAGCTATTTTAGAAGCACTAAGGATGCCGTCCAAAACGAAGGCTAAATCATAATCAGCAAAAGAGAAAACAGACAGAAATTGTTGCACAGCCTGTGAGAAAAACATCTTCATGCATTAGAGAGAATGGCAGTGTGAGCTAGATTGGAAGACTCAAACCTCTCCATGGCTTGTCAAAAAGACAATATCACCATGACTTCCTTTTCGATGCTTATGCCCATCGTCTCTGCGTACCAGTAATGGAGTTGCGACTTCCACGGCACCTGAATCGACTGTCCTGCCGAAACTCCTAGCAAAATCTCCATGCTGGAATAGGTTGAAGTGTGAATGGTGGCAGATAGAAGCATTGAAAAGCTGCTCCCGAACAGGTACACCTGAAGTAGCAACAGCCCAGCAAGGCTTCAATACTTCCATGGAACCAGTCACAACAGTTCTTTCAACTCCATTTCCTCCCACCACCTATAAAAATAAAAAACAGCTCAAATTAGCTTGCAAGGGAATAAAATTTTTTCCTGCAAACTCAGTTCTTTCAAGTACAGTAGTTGTCAAGCATGAAGTTTCTACAAAATATAAAGATAAACCTCCGTCGGGCTAGGGCTTGGACTTCCCAAACCATATGCTCTAGACAAAATCTCTATATCCCCTCATACTAGTGCTATTGACCTAATGGTTTATCAAATGAGACTTCGAGAGAAATTCCATTTATTATCTTTGTACTGCAATTGCATTGTGAATAAACTTATCTCAAGCTACAATTAGATTTTATTTTGGGGCAGTTTAAGATATTCTTATTTTGTTTTTAAAAGCTTCTTTCTCAGCCATAGTTTCAAAATTGTTCATTAAAAACTAACTTTTTAAGGCAAAAGTTTGAAAATCCGATGATAAAGTTGTCTTCCTAACTTATATTATTTTTCACTAACTACTTTTCTTTTTATTTGAGATTGAAATGCCTAGCAAGAGGTCACTGTGGCGTCCGTGGGGGACAGTTCTGATGGAAGAAAGGGGGATGTACATGCAACATCAACATAAGATTTAAAGAGGAAAAAATTATTATGTCAAGCTAAAGAAATGTGAGATTATTAGAACTGAAATTCAAATTTTTTTTTATTTCACTTTAATAATTAGGGTATTTGATAGTATTTGAGTCTTTTTTACCATGCCATACACAAAAACTATATAGGTATTTTAGGTATTTGTGATTTTATCTTGTAATATATTAGAACTATATTTAAAGGCATGTGAAAGGAAAAAGGATTCAATTTTTTGTTGCTAAATTTTGAATATTCTCTTAGTTCTTGAAAAAATGAGTTCTCCTTGGAATTTCTCCATTGCGTTCTTCCCAAACTTATCAACCAACCTTCTATAGTTGGTTGTAGCATCATCACATACTCAGGTTCTTGCTCATTGTAAGCACCGGATCGTGTTTTTCCCATCCACCTTCACCTCTTCCTCTTCAGTTTTTTACAAATCTCACTTGCTAGAAGCCACTAACAGGTAAAGGGAACTTATCACCACACAAGCCACTTGATTGGAGCATTCAAAACACTTATCATGCAAACAATGCACAAACTATAAATAGAAACAAATCGGGTTCTTAACATCAAACATCTTCAAAATAAATAGGCAGCAAGAGTAACATGGCAATATGCACGGTTGTGGTCTACATTGAAACCATTAAGAAACAGTTACTCATTGCTAAAGAACCTGAGAACCGACCACACGAGAGGGATTCCTACTAAATCAATATATCACAGAATTTCTTTCTTGAAGATCATTTATATGTAATGAATATTATATACTTGTTTGACGCAATCTGGAAATTGCAATGAGCAAATTGTAATAATTCTTTAAGATATTAAATGGTAGCGATGAAGTGGATCCCAAATTGATCAAAAGGAAGCGGAGGTGAGCAATCCATGGGATCTTCATTTGATGATGGTAGAGATGTTGCAAAATTAGAGCAAGTGTTTTATTTTGATGATGGAGAGATGGAGCTGAACTAGGGATAGGTGTTAGAATGCTCTTAGGATTATGGTTTGGGATGATTTAGAAGATGGCGGCAAACCAAATTCGTTAGATTGTAAGGAAATCTCAAGTGTATGGTAAACAAATCAGCCAACATTATGAACATAAAAATTGCAGTGAATCACATCATGAACACAATAAAAAGTCAAACAATTTTGACAAATATTGAAAGATAATCCAGAAATACTAAAAGGGTTAAGGAGAGTTTTAGGATTAAGGTTGTCAATTTTTGATAGAAGAGAAAAGTGTATATTCAATAGGAGTGAAAAACTTCTAATTATAGGAGAGAAAAATGGGAAATCAGGAGCAAGAGAGGAAAAAATATGTGCCAAGTAAAGCATTAGGCAAAAAGAAGGAAACCATGATTTCATAAACTCTCATATAACTTAAAAGTTATTTAGCTTTTCATGTGTGGTAGCGATGTCATGTTGATGAAATAGAAGGTGATGGATGGCCAACAAAAATTCTGCTGAGGCGGGAAGAACTCTCCTTTAGAGAATACTAATGATGGTACTCATCCATAATATCAGGCGCAACTCATTGATGTTCTTGATTTATTAGCCAGGAATTGTTTAATGGTGGAAGATCGAGCTATTGAATTTGATATTTTTGTTGGCCAAAAAGTGTCTAATATAACTTAATCTGTAGTCATCCAGCCAATTTCAGATGCAGATGAAACTAGCACTATAACAGGAATATGTAGTCTTTGGGGATGTAATAACTCCATTTGAAGATAAAATTGATAAGCAGTCTCTTTCTTCTTGGTTATAAAGGGTTCCAAAACCTTCTTTAGATTTTCACTGACATGACACTGCCCATGCAAAATTCCATGACATTTTATGCCTCCTACAACTCCGGATCATCCCAGATTGATTCACATCATTTTCCACCTCTCTTCTGGTGGAAACCCTAAGCCCAGATAACAAATCTATGATGTCCGCAATAGACTCGATGTAGCATAACACCCTTCCTACTTCACAGTTTCGAAATCAAGAACTTCAAATGCAAGGAACTTGTGGTGATGGAGACCGATTGACCATCATTTTAGGTATAAATCTTTCAACTTATTAATTAAATTTAAATTACTTGTTCGTTTATAGGTCCATTAATTTTAGCATGATCCAAAAAACCCCATTAAAAGTAAGATCAAGTGTTGCCCAACAGTCTTACCTGCTAACTATCCTATGTAAAAGAAAGTTTCACAAAATATCAAGAATTTCAAGTGCATAAAGAAAGAGCACATTACAATCCCAATTTAAACTACTTTGAAAACTATAATTAGGTCACCATTAACATATCTAATCCAGCTTCATGGATAGGCCCCTAATAATAACTGGTCTATGCATATCTTCCCTAAAACCAATTACTTTCAATCTCAACATAAAAAGGAAGCCCTAAATCTTTCAACAACAATAACAACAACAACATCATGCCTTTATCCCACTATGTGGGGTCGGACACATGAATCCTATTTCTCCATTGTGTACTATTAAGAGTTATATTCTCATTTAAATCTAATAAAAAAATGTCATTTCTAATATTTTCTAATCAAATCTTTTTTAGTCTACCTCTAGCTTCATAACACAAGTCAAATTTAATACATCTACTTTCCTAACCGGGTCATCAAAAGACCACAATTTTATGTGACCAAACCATCTAAGATGACTCTCTCAAATCTTTCAAACAAAGAAAAAATCACACAAGAGATACAATAATCAAATAAGACTAAATAATACCAAAAAGTTCTCCATGCGAATGCTCCTCAGAATGATACCTACAATCATGTCCATGAAAGCATCACATTATATTGAATGTCATCAACCATGCACTGAAGAAAGAAAGATCTTATTAGTCATGGAGAAAAACTTCCGTCTTCTCTCTCCCTCTTGTTTCCTTTTCAACTTCATTGTTTATGCTCTACAACCAGTCGATTGAATTTTCCACCACAACATGGCACTCTAAATTCCTTCTGATGATTGGATTTCTAAATTTCTCAAGCCCACATGTACGCCTATGCCCATGAACTGGCTCATTTGTTGCTTTTTTTTTTATTTATGGTAGTTTCAAGGAAATTAATTTTGAATTAAAATCATAGTCAAATTCCAACTTGATACCCAAAATATTAATTTCGTATAAAACTTCAAATTTTGATATTATTTATAAAAAAAGGAATAATTTGCATTTATCATGACACATATTTTAATTTTTGTGCTTATGTTGGCAAGTTTATAGAGACAAATTACTACGCTTAGTGTCCTTAAAGGTGAATCAACACTCACCTAGGCTCCCCAAGTGAGGCAAGACCAAAACATCTCTCATACCTCCTGGACAAGCATTATCGCTATGGCATGCAATCATCCTACACTAAAGTGCTAGACAATGAGGCAAGCACCTCGCCACAATTGGAAAGATGATTACTAGCAATTCTCATAGCAGAAAAGCTAATTTTTCATAATAATAAATTGAAATTAGGTGATGCAAAACAATCGGAGAAACAAGAATGCATATTAGAAAACATTCTATATCAAATGTATGTAAAGTAGCTTTAAGCTCTAGAGTAGTAAATCAAGAGGGTGTAAATAATTAGTGTGAGGAATCCAGGAAGAAATAGAGGGCTATAAGTCCAATGATGGAAAAGAGAACATGAATGATGAAGAATATGGAATAAATAAAAACAAAGATTAAATTATACCTAGGTTTACATTATACAAATATAAGTAGTTCATCGTATTTGTTAAAGATAAATTATTTACCAACAAATTTGCACTTACATTACAATGGAACTTTAATATTCACAAATTTCCACATTTACTTAAATATAAATTTTTTTTTACTTAAATGTGACGATAATCACTTCATTCTCCCAAACAATATTCATCATGTCTAACAATATTTATAAGTGATATAAGAATTTACTTTATAGCTCCTAACTTTGCTCGGACAAGCACCTACTTAGATGCTAGATATTGGGGTGCTGGGCAATCATATCGTCTTGAGCATGCGTAGTGCTTTCAACAACAATGACTTGGAAGTTGTTTATTCATCAACAAAAGTACACTTTTCACTCGAGAAGCTCCTAAGTTATGTTATTTATGACAGCTCACATATGTTAAAGAAAGAAGAAATTTTTACTGCAAGTAGCATTCTATTGGAATAAAAACAATTTTCTAGTAGATTTTTTTTTTTTTTTTTCTGTAAGTAAGAAACTAAGATGCATATCTAGATTTTCCACAACTGGAAAATGCATACGATTGCAATCTAGAAACCAACAATGAAAGCTTTTCCTTAAAAAGTGTTTTTTTTTAAATCGCTCATTAGAAAGTGGAGTTGAGGAGCAGATTTTCAAACTGTTTTCGCACCTGAACATGGTCCAAAACTCCATCTCCATTAATATCAGCGTGAAGGCCTCCTTCTGGAAGATGAAGCTGGAATCGAAAGAGGCAAATAAAATTTCCATTACAAGTATAATAAAACAACAATCAGAAAACTATGTATAATGGCTATGATATACCTAGAAAGCATGAAAATTATATGGGTCTCAAAAAAACCGTAATATAAACATAAGAGTAATTTTATGTGTGCATAAGCATGCATGACTTCCATATGTTTAGATACATATTATGCATCCATGTTATAGAGATTACACTCATCCATGTTGGGATTTAGATAAAGCTAATGATCATGATGGAGATATGCATTAATCATATTAGTGTTATGTGCATTCATTCACAACATCAAACCTTTTGCCTCACTACATTGGGTCGACTACATGAATCAATTTTCTCCATTATCCAATTAACAGTCAAATTCTTATTTAAATCTAATAAAAATATCATTTCTAATATTTTCTAAACAAGTCTTTTTAAGTTTATCCCTACCTTTTTTAACATAGGTCAAATCTAATACATCTACTTTTCTAACCAGATCATCGGAAGGCTAACATTTTATGTTCTATGCATTCATATATGCAAAAAATTGTTTGGTGGAGGTTGAAAACTCAAAGTTGACTTTTGAAAATTAGGGGTGATTATGCCTTGTAAATAGGCAAACATATTAATACGACAAATAGAGTCTCAGACGCATAAGTGTAATGCCCACACACAAGCATAATATGAGAGGTGGCATAAAATATTAAGCGCTAAAGTTGCTGGCACCTTGACATGAAGTGATGAACTTAGAGGATGAGAGGGGGGAGGGGCTGCGCCCAACCACCAAATTTGGAGTACACCCCTTAATATTATTTATTATATTCAAAAACTTTATCACCCTAGACTTGACAATGCAAAATGTATAGAGCATATAGAAAAATAAATTACAAATAAGCATCATTAAGCATTACACTAAGGAAAATCATCAAGTCAAATAAAGTAGCAGTTTTATGATATAATTTAATCTTGCTTGACTTTATTTTCACTTTGCATCTTATCATAAATATCTTAGAAATTACAGATGATGTGTCTTAAGCATTACAAAGAAAGTCATAAGACATCCTAAACGCAAAGCACTTGGTATCAAAAATCAAATATCTTCTTTAAAATTTTAAAAAGAGAGGATGGGATTCTTTGCTCCAAATGATGAACTTATTTTGTAAAAAATGAGATTTACATACTTCAAATATAAATACTCGACACTCTATAGATCAAAAATGCTATTGTCATAGAAAAAAACACTATTACAGTGGAATATTATTATAAAGTTGTTATTGTCATCACCACTTTACAAACAAATTGCAAGAGATGAATAACAGGTTTGATGAAGATATTGTAGAGTTTTTTGTTTTAAATTCAAACTTGGATCCATAAGAAGGATACCTAATCATTTAAAATTGATGATATTTGTTACCTTGCAGATAAAATTATCCTAAGATTTTGCGTAACTAAAAAAATCTACTCTTAAAATACAGTTGGAGCATTTTGAAATTTAAACTCATCTAAATTAAATTTTTTTAAAACTTATCCATAATTTTTTATCTATATCAAATGTTGGCAAAGATGAAAAAATTGATCATCCTCTTATTGATCGATTAATTTGGTTGGTTACTATACATGTTTCTCTTGCAATAACTAAACATGCATTTTTAGCAATGAAGATTGCTAAGAAAAGATTGTGAAATAACATGAAAGATGATTTTCTTGCAAGTTCAATGATAATATATATTGATAAGGATATTGCAATGAATTTTAAGGTATAATCAATTATTGATAATTTCGATGTAATGAAGAATTAACTGACATTTCTAATGTCTAACCATAATATTAGATTTTTTATTTTTATTTTTGCTTTCGAGGTTATTCTTGTTTGAATTTTTTATTTAATCTTTTTTGTCTACTTATGTTAGTAAGTTGTGCATGTGTGAATCCTGGTTTGCCACCCCTCTTTGAATCCTAGTTCTACCACAATAGTGACGAGTGTGAGTGTGTAAAAATAAACTTGTATATAAGATATTTGTTTCTCCTCCAAGAATGATAATGTCTATTCTCATTCAAATTAAATTTATAAATATGACCTTCAAATGTTAATCAAGCTTTTCAATTATCATTAACACCATTAAAACTAGTGATATGCACAATTTCATGCATTGTTACAATCATTTAATCATCCATCATAGGAACAAAAAATTACTCCAGAAACGACTTCAATTGCATGAAATAAATTTATAGCTATCATAGCATCCAATCTTATAAATGATTTGAATTTACATATAGATTATTCATGATATTTATAGCATATTAAATATTTATGGTTGGTGAAATACATGACTTGAATTAAGTTTACTAGGTGGGATGCATGTAACACCTGTAATTTCAAAAAGTACATCAAAATGATTTTTTATATTCTTCTTATATCTCAAGCAATTTTCTAGTGTTACTGACTAATGGAATCATGTAATTATCCTGATTTCATTTCTATAAATCATGAGCACAAATCACGACTTCCATTATGGTCATTTCTTGGTCAAAATCTTGCAAATAAAAAAAAAGTACAAATAAATCCAGCAAATGGAATTACTATAAAAGCCCTAAAATTGGTAGACTAAAGATAACCAAGCTAAAAGACAGTGTGTGAATAAACACTTATAGACCTGAATTAATATCACATACTGCAAAACTTAATGATCACTAGATAAGAATGATTCATGAAGCCAAACGTTAATTGTTGTGGCAAGGCCAATGACGATGCCAAAACAAAATCATGTGGATAAAAAAATAATAGAATATACTAAATTATATATCTATAAAATATAAATGTGCCAATCTATCTGAAAATTATAAGATGGCTATTTAGCTTATTAATGTATAGGTAAATATAAGGGAATGATTCCACGAATATAAGAAGGTAATAGAACCATAGCTCATCCATCTATAAACCTTATGTTCTTGATAGCTGATGCAAAGATTGCAATAGTACATATACAGTGAACTTCTCTTTTATTTTTTTTAGTTATCGCTCTGTCATCCTTTTTAAATAAAAATAGATATTTTGAATGGACTGAAAATAAACATTTTAAGAGTAAGAGTACTAGTCCGTGTTTTTTATGATAAAGCTTCTATATACAAGCATCGCTGTAACATATAGGATAATCTTTGAACAGGTGTATGAACTTTGAATTACAAAAAGACCTCACAACAAGTAGTAGATATCATGGTTATAGAACCAAACTTGATTAAATTTAACTGGCAACCCAGGCAAATGACCCTGCACCAGTGACAAGGCTGAGTTTGGATGCAGACATTATCTGATGTGTGCACCAGATCAGCAGTCTTAGGCAACCATTTCCTGAAGGTCTATCATTTCGCCTATCAAGCAATGTCCGCTTAAACATGCTGTGGGTGGAATCATAAATTTAAATGAAATGTCAACCTAACGTTAGAACTGGATAGAAACAAGATCAGACAGAGCACAGTTAGCCTCAAGTTTCATTCATTAAAAATTAATGGAATAGTTGGGTGGCCTTTGCTTAACAATTGGTGCTCTTGATCAAATGTTTTGCATATCATTTTACTGGGATTATGGATGAATCCCCTAATCCATTGATCTATAATATATATATATATTATGGGCAAATTCAAAAGAAAGAGATATTAGAGAACAAGAGTGCTAAATTGTCAATGAGAAAAGGTGAATGCATGTGCAGCAATCACCACCAATGATAAAAAAAGCCTTCACATAAATTAACTAATCACAAACAACAAAGACATGTAATGGAATTGCAAGTTATGGATTGGCATCCGTCAGAAGTGAAGCTAAACTGATTGGATAACCAAGCACTCCTGTAATTAGTTTCTAATTTTATTTTTAGTATATTGGCATAGCAATGGTCCATAGAGGTACACAACAGAATTAAATCCCCCTGACATCTGCATGTTAAAACTTCAGGCATAAGGCTATGTTTCGATAGTCAAACCTTTACCACATATACCAAACCAATAGAATGATGGTCATTCAAACTATGAAAGATCAGCTGCATGATTTCAACAAAAGAATTCTATACCTTGCAAAGTGTTCTCCCAGATGCAAGGTGAACAGCCTCTATTCCTTCCTTCTGATGTGCAACAACAACATTAGGAACCCACCAAAGCTGAGTATGATTTGTTATGGTAGGAATATAAAGATGCCTCTGCATTCAAAAATATACAATAGAAAATCAGAAGGCTGCATTAAACAGTTATTACTACTTATTGGTGTTTTGAAAAACAGCTGTATGAAAAAGTAAGGATTCATCATCAAGCAGTTCGTGCAATCAAAACTATAATTAGTAATAGAATCAGAGAACTAATAGGGGTCATTCATCCCTTAGGCGTCATATAGTATTTCTTAAGAAATACGAAAAGGATAGTTAAATCTCATCAATGCACCAGTATTCAAAACTTCACACACAAATCTGTCCATTCAAATAGGGTAATAAATTACGCATGCATTCATGTGTGATGCCAGGTTTACAACCTCATATATGAAGAAGATTCATGTATGCAAGGAAAACAAAATAGATGCAGTACGAACATGAATCCCATGATAAGTACACCTTATTTTTTTTTGCTGAGCCAGCATAACTTGCAGCTTTCCCAATTGCCCTGGCTATTTTATTAGATGAATCCTTCCCAGGAGGATTGTTTTCAACAGGTAGATGCAAAGGATTTGTTGAGGATTTTCCCGTCATTCTCTTCAGTGGTTTTCTTTTGTGCTTTCTAAAATGTGCAAGCTCCAAGGAAGTATCTTCTCTTCTATCCTAATAAAAGTGTAATCTAGATATGAGTTAACATCATTCGAAGCTTATTTTTTATTTAATACAGAAGAAAGTAATAAATACCCAACGATGAGGCATTACTCCAAGAATTGATTCCCTGAATTCTCTGCATTCAAACTGAAATTTAACATAAATGACTAAAGAATTCTCAGGAAAAATTCATCACAATTAAGAATGGGATAAAGTTTAACAAGAAAAATCAACCTCAAGATGGCACAAAACATGAATTGATTGAAATCATCTCTGAATCAGCACAAGAATACATAAGGAAGTCAATCAGAAAACAATATGAACTTATAGCGTCACATAATGTCAAATCCAACTGTTGCCCGATCTAATAATTATTTCCTTGTAGGATTCAAGAAAGTTGTCTTCAAAACTTGTTCCATCTAGCATCCGGCAAAAGGTAATCTATTCCGGTATCAAAATTGCATCAAAAAGATTTTAAGCTTTAGATCATAATTAAAATCAAGAACATTATAATTTAAAATGTGGTTTTCTTCACATTTCACTTGTATGAATATCATGCAAATTGAGCTGAACCTAATGGTAATACAATAGGAATATGACACTCCGGTAAATATACTATATTAAAGCTGATGCCTTACGCTTGCAAACTAGAAATACAAGTATGAAAGATCCCGAAGGAACATCAGCTGGCCCAAAAGCTAGCAGAAAGCACACAGACCGCTCAATCTGCAGTTGGGCCAGGAAAAGTCCAGGCCAGTCCCTTTTGGGCCTACAGGTTGAGTCTAGATGCCGGCCCAAGTTTACATCAGCTCCCATTAGGCTAGAATTTTAAATAAATTTTACTTCATTTCTCTTTTCTTATCCATTTGAAGGTCCTAGGGCTTTTGAATTGGTCAAATCTTCTTATATTTTGGAGTTGTTATCCAAAATTTAGGAAAGTTTATTTTAGTTTTTGAATTTTAAATCCCTGTTTCACATCTCTTTTCATTTTTTTTAAATGAGAAAATGAGTGAATAAAACATATTGATTAGTATTTTTAAAAAAATAATTAAGTTGCCTTAACAAACTCAAAACAAATTTTATATTTTCTATATTTTTCAAACCAACTTCTTTTTAGCAGTCAATCTCCCTCATGTGATTGAGAGCTCGGCAGCGATCTATAGAGTTTGAAGGAAAGGATTGTCTCAACAGAGGCAAAGGTATTGATAGTTGAGGTGGTTGTGGCGTCGACATTGATGCCAGAGAAAGCTCCCAGGCTTCTAGAGGCTTTGCCAAGAATCTCAGGGGGAGATCAAAGATTTGTAAAGCGGGAGACGAGTTTCTGAGGGCAGTGCTTTAGAGAACGATGAAGGTGGAAAGGGAAGTAGGCAACAGTGGTAGTACTGTGGAGAATTTTAATCGATTACAAGATCAACATTCAATGGAAGTTATGATGTCCACAAACAAGATTGTGATGAAGATTTTGTTGCTAATGTAGAGCAATTGCTTACCAATAGTGAGTCAAATATGTAGCGATATGTTGAAGATTTTTTGCATGAGTAACAAAAGAGGCATGGATGAGAAGCAAGAAAAGTATAGTGGAGATCAAGTGATTTCGCTTTTATTATTTGCTTTTTAAAATAAAAAATAATTTTTTATTAATACAACTACAACAACATCAAGCCTTTATCCCATTACGTGGGGTCGACTACATGAATCTTTTTTCTCCATTGTGTCATGTTAAAAGTCATTCTCATTCAAATTTAATAAAGAAAGATCATTTCTAACATTTTCTATCTATAAGTCTTTTTAGGTCTATCTCTATCTTTCTTAACATAAGCCAAATCTAATACATCTACTTCCCTAACCAGGTTATCGAAAGGCGGTCGTTTTATGTGACCAAACCATCTAAGGCAACTCTCTCTAATCTTATTTTTCACTGGAGCTACTCCAACCTTTTCATGTATATGTTGATTTCATATCATGTCTCTAAGAGTAAAGCCACTCATCCACCTGAGCATCCTCATTTCTACAACAATTAACTTAATAAAATGTTAGAACAAAAACAAAATAAAAATTAAATAAAAATAACAGCGATGCCAAATAGGCCCTAAGAAAAAAAAATTATCTTCTTGATTTTTACAATTAATTAAGGTTTTAAATTCCTTTTAAAAGGACCGTTTAATGCAACAAAAATTAGAGAGTTTCAAGCTCCAAATCTGTGATTTCAAATCTCCCTCCTTCTCTCTCTCTCTCTCTCCATAGGAGTAGGCTGACCCTTTCCTTCCTGCTTTCGGTCAATTTGGCTAGAACCTGTTGACCTCCGTTTTGGCATCGGTCACTCACACTATCTTGTCTTGCATTTTGTAGAATTATCCACTTTCTTGTATGTTGCATCGCTTTGTGTTTGGTGAAGGGTCAAATCGTGTATTTTATCTCGACCCGTCGTTGGCCTTAGGATTACTCCTTTTTGATCACATGTTGTCCTCTATTTTATTCTAAAATGCATGTGGTCGGGTCGTCGCCGATTCGACGTGATTTCACACATTTGGACCTTTATCGCACATGTTTGTTCCGAGCGCAATATCTTTCGATCTAGGCCTTGTTTTGATAAACGGATTATACGAGAGTGCCTGGATCGTCGAGACCTTTTAAACTAGTCCGTTCGAACTTGAATCGGACATCGTTTGGTGCGTGTCGAGGTGAGAGAAAGTGAGATTATTGATACTATTATAAATTTTGTTTTTTTATATATAATTAATTTAAAATAAATTAAATGTAATAAATTATGTTTAGATTAAAACTTAAGCCTGAACTAAATAACGTACATATACTTTTTTTATTAACTTAAAGTAAAATACATATATATCATAAATCAAATTTAGATTAAATAATGAAATATAAGATATATATATAATGAGAATTAATTCTGATTAAATTTGAATTCAATTTGGCTTGGAGCTAACTTTATATGCATTCTCAAATTGAACTGTTTCTTATCTAACGGCTAAGATAAAACTTCGTAGATGATATTTGCTATGAGCCCTTTGATCAAGGGTTTATTGGAGCTGTCACTATGTGGAGAGGATTGGTTCAAGTGGCCGGTTCAGCCCTCACATAAATCTCAGCCGCAAGCTTTGAGAAGGATACCTCACATGAAAGCAACTCTCTCGATGGGAGATATCTCTCAGAAAGGACAAAAAAAAAAAGGAAGATACAGGCAGCAAGGGTTTTTTTTCTCCCCTCGGTCTCTCCGATTCGCATAGCTCCAGATTCCCAACCCCCTTTCCATCTCCCTTGGCTCGGACGAGACCCGACGCCAAACCCTTGCCCTTCTCAGTTCGCACAAGGAGCCGAGCCCCACCCATCTTTCGGTGCCGTCTCCCCTGTTCGCGACAGACCCGACGCCGGCTTCTCCCTTCGACGCCGTCCAGCCCTAGTTGCCGGCCATTCTCCTTTGGCAAGGTGGTCTCCTCTTCTTCTTCTTCTTCTTCTTTTTCCTTCTTCTTCTTCTTTCCTACTTTTTCATACATATACATGTATATTTGAATGATGATTTCTTTGTTTATTTTCTTGGAATGAGAACGTTAGAGTATGGATGTATATTGTTTGGAATGAGAACATTAGAAGTGAATGACTCATGTAGTGATGTAACTCATGTAGTGATGTAAGTTATTGGAGCTAAATACTTAGTGAAACAGAATTTATATTTGTTTATAATTCATATCATGCAATGCAAGTCCTCCTTTATTTTTTTTATGCTTAGTTTGTAAAAAAAAATACAAGGAATATTGCTGTTATTTCTTTTCTTTGAATAGCTGCATATAAGGTGTTTGTCTTTTTGCCTCTATAGAAACAGCATGAATATTTGGCTAAGAAAGAGCCATGAGAATACCCATTTTCATCTTGGTTTCACTCATACTTTTGGGAGGATGGGTTGTGATGAGATAAGATACTCATGTGCTTAAGTATATTTTAGAGAAGGGTATGCTCAAAGCTTCATGTGATGTGATTTATGTAAGTTTTTCCTGATGCTTAAAAGAGTTCAAATACATATCAATAGAAGTTTTTCGTAAGGAGATTCTTATGTAACTATTTATATTTCAATTGATTCGTACATGTCTTTTTTTTTTTGGGCTCCAATGCCATAAGAAAGTTGCATCATTATATGTAAACAAGATGCATTTATTTTACATATCTTCCATGCTTTAAAGTAGAATTAAAAAAAAATGAAAATCTGCTTTTGATCTTTTAACAAAAAAAAGGGGATAGATAAATAAATGATTGGGTTGTTCGCTTTCTCCCGCGATGATCCTCAAATAAATTTTGTGACTTTTTTTTATGAAATATGCTAGATAGCCCAAATTTTAACTGTGAAAAAAAGATAGTTGTATTTTCAAACATCTCTCTGAATGTATTTTATGAACACCAATAAATACTTCATATGTAGGTATACTTTCTTTTATACTTTTACACTTATGAATCTATCTTTCGTTATATATATACATGTATATATACACATAGATAAACTAGATGCTCTCGTCTTGGAGTTAATGATTAAAAGAGAAGTTGACTTCTAACAATGCTCGAATTAATGCATGGATTAATATTAGTTATAATCATATATATCGTCAACATCTAGTTTTAAGAAAATTATAATATATTGATTAGCAAATCACATCGACTCATGCCTCTATGTATGTCATGTAAATATCTCCTTGATAAAATATCTCATCAAGTTAATGCGATGTTGTGTGGATTAAGTTAGGAACTTACCTATGCTGGAGTCTGTTTCAATTCATATCACTCCTTGTTGGTTTGCAAGATGATTAATTATATATAGGGATATGTGTTCACACATTAGCTTTCCTTAATGTGAACTTTCAAATAAGCACATTTGATGCTAGATTTCTCAGTTAGCACGTAACACACTTATAAAAATGAATTATTTTACTAACCATCACATAGAGAATTCTATATAGCTCATTTATATATAATTTGTGTTGGGTCAAACTCTAGAGAATTATCTTTGGCAGGCAATTACTCATTAATTTCCAACTGTAATTATTTTACGGGGATTGCAACTATGATGAAATAGAATTCCTGATGTATTTGTTAAGTGTAGCTTTAGTTCATATGATGGTAAAGAGTAATTGAAACAAATGTTTTATAAGAGGTGGTTGCCTTATATATATTAATATTTGGCATTGTTAGATTTTCACATGATTCATATATAGCTTTTCTCGTTCTCCATGTTAGAAAACTCTTATATTACTTTATGATCTAATGCTTGCATGCATATGTTTGGTATGTTCAAATACTGAGTTTCTCATTTGTTAAATTCTTATCTATTTGATTTTTCATCTGAATTGTATCTACTCTCATACCCCTTTTCTTTGCTTTTCTGTAATTCTTGTGAGGTGCTTTTGGGAAAGCAAATGAGAAGAGATCATTTGGAGTTGTTGTGATGAAGGAGCCTACATAAACAAATCAGTCGCCCCCATTCATTCCGGTGGGGGTGCTACGGGCGGAACCACCGGGTCATAGCCCCCGGTGCTGTAAGCTTTCTTAAAACTTAGAAAACCTTTAGAGGCCTAGATGATTGTACACCTCCCACTCTTAGGACCTTGTAGAAACTTCTTTTATAATTAGGATTGCTTTTATTTTATTAGATCCCTAAAACCTTTTGACATAAGCATAGAAGTCTTAAGGATTAGAAAAACAACATTGCTTTTAATGCTACAACTTTAGTGATATCTAAGGACAAAAATTAAGGATTGGGTCTTAGAAAACATAGACTTAGGATGCATGTTCCCTATAGGATAGAAACATTAAAACAAAAACTTAGTTACACGCTTTCCGAGGTTTAGTTTCTTTTCTTTAATCCACTAATAACCAATCAACCTTAATCTAATTCTTAAAATCTATTAAAACATTTAATTCTTAATCAAATTGCAATTAACATTTATAATTATTAAATTACAAATTTAAAACATAAATATAAATTCAATATAACTAATTTAATAATTAACTCCTAACCAATCAAAAATTTAAAAGATGTAGATTTAATTAGAAGGTCAAATCATAAATTAAAAATTCATTAGGATAAAAGACTTCTGAATATTGAACCTTAGATTAATCTTTAAAATTAACCAACATACTTGATTAATAAGATACTTAATACACTTTTTTCTTTTCTTTTCATAACAAACTAGAATAATACAACAAAGTTAATTATTACTGGATAACCCAGGCCTACGAGGCTATTAAGTTAGCCCACAAGGAGGGTGAAATAAACATCACGGCCTCGGTGTGAAACAAAGGTGATAGTTAATTAAATATTTAAAATTAATCTTAAGATACTAAGATTTGAACTTTAATTAAATATTCCTTTTGCCCCTTTCAACAAATAAAAATACAAGTAACTTTAATTAAACTATCCCATATAGGACCTACCAAAACCACACGACCTACACTTAGATTGATTTGTTAGGACACGACTACTAGCTTTAGGATAGGTTAATGTTCTGTCTTTCTTTTCTGTGCTGTGTTGTGACGCTTCTGCATGTGACCCGTGTGCTGTTTGTTTTTGCTACTTGTGTTAGCTTTCTCTGTGGTGCTTTTCTGTGACGTTTTTCTCGCTTTCTTTCTGCACTGTTGTTGTGAGCGTTAGAATACCCATAGTTTAGGCACGCTTTTTCATACTAATGCTATCTTCCTGCAGGTGATCGTGCTTATACAGCGCTAAAGGGGGCTAAAATTAATAATAATAAATGTATAACTGCTTTAGGTACCTGTTTCAAATGCTTAGCCCCCAATAATCAAAGCACGGCCAAGTGTGATTTATTTTTCTGCATTTTCATTCATATATAACTGCGTGGACGATTTTTCTTGGATGATTTTGATTATAACCGCTTAGGATAACCCCTGCAGGAGAGTCTAGATTTTCTTTTTCTTTCTGATGTAATATATTTGATAGTAAATATTGTAAAAATCTGAAAAAAGGCATTTTAAATGTAAAGGGGTCCAAAGGGAAAAGAAAACTCCTACATGGAGTTTCCTTTTTCATTTGGGCATCCTTTTGGAGCATTCACTACAAGGAGCCCGAAGGACTGAAGATGATCCAAAGACGAATCAAGGAAGTGAAGAAGAAGACTGAAGATGTAAAATGCCTTATTTTAAGATTTGTGTCGTTCCCGGGTTGTTGTCGGTGGAGCCCGGCTACCCTTACTTTTCTGTACTCTGTGATGTAATATTGTATGGCACTTGCCATGGACACTCTTTTTCGTGATTTTTGTTGTGATTATTTGTTTACTTTGCTTGCGCATTAGAACTGCATCATTTTTCCTAGGTTTCTTAAATTGCTTTATTTGGGTGTGGCTCGGACGGAGTCAACGTTAGGCTCTTTAGGATGTTAAATTTTCTATAAAGTTAAAATATATTTATGCAAGATAAAAAATAAATATAGGATTAAAATCAACTAATCTTTCAAAAAAAAAAACTTTTGCACGACTCCTTTAAAGGGTCACTTTTTTTAAAATAACAATAAATAAGCCTTGCTCACTTCACAGTGACTATTGGCCAATCCTAATTGGCCCTACCCTCATATGCATAGCCTTGAGTCAGCATATAGATTTTTCTTTTGCAACATAGAGTGATAGTCCACTTTGCATTGCATAGTACCATTCATAGAAGGGTTTGATACCCATTTCCTTTTCTGCATCTCCTACCACTCTTGCATTTGCATAAGACCGGACGACATGGATTTAATACGCTAGGTGGAGTTTAGCTGGTACCCCTTTCCGAGCAGGATGGTAAATCCAGGTCGGGGCTACTTAGATCCCTTGTGGGCTTTAAGCTATAAGTCCCTTCATGGTGTCAACTTCTTATGAATTCTCAAACTATCATTTCTCCTAGGATAATAATTCGTTCTTTGATCTTTTAAACTCAAAATCTTAATCATATCTTTATTCATTTAAAAAAGTCTAACCTTCACTAAGGAGAAAAAGAAGAGTTTACTTTCTTCAGAGTAGAATATAAGAACTTTCTCTGCGCATCAAATCAAAAAGTGAATAATACAACACCCTTAATCGAGAGTTTTCTTAGATCGAGGTCTAAGATGTAATTAACTACAGGGGATTGCGCCTGTAGGAAACCGATCCCCACAATCAAATAAACCCCATTCGAGCTGATGTATCGAATGGGGGAAATCTCGTGACTTTTGAGTTATATATATTATTATCCATCGAGGTTGGTAGGTGAAAGTCACTATCCTCCATGGCTAATCGTATGTATAACTTCATCTACTTCTTCCATTGGCCTGCTTATGTCGAATGTAAAGATCTACGACCATTTTGTCCTACGGGATAGTGTGATCGTACCTTTTGCATTCGAACCACATGAGCAAAATTCTTTCGGAGACCCACATAACCAAAAGCCAATAAGGCTAGGGAAATCTGCCAAGCAACTGACCTAGGAGGGAGGGACTCATCTAAAGGCTTGTACACAATTCCCCACCACATTTGCAACCAGTAATCTTCAACCATTTAACCGACCCTTGGTTAATTGATTTTTTAGTTTTTGGATCATCTTTCTTGAATAAAGCCAACAAGATCAGCTTACAGGGGAAAATAGTGAAGGCAAAAACCAACCGCTGCATCGATATGGATCAAAACTTAAACACAACCTAAGAGGCTATGATGCACCGACACTTCTCCTCAAAGAGGCGTGCAGTGTCCGACACCGTGTCCGACATGACACTTGTCCGACACTCCTCCGGCACGTGTCGAACACGCCAAAAATGTGTCCGATTAAAAAATATTAAATGCAAATTGGACACGCGTATCTTAAATATTTTATGAATTTTTTAAAATATAATTTCTTGTCTTTTGAGGGATTTAAACTTTCTTATTTCCTATCCACAACACCAAATCAACGTCCGCACTTAATTCTCAATCATCGAATATTCTCATTTTCATTTCTTTTTTGCAGTAAAGATATTTTCATTTCCTCTCTCGGTGACTGATAAATGGCATCAACGTCTGACTCTTGACGTCTGAAATATTAATTGTTTATTTTTGAAACTTACCAAAAAAAAGCTAATGTACATGCTCGGTACCGCTAGGTATCGTTAGGTACATGCTCGGTACTGCTCGGTACAAGCTCGGTATAGCTCGGTACCGCTCGATACATGCTCGGTACCGCTCGGTATCTTTCCATACAACTAATTTACGAACTTTAAAAACAAGCAGAACTTCAAGTATCGTCCTCTTCTTGTTGTAAGAGAGATTGGAGCACATACTCATTTATTCAATCAATGAAGAGGAATAAAATAACTCCACAACGAACTGAAGATTTAGTTTATGTGCATACAAACTTCGTTCTTCTATCAAGGAAAGCCCCACTTTATATGACATGTGATAACAAGATGTGAGATGTTGCTGAAGATGGGTTCGAGTGTCTTGATGATATGAGATTATTAGAGGTTGGAAATTTTCTCTAGATGAACCAGAGTTGGAAGCAATGATATTCAATGATGATGATATTGAAGGTCAAAGATCAACCTCTGAATCTAATTCTATCATTCCCTCTATTGAGTAGTTGGGCCTTCATGTTGTACTAAATAGTTTTTTACTTATATTTTGTGGTTGTAGTAGATATTTTGTACTAAACATATTTATGTTATAAGCTAAACAAGTTATCATGAAATTGATTTATTATTGATTGTCATTTTTAATATAATGTCATCTTAATTTCTATATATTATATTAAAAATTATTATGCCGTGTCCATGCCGCACCCGTGTCCTATATTTTTAAAAAATGTCGTGTCCCGTGTTCGTGTCGTGACGTGTCCGTGTCCGTGTCGGTGCATCATAGCTAAGAGGTTAATCAAAACTTCAATAAAGTAGAGATATGAAAAAGACAACATATACTAGCAGGCTTGAAAGCAGATTACAGGTCCTAGAAGGTATCTTTTGATAGTTAATGGCCTCATAGCAATGATGAACAATAACGAGTTGTGGTATTTCACTTACCCATGCCATTAACGGTACAAGTGCTACCAATCCAAATGGCAAAATTTTTGAAGAAGATAAGAAAAGAGAGGGCAGAGAAGTTAAATGCCATTTTGAAGAAGCTCTCTACTATTGGCCACAAGTGAGAGAAACGGATACAATGGCGAAGGCAAAAACAAGAATTATGGCAGTCCGTATAAGACAACCTTATCGAATCCTACAAGCGGACCAATTCTCTAGACAAAATTTTTGAAGGAATCTCAACCATAATGAAGTTTAGCGTTAAGGTTGCATGAAAACCTTTATCAAGAATTGAAGTTATTCTTCATCGCCTTGATTGATGAAGCTGGTGTCAGGTGATGGCCATAGCAGCTAAAAATCAACCAATGATTGGCAAAAAGAAGAATAACCTCATAAGAACAAGAGCAAATGCAAGGTAAAAGATGGAGAAAAAGGCAACTAAGGCCAGCAAAACAGCAAAAAGGATTTTTTTTTTTATGCACGTTGCCAACTCTTGTGGACATACCAGTGCCAAGTGTTGGCAGCTCAACCCAGAATTGAGGCCAAAAGATGGAAGAAAGGCAAAGTAGCTACCGTGGCATACTCAAAATAAGTGTAAATTGCTGGGATGCAACAGATGAACCACACCATCATTTTGATGGCTCATAGGAAGCCATCTAAGATGGCAGAAACTGCAGAAATCAGCAAACAGAAAGACAAGTACAGCAGTAGACAACTATTTCAGTTAGTAAGAGATTCATACCATTAAGACTGTTACACTATTTCTAGAACTATTCCATTTTATCTTTATCTGGTCTCCCTCAATCAAGCCTGAAAGATGAATAGTGCCAGTCATGATTTTGTATTGCTTCTCTAGCATCAGATGATAATAAAATCAAATAAGATTTGTTTTCTTTCAGTGCTTGATCCTTCCGAGGGCAAGCAAATAAACCAACTTTTACAAGAGTTTTCTACCATTCTCCAATAAGTGATAGATTTACCACCCAAAAAAGTTATGGAGCATGAACTATCATTGCTCGAGGGAGCTCCTTTGTCAAATCAACTCATGTGATTCCATTCTCCACTAGGGTCTAAGGTGCTTGGATGTGATATGGAAAACGAAAGCACAGTAGGGAACGATCGCAATCAACAATTCGCCAGACAAATCACCAACAGCACTTGTGCAAAATAAGAATGGTGGATGGTGAATGTGTGTCGATTATAGAGCACTGAGCAAGACTACATTTAGAACTACTGTCAACTATCACATATAGAAGAGTTGATAGATCAACTAAAATTGACCGAGTAATTCTCCAAGCAAGATTTGAAGTTTGATTATCAACATATCCCAGTCAAAGAAGAATATACCTACAGACTGGCTTCAAAATGAGACACAAGATTGAACAAATGGCAGGTGATGCCATTGGACTTCGAAATGCGCTAAAACTTTCATGAGATTGGTGAATGAGGTCTGCACTGTTTTTTAGATAAACTCATAATTGTTTATCAAGATAACATTTAACATTTTGTTTATAGCAGGTGAGAGAAGCAACTACATCACTTAAGCAAACTATGAGGTTTATGCAAGAAGCCAAAATTTTACTTAATCTCAAGAAATGCGAGGTTGACGGCCTCTAATTTGTCTACCACTACACATTGTAGACATATGCTAGAGCTACAAATAGATCTAAACAAGATAGAGGAGATCTAAAATTAGCCCAAGCCCAACAAAATTGGAGTTTCATGGGTGCTCGTCAATATGTGAAAAAATTCATCCATCACTTCTTAGTGTTGGTTTCTAGTGGAGTGGAAAGGAGTTGAACACAAATTTAAGGAAAATGAAGATCACTATTGAAGATCTTAAGATTAGACATGAAGGCTCATTTTAGGAGGACAACATTGTGAATATAACGACTACCACAATGCGAGCTGAAAATAAGGAAACATTCAAGATAGTCAAAATGATATTTGAAGGAAGGAGTCTAGAGACTTCCTCAATTTACTATTATTCATAGGAACAAATGACACCAAAGGGGAGAGCCCTAATTTAGGAGGATCTTCAGCCAAACCTATCATGTAGGCCAATGCGCGACGAACTTGAAAAAAGGTAGCTTGATCCCTTTAGGGTCAAAAGATTAGATCCAAATACGAGACCAAGTTTAGGTTAGCTCATGCAAGGTTAGAATCTCTGTTTAAAATTGCGCAATGAGAGGCGCGCCTTGAGGCGCGCCTTTGCGCAATTCCTCCCAAAAACGCCTCATAGCCTACGCAATTTTGGTCTTGCAAGAGGCGTACGCCTCACAGGGGCTGAGGCGCGCCTCAGAGGCGCAATTGCGCAATTCCTTGTGAGGCGTACGCAATTCTGGGTAGGGTCCACTCACTTAAAATGAGGTCTTTTTATCTCTTTCACCCGTCTCCTTCAGCCAAACCCGATTTTTTCTCCCTCCCGCACGCTCCAGGTCGCGAAAACAGCTTACGCACGCCGTCGGCCTTGCTTCCCGCCGCTCCTCCCGCCGGCGCCGCCCCTCTCCGGCGAAGTGGAAACTTCCGGCCACCCTCTAGGAGTACTCCACATTGGATTTTAGGTATTTTTATTAAGTTTAGGGATATATTTTGCAAGTTTAAGAGAAATTAGGGTTTAATTTTTTTTTAGTGTATTCGATTTTTTGCTTTAGGAGACATGGTTAGAGGTAAAGAAAAGACGAATACGTCATTGCGGAGGGACCCTTCTTGGAAGTATAGTGTACAAGTTGACATTGGCGGCGGAGAGAAGAGCTATGTCTATTTAAAGTGCAACTTTTGTGAGAAAGTTGTGAAGGGCGGAGTAACCCGCATGAAGGAGCACTTATCATGCTCTCACAAGAACGTAGCACCTTGTGCAAAAGTGCCGGACAATGTGAAGGAAGAAATAAGTGCTTACATAAAGAAAACTACCACTGTCAAACACTTACAACAGCAGCAATTTGATGAAAGGGTCGACCAAGGTGCTTATTTTGGGAGCGAGAGTGGAAAGGGCTCTTCCTCCACTATACATAATAGAGGTGCACGGGGTCCTATGGATCAGTACATGACTACTCCAGGAGCAGATAGAGTAGAAGCAGAGATGATGCCTGCAGCTGGTACTAGAGAGGGTCGGCGACAGGTTTGCATGGACATTGGGAGGTTCTTTTTTTGAAAATGCAATACCATTTAATGTTGCTACATCGCCTGCCTACTTCAGTATGATGCGGTCTGTAGGATTGTATGGAAGAGGGTTGAAAGCACCTTCTATGTATGAGTTGCGCACTTGAATTTTAAAAGAGGAGTTGCAGAACACCGAGCGAACCATTGATGAGATTAAAAGGACATGGATTGAGATAGGTGTGACTATAATGTCAGATGGATGGTCTGACATGAAGAGTAGGAGTTTAATAAACATCCTTGTCAACAATCCCTATGGTACAGTGTTCTTAAGATCTGTTGAAGCTTCTGATGAGGTGAAGAATGCTACATTCATTTTCAATTTACTTGATGGAATTATTGAGGAGATTGGAGAGCAGTTGGTTGTCCAGGTAGTGACTGATAATGCCAGTGCATACAAAGCAGCTGGTCAGATGTTGATGGAGAAGAGGACACACCTCTATTGGACACCTTGCGCAGCACATTGTATTGATCTCATATTGGAGGATCTTGGTGACTTACCTCAGCACAAGAGTGCTCTTGCTAGGGCGAAGAAGATTACAAAATTCATCTACAATCACTCTTGGGTCTTAAGCTTAATGAGAAAATTTTTAAAGAAAGAAATCATTCGACCTGCAACCACTAGGTATGTTCATATTTTTTACATTGTAAATCATTCCAACTGTATGTTCATAGTTTTAACATTTGGGCACTGTGAATCTATAGGTTTGCCACCTCCTATTTGACACTGCAGAGCTTGATGGAGGCGAGGCAACCTTTGGAAGCCATGTTTACATCAACTGAATGGCTAAACTCTGCTTGGGGGAAGAAGAGTGAGGGAAAGGAGATAAGAAAGATAATTCTGAATGATAAATTTTGGGCTACTGTAACCTATGCCATTTTGAGCACGAGACCCTTAGTGCAAGTTTTACGCTTAGTGGATGCAGAGAAGAAACCAGCTATGGGTTTTATTTATAATGCTATGGATGAGGCCAAGGAGATGATTGCACACAACTTGGGAGGAGAGGAGGCAAGTTATAGGGAGATTTGGGATATCGTTGATGCTCGGTGGGAGGTGCAGTTACACCGACATCTACATGCAGCGGCATACTATCTCAACCCTCAATTTCAATATTCAGAGAAAAAATCTTCAAATCCGGAGGTTAAGCTTGGTCTATATCACTGTATGGAAAGATTAATACCGGAGCAGGCAGATAGGGAGCTTGCAGATTTACAGCTTGTTCTGTTCCGGAATAAAGAGGGTTTTTTTGGTTTGAATGCAGCAAAAGCAACCATTTCTAAACGGTCTCCAGGTATAATTAATTTGGTAAATGCAATACACTTTATTCAGTTCTGAATTTTGATTATATTTTTTCTTGAAAACAGTTGAATGGTGGATCCAATTTGGTGATTCCACCCCTGAGCTACAGAGTTTTGCTGTGAGAGTGTTGGGCCTCACTTGTTCTTCTTCTGGGTGTGAGCGAAATTGGAGTACATATAGTCAAGCGCAAACGAAGAGAAGAAATCGACTATCTACACTCAGAATGAACTCCCTCGTATACATAATGCACAACAAGAGGTTAAGAGATAGGAGGTTGAGGAATAAGGGGTTGAAAGATGATGAGGACCCGTTGGTGTGTGATGATGTGTCGTCTGATAATGAGTGGTTCATAGATGATGAGGCAGATTTGCCATTATCAGACTTACAGGTAGAAGATCTAAATGTGGATGTATTGAGGGGCGAAGCAGATCAAACGGGTACATCCACTAGTACCACACCACACACATCTACTAGCTCTGCAAGTAAAGGTATATGTTCTCTGCCAGTCTGCCTGATAATGAGTGGTTCATCCAATTAATATTGATGATGATGACATGACATTCATAGATACAATTGGCGAAGAAGATTCACTTGAAGACCCATTTAGTGATGGGATATGATTTCATTTTATATGTTTTTTGTATTTTGGGAGTTTTGTTAAACTAATATTTTGTGATTTTGTACTTTGGGACTTGATTTTATTGCATCTACTTTCTTATTTTCCACTATTGCTATTATTTTCCTGCTAAAACCCTTAATTTTTCATTTACGCAATTCTGTGTTCGTGAGGCTTACGCCTCAGACCGCCTCGAGGCTTACGCCTCGCCTCACGGACAAAAACCGCCTCGAGGCGCAGTTACGCAATTTTAAACCTTGGTTAGAATTTCATTTGAATATTAGTAATTACCTATTTTCTTAAGCTTTTGAGCCGGTTGGTCTTTGTATTAAGAGTTAGTTACCCAAAATCAAAGAAAGCTTGTTTCAATTTATGAATTTTAAAAAGATAAGTTCTCTTTTTCTTACAACAGCTTACAATTTTGAAATCCCTATCTAAATTATAACTAGTACCATTTGATGTAATGAATAACAAAAAGATTTAAGTTTCAAGTCTGATATGTCAACAACAGTGAATTTATCAATTGGAATGCAAAATGCATCCGTTTCAAGGTGAATTCCAGCAAAAGAGTAGAAGGGAGGGAATCATTTACAAGCTTGTCCACAACTCCCAACCTCTATTATGTGCATAAGTCTTGGATCATTTAACCAACCTTTGATTACTTGAGTTTTGGATTAATGAATAAAGATGCATATCAGTTGCAATGAAGCATGCATCAAAATTGATGAATTTACTCATTCAGGTTCAGCGAGCTTCTATCACTAAAAATCACAGCACATATTTGTTAATTGTAGCAACAAAGAGGAATGGCTCAAGTATTTTGCAATCCATACCTCTCCAGGATGACGACTATTCAACGCGTGTGCATCAAGCTTATAGTTATGTTGGGGAATCAACTGTGAAGCATCAGAAGGTTCCACCTGGACATTCTGCAAGCCAAGATAGAAGATGTAAGAATATGACTTAATTTTTGGAAAATTTTAATGATACTGCCGATAAATAATCTAGCAAAAGTAATTGAGATAATTAAATATCTGAAAATAAGTACTTCATTTTTCCTAGTCCAGCGTATTGAGCCTGAACGACCAGCAAATGCATAAAAGGCAAAATGGCGCAGATCTACAGATGCATTGTTTCCAGAGGTCTGTAAGAAAAGCAAACTGTCATGAACAAAATCAAATCATATCGTTATAATAAAATAAAACCTTTAAATATAAAAACAATCTTACTATAAATTTAGAGGAAAGAAGAAAAAAGATGACATGACAACAATCATATCTCTCCTGATCAATATATGTTTATATCTGTCCTTCATCAATGATGATGGACCGAATATATATATATATATATATATATATATATATATATATATATATATATATATATATATATATATATATATATATTCGGTCAAATCAAGGCATCATTGATGAGCATTTATTGCATTTAAGAAATATTTATTTTATATTCTTTAAATTGTTTTAAGCATTAATTTTATTAGTCGTGTGATTTGTGTAATTGAACCCAACGAACTTTTCTTTCTTTAAAACAAGCTTCGTGACTTATTTATATGAGTACAGGTTAAGTGGATTATATAATGCTACCTACAGTTGAATCTCTTTCTCCCTGTCTGCCTTTCCCTTTGGTCTCTCTCAACTGTCCCTCCCTCTCAACCATTCCCTCTCATCTCTCTCAATAGTCCTCCTTTCTCTCCTATTCTTAACCTAAAAATCACTTCCTCCTCACCATTTATCCTATATCCAGTACAATTATGGCAACGTAATCAAGATTAAATGATTTATCTTCCATTCTACATCAATTTTGTAAATAGAGAGAATTCATGTTTTTTTTTTTTTTTTTTTTGTGTTTGGTCCCAAAAAAAATTTATTGTTCCTGTGCTCTTATGAAGCAGCTGCATTACAAACATATATTTTTGGAAAGGCATTCCTAACATCATTGCACCTTTAACCGACATTTTAAAAACATACATTTAATTGAATTCCAACCAGTACAGATGGATTTGACCTCATTATCATTCAGAATGAGATAATCTACAATATTTAGACTTACCTAATCCCGCAAAGGATTTAAGTTTTTAATTTATCATGCTTCAAAACTAAGTATTAGCAGTGTTATAAGCCAAGAAAATCATTATATTGCACATTTTAGTAAAAAGTTGAATAGTTCTGACACAAATACTCCATTAATGACAAATTTTATGTTGCAAAACACGAACTTTATTGTTTGTATCATTATCAGCTTCATAGGAAGTATATTATATGCTTTCTTCACCAGGCCTTATAATATTATCAATTCCATAATAAATTGAATGATCAACATGCTAAATGGGTTGCATTTATAAAAGGTATTCCTGTTCTCAAGCATCACTCGAGTGTTAAAAATAAAGCTATTAACGATAAAGTAGGGTTTATATCCTACTTATAAAGTAATAATATTTAGGAGGTCATAATGTTCATCTTAGACATAAAAGACAACTAAAACTAATTTCCACCCAATTATGTCACACATGATGGATTTTTTATAAAAGGATTCAACATAAGTACAACTCATACTTTTGAGACTATCTTGTTTTAAGGGTTGCAAGCTAGCAGAATGGTTAGTCTCATTAGTCATCACAATATTATGATTACTACAGAATGATTCTATTGATTTCTACTTTAAAAAGATGTTTTTAGTATCTTTGATTAGTGTTGAGCTTGTCATTGGGATATTGTCAGGCAAAATGCTAGATAGTACATTTCGTTGCCTATGTCAAATGCCCCATTGAAAGATATATCACCATGGATATTGTGTTAGGATCACTAAGGATTACCAATGGATAGATTTTTATATTAGTCATAGTCTTTGAGTTTTAGCAAAATGGCCATTTTATTCCTGCAGAAACACTATTAATGCGTCGCATGTGGCAAATTTAATCCTTAAAGAGAGATTTTGCCCATAACATGCATGCATATTCTGGCTCTATTACAATTCATTGAGCATGCATGCAAATTTTTAACACTACCATTACCAGGTCTCAAGTCCTGGATGAGAAAAGTGGAGGGTTGCGTTAGATAGTCGATAGCTAGCATAAAACTTGTCGAATAATCATAACATGAATCCTTTAAAAATTTGTGTTAATGCTAGGGCATCCCCTGAAAGAGACGTGTTGTATGGCCTGAATACAGTGACAAGTGTGCAAGGGCCGCTACATCGGCACCCGGGTGCAGTGTTAAATAGGCAAGGGTTCCCACATCAAGGACGGATGTGGGCAAAGAAGCAAGTCCATGAAACTAAAATTGGGATAAAAACTTGAAAAATAGGCTCCCTTACCAGAAAATTAATGGAATTAATAGATATTATGATTCATAAGAAAATAAATATTCTGTGCATCCAGGAAATTAAATGGGTTGGAAAGAAAGTTAAGGAGAATAATAGTTTAGGATATAAACTATGATATTCGAGTAAGAGTCGTACTAGAAATTGTGTATGTGTGATTATAGATAAGAGTTTGAAGGATAATGTTATAAAAATTAACAGAATTGGAGATATTATTATAGCTTTAAAGCATGTTGTTAATGTTAAGATTGTTAATATTATAAGTGCTTATACTCCTCAAGTAGGTTTGGATATGAGTTCAAAATTAAAATTTTGGACTGACTTAGAAAAATTAATACAAAATATACCTCTTAAAGAAAGAGTTTTTATTGAACAATATTTAAATGAATATGTTGGTAGAGAGGTAGATGATTTTAAAAGCATCCATGGCCATGTGTTTGGAATGACAAATGAAGGTGGTAAGACTATATTAGATTTTTTTTTAGCTTATGACTTCTTAATAGCTAATACCTTATTTAAGAAAAGAGATGAGAGCATCTTATCACTTATAAAAATGGACATAGTAAAATGCATATTGATTATTTTCTTATAAGAAAATTAGATCGTTTAGATTGTAAAGTTATTCCGAGTGAAAATTTATGTACCCAACATCGATTATTAGTTTTGGACTTTAAGATAAAATGGCCAAAAAATAAAAAATATAGTAAAACGATTTTCTAGTATTAGATGGGGGCATTTAAAGAATATTAATAAAAATATTTTTGAGAGTAAAATTTTAGATCTTAAAATTTTGTCTGTGCATGAGGATGTCAATATTATGTGGGAAAAAATAACTTGTGATATTAAGAATATTGCAAAAGATGTGCTTGAAATTTCGAAGGAAAAAACTCCTAATAGTAAAAATCTGGTGGTGAAATTCAAATGTGCAAGAAAAGATAAAAAATAAGAAGATATGTTATAAAAATTGGTTTAGATGTAAAAATTCTAATAATTGAAAAAGCTATAAAGAGGCTCATAAGGAATCTAAGAAAGCTATTTGCGATGCAAAGAGCTTAGCTTTTAATGATTTATATAATAGATTAGATACTGAGGGAGAAAGATATATGTATAAGTTAGCCAAACAAAGAGATAGGAGTAGTAAGGATTTATTTCAAGTGAAGTGTATCAAGCATGAAGATCAAAAAATATTTTTTCTAGAAGATGATATTCAACAAAGGTGGATGAGGTATTTTGCTAAACTTTTTAATGAAGAATGTGAAAATACAATCGACTTTAGTCACTTTATCGCCCTAAATGAAAATAAAGATTTTTGTTTTTATCGGTGTATAAGTAAAACTGAAGTTAGAGAGGATTTAAAGAAAATGAAGTGTGGAAAAGTTGTTGGACCTGATGATATTCCAATAGAGATGTGGAAATGCTTAGGAGATGAAGAAATTTCTTGGCTTACTAAACTTTTTGATACTATTTTGAAGACAAAAAAATGTCATATCAATGGAGAATGAGTGTGTTAATTCCTATTTTTAAGAATAAAGGTGATATTCAGGAGTGTGCCAATTATAGAGGAATTAAGTTAATGTATCATACTTTAAAACTATGGGAGCGAGTTATGTAGCATAGGTTGCGACGTGATACTACTGTTTCTCAAAATCAATTTGGATTCATGCCGGGTAGGTCTATTATGGAAGCCATACATTTATTGAGAGGTTTGATGGAGAAATATAGAGAGAATAAGGAGGATCTACATATGATATTTATTGATTTAGAGAAAGCATATGATAAAGTTCTAAGAGAAGTGCTATGGAGAGTTCTTGAAAAGAAAGGAGTTAATAATGCTTATATTCAAATCATTAAAGATATGTATGTAATAGCTATTACTTGTGTTCAAACACAAGGTGGTTTGACCAAGTATTTTCCTATTTTGGTTGGATTACATCAAAGATCAGCCTTAAGTCCATATATTTTTGCTTTAATCATAGATGTTCTCACTAGACATTTGCAAGAGGATGTACCTTGGTGTATACTTTTTGCTAATGATATTCTTCTTGTTGATAAGATTAGAGAGGGAGTTGAAGGTAAACTCGAATTATGGAGGTCAACTTTAGAGTCTAAAGATTTTCGCTTGAGTAGATCTAAAATTGAATATATGGAGTATAATTTTAGTAGCAATAAACCTAGTGATGGGATTGTATGGAGTATAATTTTAGTAGCAATAGACCTAGTGATGGGATTGTGACTTTGGGCGATCAAGTCATTAATAAGAGTACACGTTTTAGATATCTTGGATCTATTGTTCAGAGTGATGGTGAAATTGATGGGGATATTATCAGCAAAATTCAAGTTGGTTGGTTGAAGTGGAGGAATGCATAGGGCTTATTGTACGATAGAAAAGTCCCCCTCAAACTTAAGGGAAAATTCTATAAGATGGTGGTGAGACCTGCAATGCTTTATAGTGCCGAATGTTGGCCATTAAAAGAAAAGCGTACTACTAAGTTAAGTGTGGTAGAGATGAGGATGCTTAGGTGGATGAGTGGCTTGACCATTAGAGATAGGATACGAAATGAGCATATACGTGAAAAGGTTGGAGTAGCTCGAGTGGAAGATAAGATTAGAGGGAGTCGCCTTAGATGTTTTGGTCACATTAAACGAAACCTTTCGATGACCCGGTTAGGAAAGTTGAGGTATTAGATTTGACTTATGTTAAGAAAGGTAGAGGTAGACCTACAAAAATTTAGTTAGAAAATATTAGAAATGATCTTTCTTTATCAGATTTAAATGAGAATTTGACTTTTAACCGGACACAATGGCTAAAAAGGATTCATGTAGCCGACCCCACATAGTGGGACAAAGGCTTGATGTTGTTGTTGTACAATTCACTGAGCATGCGCATAGGCTACAATTTTTTATATTAAGATAAAATGTTTGTAAAATGAGAAATATAAAACCATGATAAATGCTAAAAAATCAAGAATAAATTGAAGTCAATTTCTTATTAGTTCGCCTTCACATGAGCGCTTTTAAAAAATACATACAACAAACTCCCTGTGAGAATCTTAAGACGTAAGAAGATGCTTATAAAACCACAACCAAATGTATGTTGATTAGCCTGCTTACATGAACATTATTTTTAAGTTTTAATATTTGGGGATTACCAACCTATAAAAACTCTCAAACCTCCAAACCAAAAGATGTATCCAATTGTCGAGTTTATGTTTCTCTTCTTACAGCATTTGTTCTAATTTTACCACCTCCATTTCTATGAGGCATTGAGTAGATCTCATGAGATCCATCAAATAATCAACATCATTTAATTTGATGGCAACATAATGCTCTAGTTGTGATTTTTGAGTGTCACACAATCAGTTTGGCCATCTTTCGCCAAATTCTCATGAAGCATACCTTAAGAAGAACTTTCTGGAAGAGAGTTCTTCATATGATGAAGGAATAGATAATGACATTCAATCAGACTTACATGTGTATTCAATAACAAGAGTGGCAATCCTTCAATGCATTACTAGTTGTATTTAGAATCCTAATTGTACATCCATTACAATCATAGCAAAAAAACCAAGATATCTCAATTTCTCTTCAGACAAACAATCTTTTTGCAACATGTATTAGGATATATGGTTAAAAAGCAAAAAATTATCCTATGTCATAATTTCCAAGTCCATTACACAACTAAATGGGCTGGTTGAAAACTTGTTCTATTTGAATTTTTAGAAGGGGTATTTATATAAACAACACTAAAACTTCTTACTTATTAAACTATCACTATGTTAAATTCTGTCACAAGTGCCTGTTTCTCGCATTTTGTTCCCCTATTCATAATTGCCAATTGTTTCTCGCATTCCATTCACCTATTCAAAATCGTGCCTTGTTTCTTGCATTCCATTTCCCTATTCAAAATCTAAAAACCCTTGATGGTGAAGAAAAGGTGAGGAAATCACTATGGAATCTAGTAAGGGAAAGGGCATAGATGAAACCAACAATGTGTGAAGGATTCTCGATGTTAAAGAAGAAACGAGATAGTCACAACAAGATCTTGGTAGGGGAAGAGTATTGATGAAATTGACGGCATGCGAAGCAGGAGGTAATCGTGACCTACACATGTCATGGGGAATCAACAGGGAGGCTGAGGAAGGTATTATTGTTTATGTTATTTAAAGAATTGCATGTTATGTGAGTAAATATGAAGTTTGAGTGTTAAAAAAGTAAATAAGATAGCATTAAATGGTATGTTCAAGTCCCCTTTTTCAATTTTATGTATAAAAACAGAGCCACAAAAATAACTACTAACTTGAGGTAAGAAAGAGTAAAGAACAATTCAAACTGAGTTTAGAATCATTGTAAAAGAACAAAAAGATTTCTCTTTTGCACTACTTTTGATGATTCAATCACGAGCATGTTCACATGCAACAAGTATGACAACAGTTAATGAAAGCATTGAAAGGAAGTAACGTAACATATAATAACCCACGAGGAAAGTTAGATCTTATAAGCACATGTTTTGCAATCCTTGCAAGGTGAATGTGAATTCTAAATATTCTTCTAAACAATCAAGATCAGTAAGTTGTGCAGAGCTTTTGCCAAGACTTATAATATTAAATTATAACAAAAGAATTCAAAGTGAAGGACAATTTTAAATTAGTACAACGAGATAAGGTCACAAAAAGAACTTGATTACTTAAGCACATTCATTCCCCCAAACCATAAACATTTATTGGATTGCAAGAATATCTGCCCTTAAACAATAAGAAATCAATTAAAAAAAACATATAAATCACAACATCTTAATATTTATTATAAAAAAATTATCTATCAGAAGCAAAAAGATGTTACTTAACAAAAAATCTTAAGTTTTGACGGAATCCATCATTATTATTTAAAGGTCGGATCATTCATGCTAATTACACAACAGGTGATAAAAAAGTGATCAAATAACTATATACTCCAAGCAATTAGAAGCAAAAATATATACAAGATTCAGACCTCTTTCTCGCTTGCATTTTTCTGGTGCAGCTCCTCAATTTTATCAGACAGCAAGCTCTGTTCAAAGAAATCCATGGTCTACGTAGAAGATGAATAGGAATAAGATTAAACAAACTGGCATATCCGGCAAGAGTGGAAGAAAATAAAAAGAATTTACTTGACAATGGGGAAGAATAAATATATACAGGCATTCCACATACAATTCCACGCAAATAAACAAATATATCTACCGATAGATGATGTCCACGGGTGGTGTGAACTTTAGAAAGAAAATAGCATCAAACAAACAAGCAATACATTACCACAAAATAAACAAAACAACTCAATGGAAAAAATGGCAGTCATATACTCGTATGCACATACACCAGGTTAAAGAACCTAGAATAAGTAGCATTGGGGATCAATCAGACATTGATCAGTTTATCAAGAAAAGACACAGGATAATACATAAAAGGTTCATTAAACGGACAAACAAAAATAGCTGGAAAAATATTTAATATCACAGCATTTGATAAGTTCACAAATATAAAAGACAATAAAGCATACATGATGTTTCATTTCCATCCTCGCACCAACAATCACTAGCCCTGCATCTCCATGCTTTAGTGTGAAATTACTTATAGTAATTGCTATCTCTCTATGGTGAGCGCCATGTGGAAAATCTTCCTGACAAATAAGCAAGCAAGGTAGCTACATAAGCCTGTTTGCACTATATAGTACCTTGATCTTCAAAGTTGATCAAAATGTGTGGTATATACCTGCAAATTAGTTTCCCAAAGCTTTTTAAGGTTGTGATCAAAGCACATAACTGACCAGCCAGATGTAACAACAACCAAAACTTGCTTCCTTATTTCTCCATCATTATAACTTCGATCAACATAGCCTGCTGCCATAGCAACAGGCCGTCTTCCAGATGATATGCGGATCTTATCTGGCAGTAAGGAAATCTCAGCCAATACTCGTGCTTCACTTAATCCTTCATCCACACGTCTAGCATGTGGCTCCAGTACCTGAGAAATAACGACCAATGTCTCGATCATAGTACACATTATAAACGACCCAATACTTAAAATACCAAATAAGCAAGTTCAATCACTAAAAAGGGTTGACGTAATTTCGTTTGGGGTGGCTAATGATTTTCTTTTTTGCTGTCAAAACTTTTTAAAAGTTTTTTTTTTCAAACATAATTTATTCCTTAAAAACAACTTTTTCATCTAAATTCAAAACTCAATTTCTGGTAAAGGCAGGAAAAAAACTTGTTCAATTTTTTCATGCAAATAAATGCTTTTTGTTGGCAGCAGCTGTTAATTAGGATCTGTTTTGAACAATGACAATTTTCTGAGAAATTAGATGTAGAATTATAGTAGGTAAAATAATATTTTTGAAAAATATCATAAGTATTATAAATTTTTTCCCCTTCAGAAAAAAGCAGACTAACTTTCTTACAGCTATAACACAGGCACATTCTAGCAGATATGGTTATGAAAAGCTCCTCAATACAAAAATTTGTGAAAAGCAAGATGGTGTTTCTGCTTTAGATCACTGATGTGATCCAATTGGTGGATTGATGCGGACATCCAACCGTCCATGCCTATCCAAGGAGGAGCTGAAGATCGACGGCCGTGATCGTCCTACGTTATCTTAAATTATCTTAAATTTTATTTGTAATGTTTATTTTTAATTATGCAATTTTCGCTTTTACCCTTATTTAAGGGTCTTGTCTTATGTAAGCCCAAGGGGCAATGTTGTCTTTTCATTTTCTTTTAAGGCCTATATATAGAGGCTCTTGCTCTTGTATGAGCCACAACATGAAAATTCCGGGAATTGAAACAAATTCGAATTCGAAATTCTCGATCAATGATGAATTATTAAGAAAAGAGATTTTGTTTGCACTTGTGTTCTTCGGAGAGAACTTGGGTGAGATTCCTATGGGAGGAAAGTGGAGTTTCCACCAACCGCAGGATGGGTCCGGGCTCGTGGCGTGAAATCCCTTGGAGAAGGGAAACGTATCACCCGTCAACCTTCGGAAGAGTCCAAGGCTCGCGGTTTTATCTTTTATCTTTAGTTTTTGTTCCTTCTTGTTGTTCCTAGTCATCATCTTCATTCTCTCCCTACTTCCACCAAACCGGACCTAGCTCCACCACCAATTATGGACAAGCCACAAGCCGCCGGCTCTCCACTTGGTTTCCTCCCATCTCCACTTGCCATCAAGTCTTTCCTAAATTAGTTTTAATATTTTAGGTAATTATCTTAATGTTCAAATTCAAATCTATTTGAATTTGAATGAAAACCTCCCAATTACATTAAATCTGAAATTAAATTCAGATTTAATTCCAATCCCCAAATTAATGCATATGGCCCACATACATTGAACCTAGACACCCATGTCCACTCCCCATATGGCCGGCCCTCCTCTCTCCTATCTTCTCCCTCCAAAATTCAAATCACACATTGAATCTTTTCCATAAGTGTCCACTCTTAAATTGGGAAGATTTAATTTTCAAATTTCAAAGCAATTTGAATTTATAAATTTCTTTCATAATTTAATGAAACCAATATTAGGAAAGTTCATGAATTAAGTTCAATTTGAATTTAAAATTCAAAAAGGATTTAATTAAAACCTTTCCTATTCCCAATACCCAAATTAAGAAGCTATCAATCCACCTCATCAATCCTCCCCATGCTTGATTGTCGTCGGCCCCTCTAGGGTGGGATTAGGAAATTGTTTCCTAAATCCCAAAATCTCCACTTAGGAAACAATTCAAACCTCATTAATTTGGCCACAAAATCAGCCCCGTCAATAATCCCAAATCCTAGCCCTACCTGACCCGCCTCCTACCCAGCAGCTTTGCTAGGATTATCTTCTCCCAATTCCTCCTACTCTTCACCCAGTTTGGTGTTTCCTGCACCCCAAGTTTGCTGCTAGAATTTTGCTGTTGTCCATGAAGTTCTAGTCCAGATTTTGCTATCCAGAAAATTCCAACCAAGGTTCTTGCTGGCCAGAAATTTTTCAACCAGGACCTTTGTTGTTCCAGCCCTCCTAACGCTAGGAGACTGCTGTCCTGCAAAGTCAAAGTCGCCCTCTTGCTGTCCAACGTCCTCAGAAGCCACCATTGCCATCCAGAACTTTCTGAAATTGCTGTCCCAGATTTTCTATTTGCTGTCCAAAGGTTCGAGAACGAAATGTGTTGTTATCCAGACGCCCAAAGAGCCACCACTCAATGTCTACTTCCTCACAAGCCCTCAAACCACAACAGGAACCTTGGATAACTTCTTTCTTTGGGTGGCTGCCATCAATTCCGTTCTACATCATGGATGGCGGGCACTCCAAAGATATTTAGGAATTTAAATTTGAGGGGAATTAAGTTTGGTAAGGATTTAGTAGTCAGCAAACTCAATTTCAGCAACTAGCAAGGATCTCGAGCACGAGGTTCTAACCCTTTAAAAGTTCCTCTATAAAAGTCCAAATGAGAGGACATAAAAATCAAATTGAAGATTAAGAGGTCTAGTTATAATATCGAGAATTTGATGATTTTTTGTGGAGGTTTTTTAATTTCCCCTGAATTTTTTCCCAAACTAGTCTGAGATTTCCCTTTTCTGAAAGAAGGTTGTAAGTGACTTAAAACTCCTAGAATTTAGGAATTTAGTGAATAAGAACCCCAAATAAATGTATAGATATTAAATTGTAAGATGTTTACTACAGATCTAGAGTTTTTGAGAATTTTTAGAGGAGTTTATGCCATCCAATTGAAGGCAAACTAAAACTAGGTAAGTTCTAACCATAGCTGTCAATGGCGCAAAATAGCGCGCGTCATGACGCACGGCCCGGCGCGGCGCACCTATGGCGCCATGTTCATGGCGAGGCGCATGTGTTTAAAATAGCGCGCGTTATTTGCACCACATGCGAGCCATGGCGCATTGCGCACGGCGCAAAATAGCGCGCCAAATTGTTTTTAAATTTTGGTATACTTATAAATATTTTTTATATTTAAAAATATATTTATATTTTAAGATAAACGAGTATTCATTGCCCTAATTTCACGAAAGATTTTCTGTTTGTTGCATCCGCCGAACACATCCCGCAGTCCCTAAGTCGAGGTCGCTGAATCTATCCCGAAGTTGAAGGTTTTTTGTTTTATGTTTGTTGCATTCACTGCTTCCGCCGAATCCAGCCAAATCTGTCCCGAAGTTGAAGTCGTTGTTTCCCCCGAATTGTCCCGCAGAGCAGTGCTTCTGCCAAGTCGGCCCTCTCCTTCCTCTGTTCCAAAAAAAAATCTTACCAGTTGACTCCGATTTGCAACCTCCGTCTGTTCCGCACAGCTCTTTTGTTTTGCACGGCTATTTCTTACAAGAATTTACAACTTAATATGTATGCTCGGTATCGCTAGGAACATGCTCGATACCGCTAAGTGAATGCTCGATACCGCTATGTATATGCTGGATATCGCTCAGTACCGCTATTTACATGCTCGGTACAGCTCAGGACAACTAGGTACACGCTCGGTACATGCTCGATACCGCTAATTAAATGCTCGGTACCACTATGTATATGCTGGAAACTACTCGGTACTGCTATTTACATGCTCGGTACAGCTCAGTACAGCTAGGTACACACTCGGTACACGCTCGGTACCGTTACGTACACGCTCGGTATCGCTAAGTACATGCATGATACCGCTCGGTACCGCTATGTAAATGCTCGGTACCGCTCGGTACATGCTCGGTACCGCTAGTTACATGCTCTGTACCGCTCGGTACAGCTCGGTACTCGCTAGGTACACGCTCGGTACAGGTCGAACCCCGCCAGGGGACAGCGCCCCCTTGGACCCCCGGTAGCCCCCATATTATATTTCTTGGACAATATTATGTTTCTTTTATCTAAATTTGTTTGCTTTTAGGTGATCATAAAATATCAGATTCAGTTCAATTTTTAAAAAAAGATCCAGCATGGAAATATGCTATACTAAAAAATGAATCCGACAACAACAGTGTGACATGCATTTTTTGTGGTAAAATAACAAAATGAGGAATTACAAGCCACAAACAACACCTCGTTGGGGGTTTTAGGAATGCAAGGCCTTGCTCTAACTGTCCCGAGCACGTGAACTCTGAAATTAAGGCTTCCATGTTGAAAAAAAAAAGATTTAAAAGAACAGTTTAATGACATATCAAATATAAACCTTGCTGAAGAAGAAGGAGAAGACTTTGATGTGATGATAGATGATATTTTAGTTGCTAAACCATCCAAAATGTTGCGGACAAATAAATCTAACACATCTGGTCAAAGATCGACAACTACATCTATCTTCAAAACATTACGACCTAAAGGTCCATTAGATACTTTCCTTACACCAAATCCTGAAGATGTAGTAAAGCATATAAAATGTCAGTTTAACAAAGAAATGGATGCAGCTAAAAAAGAAATGAGGGGAAGGGCTATTCAAGTGTTCAGTAGATGGATGTACGATGCTGGGATTCCATTTAATGCTGTGAATTATGATAGTTTTCCTGCTATTGTGGAGGCACTTGGGCAGTTTGTATCTGGTATGAAACCTCCTAGTTATCATGAGGTACGAGTTACTTGTTTAAAGAAAGAGGTTGGACATACACATGAGCTATTGTGACGTCATCAAGAAGATTGTTTACGATATGGCTGTTCTCTAATGGCAGATGGATGGACGTCGAGGAATGGGAAAAGCTTAATCAATTTTTTTGTTAATTGTCCAAGAGGTAGTGCATTCATAGAATCAATTGATGCTAGTTCTTTCTCCAAGAATGCTGTGAAAATGTTTGAACTTCTTTGCAAGTACATCGAGGTTATTGGACCACATAATGTGATCCAAGTGGTCACTGATAATGCATCCGAAAATGTTCTTGCAGGTTTGTCACAACTTTTATTCTAAAGCTATGTTATTTCATTAAGAATTTGTATATATTTTAACTTAAATTATAATGATATAACAGAAAAATTATTGATGGACAAATATCCTCACATTTATTGGACTCCTTGTGCTGCTCACTATTTGGATTTAATAATGGAGGACATTTTCAAAATTCAAAAGCTAAGGCGATGCTTTGAGAAAGCAGTGGCAGTACACAGTTTTATATATTCTAGGCCTCGCTTACTTAAGTTAATAAGAATGTGCACAAATCAAAGAGCACTTGTCAAACCCGCAAAGACTCGTTTTACAACAGCTTTCTTAACTTTACAACGTTTTTATCAACAACAACTGAACTTGAAGAAAATGTTTACTTGTGAGGAATTTATCTTGGGTCCTTATGTGAAAAAGGTTAAAGCAAAACAATCTCAACATACAATCTTACAGCAATTATTTTGGAACACTATAGTGTATGCCTTAAAAATAGCTGGTCATTTATTAAAGGTTCTTAGATTGGTTGATGGAGAGAAGAAGCCCCCAATGGCTTACATATATGAAACAATTGATAGAGCAAAAGAGGCAATTGCTGCAAGCTTCAATAACAGTGATAAGTATGATCAAATTTTTAAAATGATTGATAGAAGATGTGAAGTGCAATTACATCGGCCTCTACATGCAGCGGGACATTTTTTAAATCTTGAATATTTATTCAATAACCCTGATATTGCTAAGGATAAGGAAATAGCTGATGATCTTTACCAATGTATTGGAAAATTATCTCACGATGTAGCTGAAGAAGATAAAATCAGTAATGAATTAAGTTTATACATTAGGGGTGAAGGACTTTTTGGTATTCCTCCAACTGTAAAACAAAGAACTACCCGATCTCCAGGTATCATTATTCACAAAAAATTAAGACTGATTTGTTATATAATATTGAAAAAAAAAATTCATTTCTTCCAGCTGATTGGTGGTTGGCATATGGACATGGAGCTCCCAATTTACAAAGCTTTGCTATCAAAGTCCTAAGTCTAACATGTAGTTCATCTGGATGCGAACACAATTGGAGTATTTTTGAACATGTATGTATTTTACAATGTATGTGTTGATTTTTTATATATGTTCATAATATAGTAATGTAATAATATTTTAATTGCAGCTTCATAGCAAACGAAGAAGCAAATTAGATCATGGTCGCTTAAAGGATTTAGTTTATGTGAAATATAATAGAGCACTGATTCGGAGATTCAATCATCGTGATGTCATTGATCCTATTTCTTTGACTGAGATAGATGATGCAAATGAATGAGTAACAAAAAAATTAGATGATGAGTCTGATAATGAAAATGACTTTATTGCTGAAGAGGAAGATTTAACTTGGACAAGTGTTGCTAAAGCTACTGGTGTTTATGATAAAAGTTATAATATTCGGGAAAGATCTAAAGGGAAAGAGAAAGAATCTTCAATTAAGCATGATGTTGCTATTGAGAATGATGATGAAGAGAATTATGAAGTAGGAGACAATGTTGAAGAAGATAATGAAGCTTTTTTAAAATTTGCTGATAATGATGATTCCCAAGAAGAGTAGATTAAATTCTTATTTGATATTTAAAAAAAAAATTGTAATATTTGAATTATGAGATATTTTAATGTTACTTAGTCGAATTTATATATATTATAGTTGTCTTTTATTATTATGATAGCTTGTCTTTCATTTTTAATAATATTTCATATTCATGCTTATTATTTTATAATTTTTATATAGCTTGCGCCATGTTCAAAATAACGCGCGCCGTGCGCTATGCGCCATGGCTCCAAAGGGACATTCGCGCCATGGTGCGCCATTCGCCGTAACAGGTATGGTTCTAACCCAGTTTGGCCAATTCCCACAAAAGCTCTCAAATGATGGGTTTGAAAGCTAGCAAAATTAGGATTATAATTTTCTACAGTGGGGAATGACTAGTAGGACAAAACACAAAGTAAAGAAAAATAAATCATGCTACTCACATTAGTAATAGTCTTAGGAAGGATCACACAACCCCATTAGTTTGGCCGGCCACCAAGCTCCCACCAACATTTTTTTTTCAAAATTTAGTCGCAAAACACATCAATCTCTTCATTCCACAGCCAATTAAGTATTTATACAATTTGCACGAGAAACTTGAATTTAAAAAGAGGAAGTAAAGGGAAGGGCATGGCACACACTAGTAAGCACCACAACTTCTCCCTCCTTCCATGCTTAGCCGGCCCCTACACTCCTTAGCTTCTTGGCTTGGCCAACCTCTCACTCCATACTTAAGGCACTTAATTAACTTAATCCAGTGCCTTCTACTAGCCAATTAACCATCAAATCCACAATAAAAACACTAAGTCTTACATACAATTCCAATACCACATTAAATTTTCACACATAATTAATTAGAAAATATAAATAAAATTCTATAGTTTATGGTCTTCAATTTGATCCTAGTGATGAGTCCACTATACTCAGTTGTATTTTTTTCTAAATTAAGCCCAAGTAGTTGGATCATTTCTATCATTTGGTGTTTTTGATGCTCCTAGTGCTACACCAATTCCCTGGACCTCAAAAAAAAATCTCTAAAAAGTTAAGGTCCAAATAATCAGTCGTCAAACATGGTGCTAACTTCTTCAAATCGTATTTGATGAGCCAGATGTCCTTAGTGGGCAGTTTGTCGCTCCACCATGCTAAAATCCAAAGTTCTCCAAGTTGGTCCTCCTCATATGTTATGATGTGGTCTATCTCCACAAATGAGTGTTGGTCTAGCTCCGGCAAAGAATGATTTTGTATACCTACAAAAAGAGTATCATATAAATTTGGGGGTTGGCTAACTCCCTTATATTATATATGATCTTTCACATTAAAAATTGAACAAATAAACATGTATTTAGGTAAATTAATAACATATGAATCAGTGTCAATTTTCCTAATAATTTCAAAAGGATCACATGCCCAAGCTTATAACTTTCTACATGATGTGGAAGGATACCACTCCTGACGGATTCGAATTAACACATAATCCTCAATATTGAACTTTTTAAAAGTTTTATCTTTATTTCTAAATTCAGCGTATTTTCCATTTGTAATTTCTAATTAATTCTTATATTATGCTTTGAAAATATTTTGCAAATAAATGCAAAATCAGAAAATGCATGCCTGGGAATATTACCAAGATCAATTGGTTTCTTAGGTTATAACTATAAACTATTTCAAATAAAGTTTTGTTAGTGGCCCTAAAAAGAACTATTATAAGCAAACCCAGCTGTTGATAAGTGAAGATATCAATTGCATAAACTCCTACCCACCAAACTTTTGAGGAGGTTTCCTAAAAATCTATTGATTGCCAGTCTGGCCAACAATTTAGGAGTGAAACGCAAAAGAAATTCCAGTGTGGCACCCATCAACTTTGGCAATGTTTTCCAGAAATAAAACACAAATTTGACATCTTTGTTAGAACCAATTGTGAAAACAAGTCTATGGAGACTAACGATCTCTTTAAAGAAAAAGCTTGTTACATATGAAGCGTTATTGGATTTTGAACAACATAAGAAATGGATCATTTTAAAAAATCACTCAACCATAATAAAAATACTATTGTGAACTCGAGGATTCCTAGGTAAGCCTAAAATAAAATCCATAGAAAGGCCTTCTCGAGGCCTAAAAGGAATGGATAAAGCAAAATATCTTCCTGCTTCTTGCTTTGTGGTCGTGATTTTTCTACCGTCAAAGCACTAAAGTCACAACTCTTTCAACATCTCGCTTCAGAAAAGTCCAATAAAATCTAAGTTCAAGGATATGTATAGTTTTCATCTTTTCAAAATGTCTAGCAATACGTCCTGAACATAACTCCACAATAAGAAAATTCCTTGATAAGTCGTCTGAATGCATAATTTCCATTATATAAATAACCATCGATAGTAGAATAGTCACCAATTAAACAAATAAATGGTGTTTCATTCTTAAAATGATGTAGATAAAATCAAATGAAAATTGAGATAAACTAGATAATCATCATTACGTCTTTCAAATATAGGAATTTGAGATTCAAAAGAAGAGATTACCAAAATAACTCTAAAAGTACAACAACGGATTTGTTTTCAACCCTAGGCTTGTGCTTCAAAATAACTGTAAAATCCTAAAGGCATTCAACCCACTTAGCATGTTTACAGCTCAACTTTTTTTGGGTGAAAAAACTTTAGAACATGATGGTCGATATTGAGAATGAGCTTCCTATGCAGAAGGTAATATCTCGACTATCTTAAGGTTTGAGCAATTGCATAGAACTCTCTATTGTAGATTATGTATGATTATTTAGCATCATTTAATTTTTTCATTGTAAAAGGATACAATTCTATTTTCTTGGCTAAAAACAACACCTATACCTACACCAGAGGCATCATAGGTGATCTGATGCAAGACTACAATGATTGGATGATATTGATTTAGGATTTTGCATGCCTATATTTTAGAGAACAATAGTAAATAAACTTATATTGATTTTAAACGATAAAACAAAACAATAAGGCGATAAAACAAGCTTAGGCCAAATCATATACGTAGAGGTTAAGATCCTAAAATAGTCAATTACTCAAAACGTTCCATACATGAAAGGGTTTCATCAAAAATCCTTATGCTAACAATAAGACTAGTTACTATGCAAGGATCCCTCACTCAACTCTCTAGATCACTAAGCTTTAGCGGAGGAGAACAAACATGATTTTGTGAATCAAAATATAGCCACAATTGAAAATAAACTAGGAATACAAGAAACTTGGGGAAGAGTTTACCATCGTCAAGTTCTTAAGTCTGATTTGCGATGCGAGGAAGAAGTTTCGGAGGTTAGTGGTTGATCTTGAAGTAGTCTCGTGAGTGAGTGGACAGCCGTGTGTAGATCTTCTGGGCATCGAATGGGAGTTTTCCGGTTGGCGAAACGACACTAGAAACCTGTTGGAATCTCGGGACAGCAGCTGTGTGTAAAACCCGCAAAATGCTATTTTAGGATGTCGCACGCTTTTCAAAGTGCCGCGACGAGATTTAAGTAAAATTTTCAAGGTTATCGGACTGCAACGAAATTAATTTCAGAAAATCCTATGCGAAATTCTGATCGTTTTGGTATATAGAAGTTATACTAAACTTTGCCTAATTAGAGAGTTATTATTTTTAGAAGTCTCTAAATACCCATTTTACCCTCAATCGTTTCTTAAGCCGAATTTATTTAAGTAAGGGTAGTATGGACTTTTAGCAAACCCCATTTTCTCTTAATAGGCATAACCGACCCCTCCCCCTTCTCATTTCACGCGTGATCGAACGAAGTGAGGGGCGGAACCGAGCGGAAGGCGCGGACGGCGGGTTCGGCGAGAGCTCTCCGGCGACGATTTTCCGGCGAAAGTTTTAGGTCGAATCGAAGAGAACGACGAGTGGAATACTCAGGTACGATTATTTTAGAACGATACTTCCTAAATCTCAAGTTATTTGAGATTGAAAATTCTAGGGTTTTTCCAAAACCTAATTTTCTTTTAATTTTTCTTTAAGGGATTGTTAGGTGACGATTAGCAAAGCGTTTTAATGATAAAAATGAAGGAATTTGTGGAAATTTTGGAAGATTTAGAAAGTAGGGTTTTTGACCTAAAACCTTAATTTTGTAAGACACCTTTATGAAAATGATTTCTAAGAGTATTAGGAATGATTTTATAAAAAAAAAATTTTGGTTTTTAGTGGAAAACTCATTTTTGTAATTTTTCCAATTTAATTAATCCGAAAATAAATATTATAATTATAATTATGTTTTTAGGAATGTTTTTAGAGCAATATTTTAGTGAAATTAAAGATTTATGAATTTCCAAAAATTAGGTATTTATTAAATCCGAAAATTCATGTTAATTTAATTAATTATCTTTTAATTGTCGTAAGGAATGGTAAAGGGAAAATGTTGGGTCTAGCTTTTAAACTTAGGAAATTTGATTTCTAATTGTGACAGGTTTACTTTATAAACTTTCTTAGGTAGTGATCGTCAAGTTTAAGGAGGACTTGTGTCGAAGCGACGTACTGTACTTAAATTGAGGTAGGTACTTGTATTTAAATCAAATTTATGTCTCTAATTTATTTAATGTTTTTCTTTAATGTTAAGGAAATCATGTTTAGTTTATAACTGTTCAATTCCATGCAGCTTTTACATGTTAAGTTTGAATTTTTATTCGTACATAAGAATGATGCTGTAATTGCTTAATGTCTCACATTTGAATTCTATATAAATATGGAAATAATTATGTATGAAACGAAATGAACGAACCCTTATGAAATTCTGAATAATTTAACCCTATAAGATTTATTAGATTGAATTTGCATGTTGATCCGGAAGTACCAAACTAATGGTAATGGGGCTTTCATAAGCCAAATGGTAATGGGGCTTGTATAAGCCAAATGGTAATGGGGTTCTTCGGAGCCAAATGGTAAAGGAAATGGCCAAAACTTTTGACTGCGTACCTGATCAGTACGAAAACTGGTACTTCCGGGACGGATGAATATTTTTATGATTAAAGTATTTGATGCATATAAATGAAAGGATTTGATGAAAAGAAAGGTTAATGAAAGAAAAAGTTTAAGATGAATGAAAATGCTAAAGGAAATATTTAAGGAAAACTCATGTATGATAATGTTATTAAATTTATGCTTATCAATGGTTGATTCTATTTTTTTTTAAGAAATGAATGTTTTATTTTTATTTAAGTCATGAATTTGAATTGAATACATGTTTCCTGCTGAGCTTTAGCTCATTCCTAGTTTTGGAAATCTTTTTCAGGAGAAATGTAATGGCTGCACGACGACTTTACACTTATCGTCGTAGGGGACCTCAGGAGGATGAAAGGTTCCTTGTTATGGTTTAGTTTGAGTCTAAGTTTATTTTCCATGCAGTTTGTGGGTTTGAATTTAAAGTTTGGAGTTTATGTAATGAATGTTTAAAGTTTAGTAGTTATTTGAGACAGTTAATGGTTTGGAACTTTTATTTCATTTCTGGTGTATTTTTAGTGGCTCTTTCAATTAATATTTGGATGATGTTTAAAGCATTAATATATGGTTTATGTTTATTTATGTTTTTCTGTACGACCTTTTTGCTCCCGCCCCATTAACTCGGGCTAGCCGGGTCGAGTCGTGACACTGTGAACTTTCAGGACAGCAAACAGGAGGTGTCTGGAGAGCAGGACAGCAGCTTGTCTTGCCGAAATTTCCTGGACAGCGGCTGTGAACATGCAGGACAGCAAACAGGAGGTTCCTGGAGAGCAGGGCAGCAGTTTTCCTTGCCGAAAATTTCCTGGACAGCACCCAGGAAATTCAGAAACAGGGAGAAAACTGTGTGAGAGGGTTTGGGTGGAGGTGGCTTGGGCTGAAGAGTTTTGGGACGTATAGTGGAGTAGATGATTTAGGAAAGAGAGGTAAGGGGGCCGACCTAGGTAGAGGGGGGGAATTGTGTCCACATTCATTGAGGGGAAAGATGTCCAAATTGAGGGTCTTGGCATTAATTCTAATTGGGACTTAAATCTGAGATTTAATATCAGATTTTGGGTTTATTTCCTAAAAAGATTAGGCTTAAATAGGAAGCCTTTGAAATTCAAATTATTTTGAAATAGGATTCAAAGTCTTTCCTAAAACACAAAGGCCAAATATGGAAGGGGATTAATATGGAGGGGGAGAGAAATAGAGAGAAGGGGGCCGAAGGCATCATGATGGGATTGGGGAATTTTGGGAAAGAAATTTAAGACTAGTTCAATTGGGAATCCCAAATTAAGGAGGAATTAATTCAAATCCCATCCAAAATTAATTTGAATTTGATTTAGGAACTTTCCTAAAATAGAACTCTATTTTAGGAAATGTTTCAAAATTCAAACTTGATTTGAATAATTTAAATTGGAAAGCTTTCCCATATGAGACTAAATAAGAAAGGAAAGTATTGATGAGGAATTTGAAATTTTGGAGGCAAGGGGAAGGGGCTAGGGCCGGCGGCTAGGTTAGGGTTTGGGTAAGGGGCCGACAGCTAGGGTTGGGAGGATGGTGGTGCTAGGCCGGCGGCTATGGGGGGAAGGTGGTGGTGGGGTGAGGGGAGCGGTGGTTTGGAGGTGGAGGGCTTAGGGTGGCGGCTAGAGAGTGGTTTAAGTTGGTCGGTGGCTAGAGGGTGGTTTAGGGTGACCGGCGGCTAGAACAAGAGGGGAAGAAGAGAAAGAAAATGTAAGGAAGAAATTAACCACGAACCCGGACACTTCCAAAGTTGGTGGGTGATCCGATTATCCTCTCTAGTGAATTTCTCTCCAAAGACTCTCAAACTCTCATAAGAACTCAATTTGCAAGAATTTGATTATAATTCATTCATTAACCTCAAAAGAAACATATAGGGCTTATATATACCCTCTTACAATGAAAGGAAATAAAAGACGACATTGCCCTTAGGGTGTAAATATGAAAAAACCCTTAAGTAAGGGCAAAACGGGAAATTATACTAAAACAAATACATAAAGCAAATAAATAAAACAAATACATATGAAGCCTCAGAAATAGATCGACGCGATCGCGGCTGTCGATCATCGGCCACGTCTCTGAAAGATTTTTCATGATCTGATGTCCGCATCATGATCTCAAATGTCTTATTGAAATCTTAAAGTTTCAGAATAGGTGATTAGGTTAGAAGGACTTTGATTTGCTCCATGGCTTTTTCTGCAAATGTAGTCCAAATAAACTTGTCTTTCTTTAGGATGTCAATGATAGAAGTTACAAAATCATGCTAAAACTTTTAACAAATCTTTGACAAAAGATAGCAAAGCCATGAAAGCTATGGACATTAGTGAAAGCTTTGATACAAGCCAATATAAGATAGCTTGAATTCTAGTAGGGTTAGCTTTCAAGAAATCAACAGTCATTATGAACCCAAGAAAACTTTCTTTGAGCAAACATGAGGAACATTTCTTCAAATTGGTATAAATTTTGGCTTCTCTTAATTTATTCAAGATTAATCTCAAGTGACCTAAATGATTTTTCTAACTAAAATCAATTAAATACAATCCAACAGGAGTTTTGAAAACAATCTTTCATTTATCTCCTGCCCTAATTCTAATATGATGATATCCACTTTTTAAATTTATTTTAGATAAATAGGTGGCATTTTCAATAAGATCCAGCAATCATCTAATCCCGTAATTGGAAATATGTACTTAATTGTAAACTTGTTGACAGCCACGTTCTCCAAATAACATCCTTTATATGTGCTAGACGGTTAGAACTGCAAAAGTACTAAGAACCTCTTGGACAAAGCCTTCTTAAGTAGTTTATTTACTTGTCTTTGAGTTCAACATGCCTGATGGACTTAGATTAGATGATTGTAAACTAAGAATGCAGACTATGACATATTGTATAACCTCCCAGGTGGTAGACCACAAGTAGGTCCTCAGAATATATATACTGAAATTTAGATAAGAGAGGAGCTACTATATCAGGTATAAAATGTTTAGAGGGTTCTGGTACAACATCCCTCACTTGAAGCAAATAATAGGATGTAGGATCAGAATATTTTGAGCATAGTGTTGAATCCTATCTTTTCAAGTCTAATGTCAAAAGGCGTCAGTGCAAGAGTAGGACTCAATAATGTTAAGTTGGAGGTGTTGTCCCTATCATTAGGAGACGAAAATAATATGAGTTAAAGATTGGCATTCTTCTTCTAACTAGGCTTGAGTTGTAATTTGGATTTAGGCATATGGGGAGGTGTCAGGAAAATCTTATATTGATAATTTGTTGGCCTTTTATCCGATGAATCATTTGGAGTAGGAAATACCCTATGAGGAGATGTACCTGAACGCTTTTCTACAAGCTTTAATGGAAATAGCTTTATATTCTTGTCATTGAATTTAAACACATAAGTGTTCTCTCTACCAATATGAATGGCATTTAAATCATAAAGCTAAGGCCTTCCTAATAAGATATGAGTGATCGTCATGAGGACATCATATCATATATAATTAACATAGCTTCCTATTCTGATAGGCACTAAACACCTAGTTGTGATAGGTAGAGATTTTTAACCAGCATATGTGGAAAGGATCTGAGTGGGATTCAGTATTAAAGCCTACTCTAGCCTTAGCATGGGTGGATATGATGTTTATTGCACTACCTCCATCAATAACCATTTTGCACATCTTCTCTTGCACATGACCTACACAGAGAAAATACTTCTCCTTCTCTAATCTTCTGCTCCTGCAAATGCAGATAAATAGCTCATCACACCTAAAGGGTTTCCCACATGCTTAACTTCCACATCAAAAAAAGGAATGTCATCACAAATTTCCTCCCTCTCTTCCTCTACTTTTTCTCCAGCCTTATCTAAGAACATGATATTGACTTTGCACTGATGCTACGGATAGCCTTCCTAGTGACATTTGAAATATATTATATCCTTAGTCAAAGAGATGACTTAGTAATACTCCTACTAGGTTGGGCACTAGATAAAAAGGGTGTAGGTCTAGCATTAGACCTCTAGGTAGAACATGAGGATGATTGAAAAGATAAATTTAGACCTCAAGCTCTAGATGAAGATACTGCTTTCTTATACTTATCTAAGAGTAAAGCATAACAAAAAGAATCTTCTAGGGTTTGAGAGTCATGTAACTCTATCTAATATAAGATCTCACTCCTAAGACCAATTATGAATTTGTTAGCTAATTTTCACTCTTGATCTATGGAGTTAGTCCTAACAATCAAATCGTCAAGCATGCATGTACTCTATTACTTGCATGCTTCATCACCTAAGGGTCATTGGTTGCTCATGGAGCTTCTTGTCATGATTCCTTGGACAATATTTAGCCCTAACATCACTTTCATCTAAACCTAAGTAAGTTAGTGTCTCCCTAACCTCTATTCCATCATTAAGACAATAGTCCAAAAGGTTTTGACATGTCCTATAAGCTTCATCTTTAGCAAAGATGATTTTTTTGTAGTCATACATTTGGTACCAGCCAAAGAGCTCATCCATCTAAGTCAATCAAAGAATTTATTTGAGCCGTGGACTCCATCATAGGTAGGGGGTGGTAGTTTGACTTTCTTAATGGGTGTTGATATATATTTTCGCATTGACGCCTAAATCCGCCCTGATCGAGCTGATTCAAGCCCATATCTCGATCGAGTGCCGTCGAAGCAAAATTAACACAAATTGGACCTTAATTTCATCAAATTAAATTTAATTTCCTCAAATTAACCAAAATCAACTTGATTCGGTCCAAATCGAATCCGATTGAGGCTCGGCAAGCCTCATCAAACCAAATTTGACACAATTTGACGCCGATTCAAGTTCAATTTCATAAAATTGACTTGTTCAGCTTAATCGAACCTGAATCGGCTCAAATTGATCCAATTCAGGTTAGATTCGGGCTCAATCCAAGCCAATTGACCCAAACCAAGTCCAATTTAAAGAGATCCAATCTAAGGGCTGAGATTCAAATATCGTTTCTACAGTGTTTTTCCCCATCGAATCACGTTTGATTTCAGTGGCTACAACAAGTTATCTCAACAAAAAATCTAATCGAGTGGGATTTGCCTCGATTTGGCGTATAGAGAGAGTTGGAGACAGGGTAGAGAGGCCATTCAATTTCACCTGCTTGCATGCAACCCATACGGAGAAAGAGAAAGAGGGGATTCGGCTTCTTCAGTTCTGTGGATACAGAAGAGGCAGACGGCATAGAGAGAATGGGACTTCTTCCTGCCCATGTGTGGATACATCCGGAAGGGGCCTTCTTCTGCGTGAGGTGTCTAGTCAAAAGAGGCAGAGAAGGAAGGGCTTTTCCACGTGCGTGTTCAAGCGGCTCAATCGGCTAAGAAATCGGACGGAGCAAGGTTGTCTTCCCCTCTTCCGCGTGAGGCTAACTGAGGGCAGGAAGATCAGAAGAAGACGTCGCTCCCATACACGTGTGTTGAAGCACGACCGGACCGGACACGAGTGGAGCGAGTCTATCGTGTCGTTTCCTTTTCACAGCAGAGGATTTTGAGAGCTTTGGATTTATTGTCCCCCCCCCCCTCTCTTCTTACACGCAAGAATGGTCTAGTGGCTTCTTCCACTCCTTTCTTCGACTCCGGTGAGCTCGAAAAAACAAAGCGGCGTCCGGGAGCACTCCAACGGAGAAAGCAACGGTCTAGAGATTCTTGGACAACAGTTTCTTCTTTTATCTTCCGCCGTATCTCGCTTTTAACAATACAAGTGGAGTGTGGTTAGCGCCAAGACAACCTGGCAAGGTAAAATCCGTCAAAACTTAGGAAATCCCTAGGTCCTTTGGCCATTTGATGTGGTTGACATCCCCACGAACCCTTAGGTCCACAGAAGCCTTGCATTTATTTCTAAAATCTAAAATAACGGCTGCCTTCTCAGCAAAAGGTGGAAATCCGATGATTTCCACGTGTAGGTTCTCATGTGAGAGCCCGAGGAGGATGTCAATGTGCGTAGGGTGGCCAGTTTTGTGTCTGACAACTCCCAAATGCATGTACTAGCACTTGTTTTGAGCCCAACAACCTCACCTATGATCAAACCTTAGGTTAGGTGTTGTTATTCAACGCGAGATCGAATATTAACTTGTATACACTCTAAATGCTACAACTACATTCATTCCTACCTCCTACATGTGTAGGTCCTCAAATATTGCATGATGCATTCACCTCTATCCTACCCTTATGTCATGCCAAATTTGCTATATCTCTCGGAGAACTTGGATATAAAGACGACACCTTCTAGAAATTGGTGAATATCTAATGAATGTGTTTGGTTGGAAACAATATCTTTGATATCAAATCATTATGGAGTTTATCCATAGGCTCTATAGGGTCTATGTTGTGGACCTCACATTGTACATGCCCAACCAAACTCACGATTACTTCACCAAATTTAGAGCATTCAAACAATAATAATCTTTTGCTTGAAATGATGCTCAATTTGTGGGAGTTTGGAAGACAATTAAATAGGTTCATGTAACTTTAAAAATACATTTGAGACGTAGTATAAGGCCCATGAACACTCATGATTATGGTTATTTAATCCTATTTATGTGACTTCCAAATTAGAGGTTTGAAGTGAAATGACCAAAAATATGCATGTTGTGGGTCATTTGCTAACTCATTTGCCTAAAAGTTTACAAAGCTACAAGCATGCCCATTTAATTTCTAAATGCTTGTAAAGCAGAGATGGAATACTCCATGGCTTTCGAAGGTTTATAGATTATATCCCATGACATTTTAGAATTATTTATGTATGATTAATGTGACTTGTAAATTAAGAGGTGGAGTGCAATGATATTCAAATTGAGTATATGATCCAGCTCCTAACAGGATGAATCTACTGATGCATACACTCCTAAGTTTCCCTTAGATCATGTCAAAATTGACCTTTAGGATCTATTTGGAGGATGCTCAATGATGATTCGTTTGCAAGCTTCTAGGTTCTTTAGATAACACCAATAGTTATCTTTCAAACCTCTTAGAAATCGTAGGAGTGAATTTTCCCCTCTCCCATTGAATCCAAAGCATTCAAATCATAATGAAGAGCTCTCTTCCAATTGCAAATCTTCCTCATGCATGATGATTTAAAATAACCCCAAGGTTTCAATAAATTATCACTGCATGGTAATCCTGAACTTAGAACCAAACTCTAGGTTTCCTCCATCTCATTTGTTGAAATACAAAACCAACAAATGATATCCTTGCTTGTTGATCTCTAAGTCCACGTAAAGGTTCCCAAACGACCTCTAAAGGGCCCAAAAGAGCACTAGCAAATCCTAGTGTCAAACCCTAGATTCACTTGAGTTGTTTGTTGAAGCACAAAATCAATAAACAACCATCTTCCCCTCGTGCATGATATTTTGGATTTTCCTAAAAATCCTAAATACATGTTATGGACTCTTGAACTTGGAGCCAAATTTCAAGTTCTTTCATCCCTTATTTGTTGATATTTGCATGACTCTTAGCCTCCCCTACAAGTTCTCACCAATCTTCCTCATGTCTTGTATTATGGATTTCTCGAAAGTCCTAAGTACATCATGTTGCAAGTCCTTGAACTTAGAATCAAACTCTATGTTTCTCTTAACACATTTGTTGGAACAAGAAACCGACAAACCAGCTGCCCTTCGTCACCTCAAAAATCATAAAGTGGTTTTCAAATTCCGAATGTTTGAATTCTTTGATGATATTAAAATCAACACATAACCATCATCCAATCTCTCTTGCAAGATTTTAGGATTTCCCTAAAAATCCTATGTGTGTCATGCCATAAAACCTAAGCTTATAACCATATTTTTAAGCTCTCCTATCTCATTTTTTAGAACAAGAAACCAACAAATATCCTCCTCATGCATATTATTTTGAAACATCCAAAAGCTTCAAATACACTATTGCATGAATTATTTGAACTTGGAACAAATTCCAAGTCTCTTCTGCCTTATTTGTTGGAGGAAGAAACCAACAAATAATCCTCTTCCGCATAGGACCCAAATCCTAATCTCTTCCATTTACTTATAGCCTAAACTAAGTAAATGATCATCTCTCTTTGAACATCAAAAGTTCAAAGAAATCTTTCCTAGTTTGCAAATCCTAAGTTCCACTTCCTTTCTATCATCCCTCCAACCCAACTTAGAGGAATGGACCTCACCTCTTTGAACACTAAATGTTCAAAGAGTTTCCTCCAATTAGTAATCTCTAAGTTGCATTCTATTCATCATCTCTACAAGCCAAAATTGTAAAAAATCCTCCAAGTCTTCTAGCACAAATTAGACGAATGAACATTCTTTTCTTTAAACTCCAAATATTCAAAGGAACTTCTCCAACTTGTAGTCTACAAGTTGCACTTTGTTTCTTTACTTATACAACTCAAAAGTTATAGGAAATGTCTTCATTCTCCCAACCTAAATTAAGTGAATGAAAATCTTTCTTTGGATATCTCAAGTTCAAAGAAATTCTATGTGATATGTAATCCACACTTACATGTCAATCTTCTACATTTACCTAATTAAACTTAGGTTGATGAATATAACCCATTGAAGAGAAAATTCAATGATTCATTCATAGTTTGCAACCTCCAACTTGCATACTACATCTCTCTTTCCTACAACTTTTGTAGGAAATCCTCTCATTTACTTACCCAAATTAGAAAAATGAATACCTTCTCTTGAATACCCAAAAATTTAAGGGAAAACTCGTGATTTGTAGCCCAAACCTACACATCAACCTTCTATGTTTGCTTACATACACTTAGAAAACTAATTCATCATCTGTGATAGCAAAACTCAATGAGTTGTCATGTCATTGCTTGGCCTAAACTTAGCAAATGTGTCCTTTTCTTTGAATAATAGATTTAAGGAGACCTCTTGATGTGTAGCCTTAAAACAACAAATCTTCTCTAACTTCTATGGGCTCCAAAAAGCCCATAGAAGATTTTTTACCTTAGCTCAAAAGCTATAGTTTTCCTCTCTATCTCCTATAACTTTCAAGTTGTAGGATATCTATTTCTCTTTAGCTCCAAAAGCTAAGAAGAAATCTCAAATATTTAGCGCAAAAGCTATATGTTGGATACCTACATCCTCCCCTTTAACTCCAAAAGCTAAAGAGTATCTTCCAACACTTAGCCCAAAAGCTATATGATGAACATCTTTCCTTTCCTTTAGCCCCAAAGCTAAAGAGAACTCCATACCTTAGTCGAAAAGCTTTAGGTTTATTTTTTTCTCCTCCAAAATCAAAGTTGTATGAGTTTTCCCTCCCCCTAGCTCCAAAAGCTAAGGAAAATGTCCCATTTCCTTAGTTTCAAAGCTATAGGTTTCATCACATTTCCTTCAACCTCTAAGTTATAGGAAATCCTCTTCTCTCAGCTCCGAAAGGTAAGGAGAGTCCTCCAACATCAAGCCTAAAAGCTATATGTTGGGCAACTCTCTCTTAAACTCAAACTCTAAGTGAAATACCTTTTCATAGTGTGGCACGTCACACAAGCCTCACACACTTAGATGCACAGCCCCCTAGGCATGATTGGATTATAATTTTTCTTTTTCTGCGCATGTATTTGATGTTGTGAATGTGATGAATATTGAATTGTCTACATTGTGGGCATTTTTGCCCCTTAAGTGGATAATGTATAAATATATATGTTTTTTCTTACAGGTAGCAATATCCAAAAGGGGGGCGTAATAAATAAATAAAAATACTTGCATGACAGGTTGTTATTAAACCCCCCAAGAGATGTGGTCAATAGAATAGAAGCAAGGGCTTAGCAAATTCTGTATGTGATATTTTTGTTATATAAACTACTTTGTAAAACTTTATTTTGCAGCTTTGAGTCTTTTCATTTTTCAAATAAATTTGATTAAACTTAGGTTGTACTTGAACTTGTGAGGTTCAGTTGGATGAGAGGTGAACTAAGAGGATGTACCTGCTTAAAGGTAAAGCCCAAGATCTACTTGAAAGTTGAAGCTTGAAACCCCACACAAGTAAGAGTCTGCAAATAAATATTTGTCTAGGCTATATAATGGCAAGCAAGTAAGCAAACTCTGCTACCAAACTTAATTATAATAATTTGGACATTATTTATATTTATGCCTTGGTTGATTCATATATGCAAGCATGTGTTGATTTGTTTATCTGATTGTGCATTAGAAAATACATATTTTTCTTATGTTTCTTTTTTGCTTTTGCTTGAGGGAGGACTGGACATGTTGATGCAGTAAGCACTTAGGACAAAATTAATTTTTCTACCTATTAAAATATAAGCAATCTAAAATCAACTTTAGGCTCCATGATTTTCAAATATAAGAAAATTTGCATGGCTCCCTTCAAGGAGCCAAGTTTTTCAATATTCAAATTAATCAAGCATATCCTAGTGAGTTTCATGTAGAAAAATCTTCACTTAAGGATCAGATAATTAAAAAAATATGCATCTTTATGAGTTAATATTCTGCATCTCATTCATGATTAGGCATCTTGGCCTCAAAACCAAGTTGTAAGTCATACTTTCTAAATAAAATAATCTCTCTACCTTCATATACATTGAGATTGGATATCATAGTTTAAAAAAGCACTTAGGTGGGTTTAGCTAGTAGTCTTTTACAAGTAGGGCAATAAATCCAAAGGTCAGGCTGACTATGCCTCATATGAGATGTAATTTGTAAGTCCCTTACACTCAGTTAGACTTAAGTTTGAGGTACTATCCCTCAGTAGTCCTCCCTTTAGTTCTAAGATCCGAGGCAGTTGTGGATTTCAGTCACTTCATAAGCCCTCACATTCCAAGCATTTCCCAAGATAAAAGCGTCATAGCTATCTAGAAAGCAAAGCTATGAAAAAGATGCCCAAAATAAACCCTTGAAAATTCTCAATGCTACAATTTGGTAGACGAAGAGAATCAATAAGGAGCTACTTGGATGCAAGGTTTGCGCGGGATTTAAGCAGGGCTTTAGCCTAAATCCTACCAGCAAAAATGATAACTTTGAAAACTACAAAACTTAAATCTCATTCCTCATTAGTTTTGCCTTAAATCCCAAATTTAGTAAATAGTTTGGCAAATTTATATGATCTAAACCAAAGAACTGTGCATAAAGAGAGAAATATCATTTCTTGGCGAACTACCATGGTGACTTGTGATCTAACATGAACAATGTCGTCGAAGGATGAGAAGAAACTTCTTTAGCAACTATTTCAAAATGCTACTTCAGCGAAACACACGTAACTGAAGCAGCAACGAAGAGGAAATGGCAATGAGGAAAAGCAAACACTTGGATGCAAGGTTTGTGAAGGATTTAAGCGGTTTTTAGCCTAAATCCTCCCATCAAAAATAATAACTTTAAAACCTAAAAAATTTAAACCTCATTCCTTATTAGTTTTGCCTTAAATCCCTAATTTAGTAAATAGTTCGGCAAATTTATGGGATCTAGCCGAAGAAGGGCGCAAAAAGGGATTAAGGTCATTTCTTGGCGAACTACCATGGTGACTTGTGATCTAGAACAATGTCATTGAAGGATGTGAAGAAACTTCTTTAGCGACTCTTTCAAAATGCTACTTCAACAAAACACGTGAAGCTAAAGCAACAACAAAGACAATGAGGAAAAGCAAACCCTAGATAGGCCTAAAGGTTTAGGAAGAGCATAGCCAAACCAAAAGGAGAATTTATAAAAATAGATAAGTAATGACAAAGAAGAATACCTTCACACCTATCCTAACTTCGGTTTTGCTCCAATCAGCTTTGTTATTTTTGCTCATCTTTTTTTCTTTACAAACCATAGCAATAGTATATCACGTGGGAAAGAGAATCAGCCAATTGATTAATAAAGAAATTCAATTTCTCATGTAGTGATGGTTGATTTTTAGGTCTTCATTTAGATATTACAGATTTTTTTTTTTGAATTAGTTTAATATTATATTAATTAATAATTAATTATTATTATTATATTAACATATATATAGTATGAGTTTATCAATCTAATTAGGATTGATAAGAAAATTTTAAGCTAAAATTAATAAGATTCAATCACATAAATTAGAAACAAATAAATTAATCTTAATAATTAATATAAATCAATTTTAATAATAAAAAAGAAATTTACTATTATTAAAAAAATTTGAGTTAACTTACTTAAATACAAATTAACAAGACAGTTATGGATGTAATAATTCAACCAACCTGAATTTTTGCATCATGTGTCGCAACAAGCACTTCAAATTTTCCATCCCCATTCAGATCAGCAACAATTGGTGGTGGAAGGCGCTCGGCTTCATATTTAATTGGGTATTCATCGGTGAGATGTACCCAAGCCTCCTTAAAAGATAGATCACCTTCATGCTGGGAAGAGACAAATATATTAAAGCATTTGAATGTTTTCCATTCTTTGAAGTTCCCAAAATCAGCTGGAATTCCCAAATATCAAAGGAAATTTTATAAGAATTATTTAGATATTAAATCCGATTAATCCACTAAAACCACCAGATTTTTCACTTAATGCTACCAAACTTCTTTGCACTAGATCGAGTTCTGTGCTATGCTCAACCAAGATTGAAGGTTTAATCTCACTAAACCATAACTTAAATCAACAAACAACCTGGTGTTAAATAAATAGTTTGCGAAGGCTACAGCAAGATATCCATTAGTAATTAAACAATGATTATCAAGTTAAAGTTTAAATGTCTGATAAATAACTATCCATGAATTAGTTATAGAACAACCCAAGAAAGTGAGAAAACATATTAAACAAAAACAGTTGTGATTGGTTATGACCAATGACTAATTAATTCAAGCTCAGTAAATGTGGAGGAAGCAGTAAGATGCCACTACCGAAAATCGCCATTGCTAAAAGGCCAGAGTAAAGGATTTCTAGAGTTTCCTTAGTCAAATAAGAAGCAACAACAACATCAAGCCTTTATCCCACTACGTGGGGTCGGCTACATGAATCCTTTTTCTCCATTGAGTCCTATTAAAGGTCAAATTCTCATTTAAATCTAATAATAAAGAAAGGTCATTCCTAATATTTTCTAACCAGGTCTTTTTAGGTCTGCCTCTACCTTTCTTAACATAAGTCAAATCTAATACCTCTACTCTCCTAACCGGGTCATTGGAAGGCCACGTCGTTTTATGTGACCAAACCATCTAAGGCGACTCTCTAATCTTATCTTCTACTGGAGCTACTCCAACCTTTTCACCTATATGCTCATTTCGTATCCTATCTATAAGGGTAAAGCCACTCATCCACCTGAGCATCCTCATCTCTGCCACACATAACTTAATATTATGCTTCTCTTTTAATGGCCAACATTCAGCACCATAAAGCATTGCAGGCCTCACCACCATCTTATAGAATTTTCTCTTAAGTTTGAGGGGTACTTTTCTATCACACAACAAGCCCGATGCATTCCTCCACTTCAACCATCCAACTTGAATTCTGCTGATAATATCCCCATCTATTTCACCATCACTCAGAACAATAGATCCAAGATATCTAAAACGTGTACTCTTATTAATGACTTGATAGCCCAAAGTTACAATCCCCTCACTAGGTCTATTACTACTAAAATTACACTCCATATATTCCGTTTTCGATCTACTTAAGCGAAAATCTTTAGTCTCTACTGTTGACCTCCATAATTCAAGTTTACTTTCAACTCCCTCTCTAGTCTTATCAACAAGAAGAATATCATCAGCAAAAAGCATACACTAAGGTACATCCTCTTGCAAATGTCTAGTGAGAACATCCATGACTAAAGCAAAAAGATATGGGCTTAAGGCTGATCCTTGATGTAACCCAACCAAAATAGGGAAATACTTGGTCAAACCATCTTTTGTTTGAACACAATAATCGCTTCTGCATACATATCTTTAATGATTTGAATATAAACATTATTAACACATTTCTTTTCAAGAACTCTTCATAGCACTTCTCTTAGAACTTTATCATATGCTTTTTTTAAATCAATAATATCATATGTAGATCCTCCTTATTTTCTCTATATTTCTCCATCAAACCTCTTCATAAATGTATGGCTTCCATAGTCGACCAACCCGGCATGAATCCAAATAGCTTTTGAGAAACATTAGTATCGCGCCGCAACCTATGCTCCATAACTCGCTCCCATAGTTTTAAAGTATGACACATTAACTTAATTCCTTTATAATTCGCACAATCTTGTGCATCACATTTATTCTTAAAAATATGAATTAACACACTCATTCTCCACTCATCTGGCATCTTTTTAGTCTTCAAAATAGTATTAAAAAGTTTAGTAAGCCAAAAAATAACTTTATCTCCTAAGCATTTCCACACCTCTATTGGAATATCATCAGGTCCAACAGCTTTTCCATCCTTCATTATTTTTAAAGCCTATCTAACTTTGATTTTACTAATACGCCGATAAAAACAGAAATCTTTATTTTCATTTAGGGTGCTAAGGTCACTATAATCAATCTTATTTTCACAATTTTCATTAAAAAGTTTAGCAAAATATCTCATCCACCTTTGTTGAATATCATCTTCTAAGAAAAGTATTTTTTGATCTTCATCCTTAATACACTTCACTTGAACTAAATACTTACTACTATTTCTTTGTTTGGCTAACTTATATATATATCTTTCTCTCTCTTTAGTATATAATCTATTATATAAATCACTAAAAGCTAAAATCTTTACATCGCATATTGCTTTCTTAGATTCCTTACGAGCCTCTTTATATCTTTCCCAATTATCAAATTTTAAAATTAAACCAATTTTTATAACAAATCTTCTTATTCTTAATATTTTCTTACACATTTGGATTCCACCACCAACTATTTTTACTATTAGGAGTCTTTCCCTTTGATACTCCAAGTACATCTTTTGCAATATTCTTAATATCATTAGCCACTTTATCCCACATAATATTAGCATTCTCATGCACAGAAAAAATCTTAAGATCTAAAATTTTACTCTCAAAAATATTTTAGTTAATATTCTTTAAATGCCCCCATCTAATCCTAGAATATCGTTTTACTTTATTTTTATTATCTACCCCTTTATGTTAAAGTCCAAAACTAATAATCGATATTGGATACATAAATTTTCACTCAGAATAACTTTACAATCTTTGCAATCTAACCAATTTAATTTTCTTATAAGAAAATAGTCAATCTGGATTGTACTATATCCATTTTTATAAGTGAAACAGGTAACAAGAAGCCATTTTTTTAAATTACTATAAATATAATTTTAATAAAATATTTTGGTATAATTAGAAGTGAAACAGGAAACTTAATCAACACAACTTGTAAAATGAAAAAAAAAGTTCGAACTATAAACAAAAAAATAAAAAATCTGTTCTTATTTTTAACCCAAAAAATAAGAATACAAGAAACACAGAATCCATTAAAGTGAAAATGCCAAAATAATATGCTTACTAGAATGGTAAACAGAAGCATAAAACTACTTAGCAAACCATGCACCACATGTTCAGTCTTTATTGACAAATTGATAGACACTTTCATTAGCTGATAATTACTTCCCTTACTTCAAAATGTGAAAAGCCAACAGGCTGGCCAATCAATTTTAGTAAAAATATCAGATTTCAGTCTTCTTTCTTCAATAGTATATCAACATGACATGAGAGTGAAAGCGATTCAAGAGTTACTTTTCATTTGATAAGGGACAAAAAAACATGATAGAAAAAGAAGAAAAGTTGCGAGAATGGTGATATGTTGCTATATGTGTTGCAAGAAGAAGAAAATATCATAAATTTTTTTAAAAAATTTGCTGAAAGAAGATGAAAACTAATGCAGGAAAATCCTTGATGATTTAACAAAATTATATTAATTTTGCATGAGATGTGTAAATAAAAAGAGTGTAGATTTATTTTCGTCCTCGTCAACCTTATTCAGATTATTTAAGCTCAAAATTATGAATACCTCTACTACATTCAATTTTAACAGGAGTTACAAGTAGCGACTTTAGTTTATGCAATATATGTCACAATTTCTAGTTTTTTTTTTTTTTTTATGAGAAGATGCATATAGCAAATTTATTAAAAAAGCAAATTACAAGACTTAAGTGATAGCTACTCTATCACCTTCCTCCTTTAATAAAGAAATAAAATGAGGAGGGATATTATTACAAGACAAATCGTCCCAAAAAAAATCTATATAACGAGCAATGTTAGCACAACAATCAGCTAACTTATTACCATCTCTATCAATACAATGAAATAAAATTTGATTGAAATCCTTTAGAAAAGAGAAATCAATACCTTTGCCGAGATCCAATTTGAACTCCCCTTTATTCACCAAGTTTTGAATAAATTTGATAACATTGTAATTATCACCTTCTATGATAATACCTTTAGCTTCAAACATCCATCCTTGCAAGCAATTCTTCAATGAAGAAATAGAATACAATTCCAGTTGTAAAATATCCCAATGCAAGCAAGATGATCCATAAGCGCATAAAAATCTTCCTTTATAGTCTCTAATGACACCACCAACACCACCTTTATAGGAATTTAATAGTGAAGCATCAACATTAAGCTTGATCCATTCGGGAAGAGGATACCAAAAAGTAGACGGCTTGTACAGCCGGTTAGTATCCCAGAAGTCCGAATATGCATTAAGCTTAAAGGATGAAGTAGCATAGCAAATTGAATTTGCTGCAATAGAATAAATTCCATTTTCTTTCTTCTCATGAACTAACAAATTTCTGCTTTTCCAAGTAAAGAACACGGTTGAGCAATACAGATTAGCCAAAAACGGATTTGAGCTGGATAAATCAGACAAGATTTTATAAGAATCCTCAAAGTTATAGTTAACTGGAACCTGAAACCCCAAGAGATTAGCAGTTTTAAAACTTTAATCAGGAATGCACAACCTGTAGCAACATGAGCCGTATCTTCTACACTTGAACATCCTCTCGAGCAACCATTCCAATCCAACATCCTTTTGTAAAACAGGAATTTATTAGTTGGAATTGCTTTCAAATTTAACCTCCACCAGAACGCTTCAACCCGCGGCCGAAGATGGATTTTTTTAATCCACTTACAGTTGGTGTCTTCCTCTACTATATCAGTATTTTTATTCATAATCAAGCCCGATAATGACTTGCCCGAAAGTTTAAACATCAATTCTAATTGATCTTCACTGTTATCTGGATCGATTGGAACCATGGTAATAAGTTCCACTAGATCCTGTCCAAAGAAAATTTTCAGCTTTGGGATATCCCATACTCCTTCAACGATGAATTCATTGAGGCTACCATAATTATGATCTAAGCAAGCAATGAATGTAGGCCATTTTTCAAATTTCTTATCCAACAACCAGACATCTTCATTTGTATTTATGCTTAGACCATTAGCAATATTCCTTCTCACCACATGCTTCAGATGACTAGCTCCATTTAACAGAATTTTCCAAGTTGAAGAAGAAGAGCTATTATATCCATAATTCCAAATATCTCTACGATATTTGGCAATTAAGGATCTATTAAGTAGATTTGAAGGAATATTGATGAAATTCCAAGCAAATTTAGCCCTCAAGGGGCCAACTCTTTGAGAAGAAGAAATAACTCCTTGTCCACCATATACTTTGGGTCTACAAATCATATCCCAAGCAACATAATGACGCCCAAATTCACCTCCTTGCTTTTGCCATAAAAAATCTCTTCCCATTTTATCAATGTCATTTAAGACTCCCATAGGGACAAGAGAATGGGTAGATACAAAAGTGGCAAGAGAGAAAAAATAGATTTTAGAGGTAATAACTTCCCAACAAATGAAATATATTTGTTTCCCCAATTATTTAGTTTACTTGAAGCCTTCTCCAATAAGCTTTGGAAGTCCGCGAATACCAACCTCCTCAATGCCATTTTAATACCAAGATAGCTCATCTCCTTGACCAATTTAAAATTCAAAAATCTGGAAATAGAATTTTTCCTCCTTTTTACAACTTTCCCAAACAAGATAGCAGAATTTTGGTGATTAATAGTTTGGCCGGACCACATCCCATAATTCTTCAGAATTTTATCAACTCTCTTTGCACTTTTAATATTTGCTTCTGAAAAAACAATGATATCATTTGCATACTGCAAATGAGTAATTCTTTCTGCATTAGCAGAGATCTTAATACCAATATTCTTCCCTCTTTGTGAAAATGCATCCGAGAGTAATTGAGAGCACAAGATAAATAGATAGGGAGACAAAGGACAACCTTGTCTAAACCCACTTTCTCCTTCTATCCAATTAGAATTGCATCCATTCACCATAATAGAGAAATTCGATTTTCGAATACATTGTAAAAGCAGATTACTGAAACAGATAGGAAAACCGAATATAGAGAGAACTTGTTCCAAAGTTGACCAACTCATGATATCATAAGCTTACTCCATATCTATTTTAATAGCCATCATACCCTTTCTAGCTTTGGAAAATTTAAATTTGTTGAAAATCTCTTGTGCAAGTAAGATATGGTTGGATAAAGACCAACCTCTAACAAAGGCCGCTTGCCCTTCAGAAATAATTTTAGGGAAAAAACTTTTCATTATATTTAACAACATTTTAGCCACAATCTTATAGATTGAAAGACAAAGGCTAATAGGTCTATAATGAGCTGAGTAGACCGGATTGTTGTTCTTAGGAAGGAGAATAACTAAAGTGTTTTTCCAATCATCACACATAATACCAGATTTGAAAAAAAGACTAATGGCCTCCCAAACATCAATTATAATAATATGCCAATAAGATTTAATAAAGGTATAGGAAATACCATCCACTGCAGGAGAGATATTAGCTTCCAGGTTTTTGATAACTAGATCCGGTTCTTCTTTGGAGAAATCGGCTGACAGCAAATTCTTCTCATCTTCTCCCAGCACATAAGAAGGTTTCGGCCAATTCTTTAAATTGCAATTTCTGTACTTCCATTTTTCCTTGAAAATTTGAAAGAAAGTGTGTTCAATCAACTTTTGGTCTTCTACTAACATACCATCAATTTCTTTGATTTGGTGAATCCAGTTTCCACTTCTTCTAGAAAACACATATACATGATAGAATTTAGTATTAGTATCTCCTTCCTTAGCCCATTTAACCTTTGCTCTTTGATTCCACCATTTATTCAGCCTTCCAAGAGTCGAATTAAACTCAAACACTTTAGCTCTAAGTAAAGCTAATTTGAATTCTGAAAGTCCACTGTCCATCGCCTCTTCAATCTGTAAATCAAAAATTTCTTTTTTCAGCTGCTCCTTCAAAGAGTTGAGTTCAATGTGCTTTGCTTTACTCCAGAAGAAGAGTTGAGTTCAATGTTCACAATTTCTAGTTAAGTAATTTGTGTGATACCTAATTTCCATACTAAGACTTTCAAATTGATTCTATATATTCATCTTATTGGTGAACCTTTTTCCCTCCTTTATACACACCCAAACTAGTTAAAGGTCTATTTGGAATAACTTTCTCGTTGCTTTGCATTTTAGATAGCAATCCTAATTTTGTTTGACTTCTGCTTTCTTACTGTTTTCTCACTACTTTTTTTAAATTTTTGTAGTGGAATGCTACTTTTTACAGCAATAGTAGCAAAGTTGTTTTACCCACAGCAACTTCACAACCAACTTTATAAAAAGTTGCAGCCGTCTCAAATAAATCATAAGTCTATTCTTAGCAACCCTATTCTCAATGAGTGTTATTCCCAAAGCCTCTCTAATGTAAGCATTTTGCAGCCAATCCTTACCAATTTTCTTATTCAATTGCAATTGACGATTGTGTTCCCTAAACTCAGTCTCAAATAAACACAACAAAGTCAACTTTATAAAAAAAATTAAAAATTAGCTTTGAGTCATCATATATTCTTCTATTATGTAATAGCCTCAAACACCTCGGTTTTAATAAGTCATTTCTTACATCTATTTCCCCTTTTTTGGTACAAGTCAAGAACCATATCTAAACCCCTCTCATATAGGTATCCACAGCAACTTCACAACCAACTTAATGATCCAAATTATTGATCGGTCATTATTGATTCAATGTCTAACAAGATATGGAAAATATAATTCAAATTTCTTCTATTAATTGTAAGCCTCTTATCTTTCAATTTTTCTTCATTGTTCAAAACATCATTTACATTGACAAGAAACTCATATATCAAGACTAAGTCATCAACAAGTAGCATACAAAAAGGTATCTCACTAAAAATATATGTTACCACCGTGACCAATACAAGATATGGACATATGTTGATCCTTGATGTAACTTTATTTTGATAGATAAATCTTCATCACTCCACAAATTCTTCTAAAGTTCTAATATTATCCCACAAAAAAAAAGATTAAAACAAGTCGTTACATCATCATATATATTTCTACAAACTACAAAATGCATTCCATACACATTGTACCTCCTTACTACCCACCAAATCAGCTCCCATCTTATGAAGTCATATGCCCCTTCAAGATTAACAAAAGTCACATGAAGACTTGCCTTCTTTGTCTACACATTACTATTAACTATCATAGCATAAAAATTGATTCCATAACTGCCCTTTACTCTCATTAAACTATTTGATTCTATAAGCTTGGTATGATTTTTCTCTTATTTGTCCAATCACTCTTCCAAAAGTTATTGTATCATCCACAGGACACAAGCTTGATTCTCCTACAATTAAATTTCATGGGTATATTTTCATTATAAAATTGATAATTAAATGCTTATTCTCCAACCATTCGGCATCCTCTTAGGCATGAAGATTTCATTAAAATAGTTAATTAACATTATTCAAATATCTCCCATAACTTTCTAAACCAAGCTTTTAAATGAGTAAACCCTGTGACAAACTATACAAATTTAAGAAAACTCGAGCAACAGGCATACATTGCTCAAATAAGGTGTAAAGTAAATCTAAAGCAAATTCTTTTTAAAATGAATAGTCCATAAAAACTTAAGGTGCTCAGGAGGTGTCAATTAGCATGAGTACATGAAAGTTTATGCCAGATTCCAAAATAAATACACAATCCTTTATCAATGAGAAGAATGAAGCGCTAAGAGAGAAATGTATACACAACTAATGGCCAACTGTTGTTTCCTATTGATCCATGGAAAATACAAACAAATCATGCATGAAAAATAAAGAAATCGCCAGTTAGAGAAATATGCCTGAATACAGAATCCAAAAATAGTTGGGCAACTAATACCATGAATCTCTAATAGCAGAGAGGAATAGTCTGATAGGTGCATACAGACAATTCACTCAATAATAACCATAGTTGATTCAACGGTTAAACAAAAGAAACACGGGACAATGATTATTTCATTCAATCCATCCAAAAGCTTTTTTTTCATTATCCAACTACCGATCTCATCAAGCTGGATTAAATCATTCACTCCTATCAATCCAGGTTAGAATTCATACACTATTATACAAATTTGAGTCTTATGTAATTATATGCTCCCCATATACGAGAAGCGTACTCCTCTACAAATAATTAAATCAGACCAAAAAAATGATAGGGGAACAAAAATGAGAATACGTGTTGAGGAGTTCAAATTCCACAAAAGTGAAAAGCCCTGGGGTTTTGGCTTGAAACAGAAAACCCTAACCATACCTGAGAAGAAATTCATATAGAGAAAGGTCTCAAAAGAGCGGCAGGGTGAAAGATATATAGAAGATAATATCATAATAGTCATCAATACCTGGAGGGAGAAGAAGATTGCAAAGGCGGAGAGCATAAGAATCCCCAAGTCACGCTTCCTCATCTCTTCTCCCCCAACTTCCTCTCAGCAACGAGCGAGCTCTGGTAATCTAACAACACTGCAGCTTCTTTATTTGTCGCCGGGATTAGGGCATCGACCGCAGAGACAGAGGTCAACTGCGATCTTTGGGGATCGATCAGCCTATGATACCCAAAATTATTAAGTCCGGTGTCAGGATTCTTCCGAGACTAATCCAGATGCTTGACTTCACTCAAATATATGGGTCCTCCTGTATTTTAGAGTGACTTAACATGTTTGGATTGGATGTCCGGACATCTGATGACCGGACCTAATAATTTTACCTATGATAGTGAGCATGCCAGACAAGACGAGAATTGAGCTAAGGAGTCTGGCTTCGAATCAGACTCGCTTGGTGTCGGAGGCCAAATTTGAGCTCCAATATTAAACGAGTTTGACTTCAAACTCAATGAAATTGGTGGGCTCACCAACCAGCTTAAATAAATCATTCACGAACCGAGTTCAAGCTCGTTTCATGGACCGACTCAAGCTCAAGCTCAAGCTCAATTTTGAGATACCTTTCTGAACAACCAGTCAAGCTCGAGCTATAACTCGAACCTGACCTGACTTGTTTGCACCTCTAAATTAGATAGAATTGCTACAGCTTGAGCTCAACAAAACTCCTTTGCATCTCTAAATTGGATAGACTTGGTCTAACGAAAGGATAACAAGATAAAATGTGTAGTTCACTTAATTTCTTGGCTCAAAACCCCTAGATGGTAAGTGTAAACGAGCATGGCTCGCTCAATTTGAATTTGAACTAAATAAATTAATTAAACTTGAGTTTGTGTTTAAATTTAATCTTATAAATTCAAGTCAATTTATAAACTATCTCAATTCTTTTGAAAGGGAAAACTTCGTTCTTATTGAAATAGTTATTATAATAGCATAATAGTAATAATGAGAAATTAAATGAAAATAATAAAACATCACTAAAGATATGGAAGACAAATATAAATTTCAAAAAATTTTGTTTAATCCTAAATTATTAATGAAACACACTCAACTATACTGAAAAATGTAAATATTACGTGAAAAAGAGAACTGAGAAATAGAGAGAGAAAAAGATGTATGGAGTAAGATGTTTAGAGATTTTTGTAAAATAAGTTTGGTTAAAAAAATTTATAAAATTATATAAATTGAGCTCACCCCATGACCCCCTATACATAGATTTGATGGTTATGAGTTATATAATTGTCTACATATATAGATATACATAAAATAAGAGAAAATACAATAATTATATAGCATAATCGAAATATCTAACTTGATGAAACCATCTTTTAAGTTCTTAAGAATTTATCAGTTTGGTATTTATTGATACTCGAGTAGATGAATAGCCAGCCAATAGTTTTCCTATAGAAGTCATCATTCTTTAAGTAGTCACTATGGATGAATTTAGAGATATTAGTCGCTATGCTCAACTCATAAGTTATGCTCACCTGAAAAATAAGAGTTCTTAGGTCAATATACTCAACTGAGAAGCCACCCGAATAAGAAGAGTTATTGGGTCTTAGTTGAATTCATCGGGTTAGTTTTCTTGTTGACTAGCAAGTTTCTTTTGAACTGAGACAGTTAACTTGGCTTGAACTAACTTGATTTATTTTGAACATATTTTGTGGATACCTGGATACACATTTTTTTATTCTCTTATGTATTTGAAGGTTTATTGCCAAAAATAAAAAATAAACAATATCCTTCATTAATTAATCATAAAGCTTTGATAAGTATTTATTTTAATATTATATATTAGCCAATTATTTTTATGTTGACTTGTGATATTGTCCTTTCATCCATACAAGCCAATACTTAACCTATAGATAAGAGATTGGTGCTTCTTATTCAAATGATTGCTTCTTTGATTTATTACTTCTCCCATTGATTTACACAACTCCTCATTCTTATTAAGAATAGACTTTTCAAAGGAAGGGATTAATATTTCAAAAGAGGATATAGTCGTTAGCTTATTTGGCATGTGTAAGAAATTTAAAAAAACAAATAAAATAAAAAAACTTCTTCTAAAAAGAAGAAAAAAAAAGAGTAAAATTGAGAAGAAAAAGTCTAAGAGTAAGATCTAAAACTCACTGATTGATTGAAATCTTTGATCGATCGACACTCTCTCTCCTATTATTATGGAGAAAAATATCACTCTATCATTTCTCCCTCAAGCTAAAGCTAAACTTGAGAGAAGGCACAATTTAAAAAAAAATGCTTAATAAAGTATATAAATTGAATTCTATTGAGAGACTTTAATTCAAAAAATTTTCTATGAATAAGCTCTTAGGTGAGACACCCACTACTATACCTCCCACTTACCAACAATTTTCTAATAAAGTATAGAAATTGATTGGGTGGTGGTTCTTTCAATGATTGATATTGTTAAACCTTTCATTGAAGTTTATGAACTAGAATCATCCAATTGCTTATTATAATAACTGAGGTGGAAAGTTCTCTACAGAAGTCGCCACTAATCCCTCTCTTAATTTTTTCTTCAATTCAATTTTTTCTAAAATATTTTTGAGGGCCAGATTATGAGTTGCCCCTTGTAATATCCAAGCAGAAAATAATAATTTTATTGAATAAAAAAATGTATTAATCATTTAATTTGACGCGTTGATATCTTGACATGACTACCAATAATTTTTTAATTAAAAAATATTAAGACAATAATAGCATGTGAACAAAACTAAATTTAAAATTTACTATTAAAGCCATATAATGCATCTTCGATATAATCATCATTTTAGAAACCATGAAAATTTCACTGTGAACATTTTTATGCTTCATACTCTTCTAAGTCCTTGATTCTTCTTGTTCCTTCTATCTCCTTAGTTTTTTTTTTTGGTACTGATCTCATAATCATTGCTACTTGCAATAGCCACCTTCAAAAAGAGTAATGAGACTTTCTAGTTTTATCATTGTCTTTGCTCACTAAATTATCAAAGTTGAACCTATCCCTAATACAACTGAAATATATATTTGACAAGTCTTTCCAAATTCATGTTGAAAATGCAACAAAGTACACAAAAACCATAATAAAGGATAAAATGTGCTACTTCCATATTAGTTCTAACTCAACTTTCAATTTCCATTATGTCGAGAGTTTGTAGGAATGATAAATTTTTATGGCGATTCACCCATATCAAGCTAAATAGCTTCCATGAGTATCATGACTTCGGTATGTGATGAGAAAAAAGTAAATGTCTTGGTCGATTATCCTTTTCGCCGTCTCTTACTGATGAAGGTTCTTAAAGAATTTCTTCATCATATTCTCATTTAACCACATTTAGATCGTTGGCCTGGAGAATAAGACCAAGAATTGATAGAACAAATTTTATTTTGAGAAGTCGGGCAAAAAGTGGTCGATTGCCTTCCATTTCCTATAGAGAACAATTTAAGGTCAGTGAGCGAGCTCTTTGAGACTTATGTTCAAGCAGTTGAATACATAGAAGCCATTACTAAGGCTTTGTTTGGGATGGCTTTCTAGTACAAAAATTAAAAAAAAAAAATTCTACTAAAAACCTGCTTTAAGAAGCAATAAGAAAGCAGTCCCAAACGAAGCCTCTAAATGTGCAACATACTCAAGAGGAGGTGGGGAATTAATTTGTGTGTCATTTAAAATTTTTTGAATGGATACTTTTAAGGCTAATTTTAAATAGATTAACACACTCAAGTCACAACAACTATAGCTAAGATAAGAATGTATATTTTTAATAAATACAATCGGGTAAGTGTTTGGATAAGAAACCAACAAAAATACTAAAAGAAATTATTATTTTTGTTTATTTTCCCTTTTTTATTAAATACAGATAAGCTAGAAACTATGAAATGACATAATAAATAATCTACTAAACCTCATTTTTTAATTTAAAACAAAGATGTGATTCAACACTAAATATAAGTGCAACTACTCAAAAATTTAAAATTAAATAATTTTTTCTTCTAAAATGCTAGTTTATCTTATTGATTACATCAACTATCAGCACGACCAAATTTATTTTTCACATTCATCACATCACAAGAGGATATTGACGTATATGTAACAATCATCATCACAAATACTTGTGATTATAAGTAGTAATGCGATGAAATAAAGTTTAAAAAGAAAAAAAAAAGTGATAAACTGGAATTTTGTAGTTGTTTGACAAACCAGCCAACGTCTACTCCCGAAGTCCTCTACTTTCTAATTTACTAAACTCTCTCCTTTTGTTCCATACAATGCGAAGAAGCATCTTTCCTTCAGAGGGTATTGCAAAGCCCCTACACATCTTCTCTTTGCGAAAAGCATAACTACCCTAGTTCACCAGCTCGTCTCCATAGTATTAAACAAACTTTCATAAGATCATTATATATCTCACAATCAACTCATAAAATCCCCAGTATCAAAACTTTGACCACAACTCAAAGGATCAAGGTCATAATTAGGAAAAAAAATCAACGGTGCACAATATCACATAAAGGTCTTTCTTGAAATGATGAGAAATAAAAAATCAAGAAAAGTCATAAGAAAAACCTTCTTCACCTCAAAGCTCTTAGGTAATAGTAGCCTCCTCTATACATTTTTGTATTAATACAAAGGTATTTGTATAAAGTAGCTTTCATTAGAAATCCTAAATATTTATATTAAAAAAATTTAGTCTAATCATGCAACATTATTAGTTCAATCTAAAGATTTTTCATGAAAAATCATTTCTATTTGTTCAGACTAACTAATCAAGTTATATAGTACAATCTATTCACCCAAATTTAATTTTAACTTCATCCTAGATATGCAATTATTAATTAGATTAATTTCTTACACCATCATACAATATGATGTATACTATATCGTATGATTAGTTCAATTTTTTAGTTAACCAAATTAATCTAAAAAGCGTGATCATTATTTAATTTACTAATAATGAGTATGATTAACAACGCATAATATGGTTAGTTCAATTTTAAATTTTGAAATTTCTAGCCATCGATAAATTTTGATCTCATATAGAAATAAAAAAATACCATGCAACTCATATAGTATGACCACTTCATCATACAACATGATTGCTAAAGTTCAAATTATCTTGGTTAAGAATTTTAAAAAGTCTTTTAAATTTATCTTATGTTAATTTTGTTCTAAAATGTGTGTGCTTGATTACTTAACATCAATCATGTACCCTTCACATACAAGAATACATGATTAAAAAACTATTGTTTTGCCAGTCGATCAATAACAACCCAAATAGAGCCATACCCATGCCTTGATCTAGGAAAACTCATAGCAAAATCCATTGCTACCTTTTCCCATTTCCACTCTGGAATACGTAATGACTGTAGAAGACCTCATGGTCGATGATGCTCTACCTTCACTAGCTGACAAGCCTCACACTTAGATATAAACTCTACGCTATCCTTCTTCAATCGAGGCCAGCAAAATATACCCTTTCAAATCTCCATACATCTTGCTACTTCGTGGATGGATAGTATAACCTAAATAATCAGCCTCATATAGAATCTTTTGTCTCAGATCTCCAAAAATAGAAACCCAAAGCCTATCCTTACAGAAAATGACACCATAACCAGAAACTCGTAATTCAGATTTCTTACCAGATATGATATAATCAATCAAATTTTGACTTTGTTGGATGTAAGGTGGATAGAAAAAGCACTTCAGGGACCTGTCAATTTATAGGACAATCTTTAGTCTCCTGGTCTAGTAGAAAGCAAAACTCAGTTGCACTTTCCACTGCTGAAGCTGAGTATAATTCTTTATGAAGTTATGTGGCCCAAGTCCTTTAATTGAAGTAGTAAGTTCTTGATTTAGGATTACATGTATGCACGATTCCAATCCTTTGTGACAACACTAGTGACATCTATATTTCTAAGAATCCTATCCAACATTCAAGGACCAAGCATATAGACATAAGACATCAACTTCATTAGAGACCATGTGACCAAGGGAGACATTGAGTTACACCATATGGCAACTGAGAATCAACTGTCGACACTTTAGTACTTTAAGGATCAGATTGGGTGTGATTGACATAAACACATGAACTTGATTTCTGATCTTTATTTTAATTTGTTGTTTTCCTTTTGTTTTTCTTGTGTATGTTTTTTTATTTATTTCTCTTGTTTTAGACTCTACTGAATCGATATCTTATGCCTTGATTTTGATTTAGAAAATGTATATTCAATAATTAACATCTATAAATTAGTTAAAGGGAAGAACACTGTTAATTGTTACCTTCTCTCTAACTTCTTTTAGTGATGTAATTTTCTTTTCTAAATAAAAATCTATCTCAAATTAACAAATGGATTTTGAAATTGAGAACTTTTCAATCTTGCTATAGTAATCTATTTTATGATTAACATTTAAAGTATTTACTTTACTTTCAGATTTTTGTAATCCTGTCATTGAAATTATCATATAATTTCTGATTATGTTTTGTGATTCATTCTTCCTTATATTAAAGAGTGAGTTTTTCTTATCTAATATCTAGAATATAAAATCATAACTAAGAATATTTAAGAGTTTTAAAAAAGGGATATCGCTTGCATAAAAATATATAAAAAGTGGTCAATGATGCCAAAAATAAAAGATGCCAATCAAATTGATTAGAGGCATAAAATGAGCCCACCAAAAGTAAGCTTATTCCCTTTCATTTTTTTTTTTAATCTAAGAAGACTTCATGTGTCACTTGATATTTTTCAAAAGGCTTGATTTCGAACTTCTTATTGTAACAAATTACTTTGATATATTATTATATAAAATATTTTTTTGGAAATAAATTTTTGAACGGATCTCTTCTTCTAAAACCAATTGGCTTTTCTGATTTAGATTATTATTTTTCAAAATTTAATTTATCCTAAAGAAAACTGAGTTAGGGCTAAAAAGATCGATTGTTCTACAAATTTTTCAGATTTAGACGATGTTAACTAATTGATTTTGCAAAATTTTGAAATAATATGGAAAAATTATCGGATTCAGTGTATAAAAAAACTCCTTGTGTTTTTGTGTTTTTTGTTCATTTTTGTCTTTTTTCGTATCTGATTTTCTATTTGTTTTTATTATTTTTACTATTTTTAGGCATGATCTGATCATCTCCATCCACCCTCAATTTTCAAAATTTTCACATCATCATGGACTATCCTCATATCATCATGGATGATCAGTTTCATTCACTTATCGAATCCATCTGCTGACTGTTCTAATTTTTCTACTATTTATCGTCCTGGATGATGTATTATTGTCCTAGGCGATATGATCATCTTCTACTTCAATTATCTTTGATCATCCTGGAAGATCCTCTTTCGTCCTGGATGATGCCTTTCACTACAAGAAAATCACTGATTTCCGGCGGAATTTTCCTGCGGCTTTCCGGCAGTCACGTTTCCAGTGTCTTTCCGGCGCGTTTCCGGCGGCTTTTTCTCACCGAATTTTTCGTCGGAATTTTCGGCAGCTTTTTTACTTTTCTGGTGGCTTTTAAAAATTTATTGAAATTGATTAAAATTTTTACTATTTAAATGATTTAACAAAAAATTATTAAAAGTTATATTAACTATTTAATTAATTCTCATTTTAAAATTAATTAGTTAGTTAATTTTTATTTTATATTAAATATTATTTTTTATTTTAAACTAATTAGTTTTATTTTTTAAAATAAATAAAAAATAATTGATTTTCGTTCTTAATATACTTTAAATAAAAAATATTGACAATAAAAATGTATTTGCATAATTGGCATTTCGGTTGGTTGCTTGAAATTCTTTGTGGAGGACCGCGGTTCGAATCTCACGGCTGACATCGCGCGGGAGCGGTTGCTGGCTGGGTGCGTGGGAGCTGACCGGTTGCGCAGGAAGGCGGGAGCTCACCGGAAGCGGCAGGGCGGCGCGGCGCCGGGACGCGGAAGCAGCTGGTTGCGCCGGTAACCGCGGGAGCGCGGGGAGCTGCCGCTCGCCGGCAGTGCGGGAGCGGGTTTAATATTTTTTTTTATTTTGATCGGCAGTTTTGGCCCACCGGCAAGCCGCCGAAAAAAAATTACCGCCGTAAAAAACCACCGAAATTTATTTTCCTACGCCGTTTTTACCGTCGGAAAATGAACTGCCGGAAAAGGTTCAATTTCCGTCGGAAAAGGTTGCCATAAATGGATGATTTTTCTGTAGTGTTTGTTTCTGCACAATTATTGGTCATCGTCCTGTACGATCCACCTGTTCATCCTGGACGATACATGTGCAATAATTAAAAACCTGGCTTTGATACCTATTGAAATTACTAGATCGACAAGAGGGGGGGTGAATTGTGAAAATTTTTTAGCAATAATTAAAAACCTAGCAAGAGTTCTAATTTTTTGATGTTTTTAACATGAAAACTTTAACTACTATGATGACAAATAATTGAACTCAACGTGAGACAATGAATCTTTTTTCTTTCACAATTTTTACCAAGCAAATATTATGAAAATAAAGTGCAAACAAAAAATAAAAAGTTATAAGGAAAAAAGCACACCAGAATTTTATAGTGGTTCGGTCAAACCATGACCTACGTCCACTCCCCGGATTCCTCTGCTATGGGAATTTCACTACAAACTATAGCTCTCCTTTTGCCCCCCTCGGCAAGGCAGTGAAGCCCTTACAAGATTAACTTTCACCAACCCTGCATGGTGGAGTGTCAAGCGCTCTTCTCACTCACCTAGCAACGGCAACGTACCTTCTTGTTTTTCTCCCTCTTGGAGAAGGCAGAGTACCTTCGAGGTCACGAATGTAGAAGAGTCTCCCTCTTATAGAGCCTCCCACAAGTTCTTCTCGGGCTATAGGAGGAGTAAGATGTAGTAAGAACAGAGCAACCGTGTGATCTCCCTCACACCTCTTCTCCCTCACCAAGCTCACCTTCTCCTTCCTCTCTCAAATCCAAAAAACTTCTCAAGAGCTCTCTCCCAAGGATTCCCTTTCTAATAACGTTCTCCTCTCTCTGTCACAAACTAAAAAACATAACAATTTAGACACAAAAATGGGTTCCAAAATCCCTGAAATTTTTTAAAGTAGCCATTACAATTGTAAAGTACGATTTCACATCGTACAGTATGATATGTATAACACTCTTCATCCTGGTATGAAGGTTTACGAACAGTTCAAAATAAATCATACAGTATGATAAAATATCGTACCGTACAAACCTCCACTCTTCTGTTCGTACAGGACGATTGTCGGGATGATCAAAACTCGTCTCTGTACATCATAGGGTACGATCAACATCGTACCGTATGATTAGAACAAATCAATGGATCGTCCAGGTCGATCTCCGAGATGATACAAATTGGCCTCTTTTCATCGTATGGTACGATATATATCATACAGTACGATGAGTCAAAAATAAGAGATCGTCCAGGACGATGTCCGGGATGATTAAAACTCGTCTCTATTCATCGTATAGTACAAACATATTCATACAATACAATGACCAATCAGTAATTAAGCCTTGATTTATTCCACTAATCACGAGTTATATTAAGTAAGTATTTGAAATAAATTATACAGTACGAATTACGTCGTACAGTACGAATAGCTGATAAAACTTAAACAAATTCGATGGCTGGGGTTTTTGATTAGTAACACATCGTACAGTACGATATGATCGTACAGTACGATATGTTCACAAGAATATATTTTAAACAGATCATATCGTATAGTACAATATAAAGTCGTACAGTACGATCAACATAAAAAAAATCTTCATTTTTGTTTCTTTTAAAAAACCCTCTCCCCCTATGTGTGTGGTTGCTCAGACTTACATACAATTTGTGGCCAAACTCAAGAAAAGAAAAAACTAAAATAAATAGAAAATTACATTGTTTCAAACTCACACTCTTATTTTACCCAGTCTTGAGTCTTCCTATTGTTTTGAATAACTTGTGATCTTCTTGAAATATTAGTACTTACAAACAATAGGATAAATTAAAGGATATTCAATGAATAGATGTTAATACGATATTATTTGTCATCATCAAAAGCTCAAACTAGGGTTCATGGATTACAACACGATACACGTGGACATACATTTGACAAGCCTTAAATTCGGCCGATACGATCCATTATTGGAGAATCGTCCCAGACGATCCACCTGTTCATCTTGGATGATACACGTGGTAGTGCCTTTAAACATTTTAAATTCGACCGGTACGATAAAAAATTATTCATCATCCTAGACGATCCACATATAGTCCAGGATGAAATGCTTTTTCAACGGTCGTCCGAATTATCGCCTCGTGACAATTGCCCGTGTCTTATCATCCTAGAAAATACCTAATCAGCCAGGACGATACGATCATATTTTTGACCAATCGTCCAGCCTCAATTATTGCACCATATCGTCTTGGATGATCCTACGATTGTCCTGGATGATCCGGTCGATTCTTTAAATACCGAGCCTTTCCAGCCATTTTTCTCACACCTTTTCTTTCCACTTGCATTCTACTCTATCTTTTTTTCATATTTTGTGTTAATGGCTGGTGGCAAATGCTCTCGTCAAGTTTTAGGAAGTTCCTTGAGGGCCACCTTGGACCCTAGCTTCATAGAGTTGGAGGATCAACCCACCTATCATCGTTATAAATCAGCCGGCATCACTGTGTCTCACTCAATCATTCCCAACCAGCTCTCTTATTTGGTACTCGATCTTTTTACTCACACCTCTATATGGTTTATTCTAATGCTCGCAGTCCCCTTTACTTTTGAAATTTTGTTTGAATTTTTTGTGAGCCTTAGAATTAATTTTGCTTTCACCTCTCTTGGCTCATATGTGAATCGACGCCTGGTCGTGATCACATACCAAGATTGTGTAAAATTTTTGCAACTCTCCACCACAAGAGACAAACTTCACACTCTTTGCTCCAATCCTGATTATGATTGGCTCTAACCAATCACTTCATTTGGAACACCACAACCCACTTTCATTTTGGAGAGACAAGCTCTTTACTCAAATATGCTAGGACTGTTCAACATGTCCTTCGCACCTCTATAATCCCAAAGGCTGGTGATCGTGTCCACATTACTCCTCTTCTTTCGATCACCACTTTTTTACATTCTAACCCATTGCAAATTTAATGCAACTAACCTGATCTTTTGCTACATAAAACACTTGACCACAATTCGCAATCCAGGTCATAAGAGAATGCCCAATATAGCCCTAGGACATATCTTTGCTTATGCCCTAGAATCTAAATATAATCTCCAATACCATGTTCCTCCAAATTTCCATCCTACCTTGTACTAGAACAACTCTTTTAATGTCCTTCATAATACTCATCTCCATCTAGGGGAAAAAGAACCTCAAGGGCCTAAGATGAGGATCCCGCACTTGTTCTTGTACATGTTTCACTCCGCCAGCACTCTCAGTTGGATCAGTTGGTGGAGCGCTTTGACCACTGGGAGGCCCGATTCGAAACTTACGTTGTTGCACAGGACATGCAACATGCTGAGGACATAACCCTCTATGAGCAGCACCGCGTAGAGGACTTAGCCTATTTTGATGCTTATGTTGCTCACCAACAGCAGTAGCACGACCATGACATAGCCTAGTTTAGTGCTCAATTTGCTACACTGACTAGCTACTTTCAGCAGCCTCCACCACCACCACCTCCACCTTCAGATGATTAGGGCCCACCGTTTTACTAGTCTTTTTTGTTGTAGTTTGTTTCTATTTTTCTATTGGTAGTTTTCATTTTATGTTTTACTTTTTCCCCTCCTTTTTGTGATGTCAAAAGGGGGAGTGACCTGCTATACTACTGGTTGCTTTATACTTTGATTTTGCTAGTTACTTTGTGCTTTGATTTGATAGTTGACTTATGTTCTTTCCGTTCACTCTGTCTTCATTAAACTAACTGAACTCCTTAGATTTTTTCTTGTGTGTTTGCCATCATAAAAAAGGGGGAGATAGTTGCGTATCTATTTTTCATAAATAGAATTTTTATTATTGCAAACACTTCTGTTTTACTTCGACAGCCTTGCCTACTAATGATTCAGAGCCACAGGATCGAGACTGCAAGTTGAACCAGCTCAAGATTGGGTAGATTAGTCTAAGTCAGTCTGTAATGTACTTTTTCCCTTTCTTGAGTCAAATATAATCCTTATGGTGCCTGATGCTAAGTAACCTTGCACACACACACACTTGAGTGAATTTTTTCTATCTAAACTTAGAGTTCTCTATTTTGAGTACATTGTCTAGGACGATCAAAAAATTGTCCCGGATGATCAATCAAAAATAGAAATCCTAATTAGGGCATCCTGGTTATGGCAGCCATCATTAAGCATATCGTCCTGGATGATCTTTGTATCGTATGGAACGATAGGCTCAAATAAAAAAGAATTAGCCACCAGATCAATTTAGGAAGCTTTATTTTTTAATTATCATTCAGGACATCATCCTGGACGATGTAGTGCAATTATGCCTAAATTGATTTGGAGATTAAGGAAAATAATCAAGGTTGATTGATATGATCATATCATCCTAGACGATCGCAAGATCGGCCAGGACGATCAGTTCAAAAACCTTGATTTCCTCTGGACAACCAGAGTGATGTGCTGGAAGGTTTGGGCAAATTTTGAACTAATCGGCCAGAACGATCATGAGATCGGCCAGGACGATCATGAGATCGTCCTGGACGATCATGAGATCGTCCTGGACGATCATGAGATCGTCCTGGACGATCATGTCATTTTACTTTCATCCAGACTCCCATTCAGAGCGATGGTCTGAACGATACTCCTCAATTTGAAATAATCATATAGGATGATGTTATATCATCCTGGATGATGAGAATAAAATTTCTTCTGATCGTTCTAAGTCGTCCAGGCTGATTGAGCTTAATTTGTATTGATCATACAGGACGATAGGAATATCGTCCTGGATGATAATGTCGGTTCTTGAAAATCAATATAAAGGACCCGTGCCTTTTCATGCTTAAGACCTTGATTGTTACTGTCTTGACCTGAGAGAGCTTAAGGAGAGGGAGGGAGGGAGGGAGGGAGAGAGAGAGAGAGAGAGAGAGAGAGAGAGAGAGAGAGAGAGAGAGAGAGAGAGAGAGAGAGAGAGAGAGAGAGAGAGAGAGAGAGAGAGAGGAACTTGTGAAGGGGAGTTTGTAAGAGGGTTCAAAAAGGTTGCTCCACGCAAGGTTCCAAGTCATCTTCTTCATTCTTCATCGGAGGTTCTTGGGAGGTCTACTTCAGCAAATGGTCTGGGTTCTCTGCACGCTTCAGGAGGATGCAAAAGGAGTTAGTTCTCTGCCACACCTGGGTTGGTAAAAAGGAGTCTGTTGTAAAGGCTTCTTCGCTTAGCTATGGGAGCTAAAGGAGAGACACTTAGTTAGTGCAATACTCGGAGGGTGCCTCCGAGGAGTGGACGTAGGTTAAGGTTTGACCGAACCACTATAAATCTAGTATGCTCTTTCTTTATTTTATTTCCGCATATAATTTTTGCATCTGTTACTCTTTATGGTGAATTGTTTTGCTTTTAATTTTGTGCTTTGATCATAAAAAGTTTAAAATACCATTTCACCCCCGCTTGGTTAGCCTCGGGACTAGTTCATAAGGGCTTAACATCCCTAATGAACTTTCATAATCTGGATAATCTTTGAATACTCTATTTTATGATAAAAAAATTATTGTATATGTAATGAGTATTGAATTTTTTCTTCATAACATCAACCTCATTTACCTTAACCTGAAAATAATTTGATCATAGATCAATTTTTTAGAATACAAAAAATCGAACATACTGATCAAATATATTATCAATAAGTGGTAGTGCATACTTATTCTTGATAGTGAATTTGTTCAACAATTGTAGTTAATACACATACATGTTGTACCATATTTGTTTTCATAAATAGAAAAGGAGCTCCCCAAAGAGACATACTAGGATGAACAAATCCCTTGTCAACTAACTCTTAAAGCTGAACCTTCAACTTTTAAGGTAACATCCTATACAGAGTTTTATATATTGGGTTGCACCCAAAAATATATCAATAAAGAATTCTAAGTCATTGTCTGGAGGTAAACTTACTAAATCATCAAAAACCACATCTAAAAAATCTCATACTATTTGGACATTAGAAAGAGAACCAACATATATACTCCTATTCCATGTTGCAAATTTGAGTTTATGGATTAGATTTTTGATGATAGCAAACATTCATGATTTCCTACGACTGCGTTGCATACTAACTTTTCAGGTCCACAAGATCGAAAGAAACTGAAGCCAGCTCAAGACCGGGTAGATTTAGGTTGAGTCAAGTCTGTATTTTTTCCTTTCTTGAGTCAATTATAAAAGTGGTTTTTGATGCTAAGTAACGTTGCTCACTTACACTCTAGGGGTTTTCTGAGTTTTTCTATTTTGAGTACATCGGCTTGGACGATGTTCATATCGGTCAGGCCGATCCAACTAAAATCAGAAACCCTAATTAGAGCATCCTGGTTAAGTAGCCATCATTAAGCAAATCGTCCTGGATGATCCTTTTATCGACCAGAACGATAGGCTCAAATCAGAATGAATCAGCCGCCATGATCAATTTAGGTATTCTTTATTTCAAAAACATCAGCCAGAATGAACTCAACATTGGCCTGGATGATATAGCATAATTATACTTAAATTAATCTGGCAATTATGGAAAGCAATTAAGGCTGATTGATACGATCACATCGGCCGGGCCTATCGCAAAATCGGCTAGGACAATGGACTGGACGATTGACATCGACCAGAATCTATTTAGGGTGATGTTCAGGATGATTTTACTCAGATTTGAACTAATCATCCAGGATGATATTGTATCGGCCTGTACGATATATCCAAATTTTTTTTGATCGACTCAAATCATCCCGACTGATTGAGCTTACTTTGTACTGATCGGTCAGGACGATATTCCTATCGTCCTAGACGATAATGTCTCGTCCTAGACGATAATGTCGGTTCTTAAAATTCTATTTAAATGACCCAAATTTTCTCATGCTTAAAACCTTGAGTGCTACTGTCTTAACCTGAGAGAGCCTTGGGAGAGAGAGAGAGAGAGAGAGAGAGAGAGAGAGAGAGAGAGAGAGAGAGAGAGAGAGAGAGAGAGAGAGAGAGAGAGAGAGAGAGAGAGAGAGAGAGAGAGAGAGGAACTTGTGACGGGGAGTTTGTGAGAGGGTTCACAAAGGTTGTTCCAAGCAAGGTTCCAAGTCATCATCTCTGCTCTTCGTTCTTCATCCTTGGGAGGTTCTTGTGAGGTCTACTTTAGCAAAAGGTCTGGGTTCTCTGCCAGCTTTAGGAGGAAGCAAAAGGAGTCGGTTCTTTGCCGTAATGGGGTTGGTGAAAAGGAGTCTGTTGTAAAGGCTTCTCCGCCTAGCTGTGGGAGCTAAAGGAGAGACACTTAGTTAGTGCAATACTCGGAGGGTGCCTCTGAGGAGTGGACGTAGGTCAAGGATTGACCGAACCACTATAAATCCAATGATATCTTTCTTTATTTTGCTTCCATGTTTATTTATTTTTTGCACTCTGATTTCTGTGGTGATTTTGGTTTATGATTGTTGTGCTTTACCTAAGAAAAAAATTTAAAAATACCAATTCACCCCCCCCCCTGGTTAGCCTCGGGCAAGTTCTTAAGGGATTAACATCCCTAACAAACTTTCATTCTAGACTGCTGCCAGAAATTAAATATTATCCTTCTTCCATAATATGTCTGCCTTCAGTATAGAGGTCAAACAAGATAAAATGTCTCTAACTCTCTAGAATACTCAACTTTCATTACTCATAAATAATGTAACTTGCTTATTCAAGCAATCAATCTAAGCTCCATATCGACTCAATAAATTCATACCAAAAATAACATCATATGAGGAAATGACAATAAAATCAAACTATATTTTCACTTCTCATCAAAAATTTCAATATCATAGAAACAAAATCTACTGGCTATCATTAGGGATGTAAATTCAGGTCAACGGGTCAGGTTCGAGTCGAACCTGACTTGACCCAGCTATAAACAGGTTGACACTAACCCGACTCGATTTTGCAAACGTGCCAGGTTTGTCAACCTGGACCCGACTAGGTCGAGTTACCGGGTTGATCCAACCCGACCTGGGAGCTAGAAATCAAGCACAATATGGGGCTCAGCGAGTGCCGAACCAGGTCTCGACCATACTATGGGAGCCATCTACGGGTGGCTGTGGGCTAGATGGCAGAAGCGACTGCATGGGAAGGCGGGTGCTTGCAGGCGGGATGGATGGCAGAAGTGACCACGTAGGATGGCACTGTGACTCTATGTTTATGGAGTGTAGACATGACGTGAGTTACCCGACCAGGTGACCAGCCACCTTGATCTTGAGTCCCTGACACGACCATACACGGAGACAAGACGCAGTGATGCGAACGGCTGGTGGCTGATGCGATGATGCATAGGAGTTTGACGTGATGAGTGCGACACAAGTTTCATGAAGATGTTATCGGGTCAAGCCGGGTTAGTTTCAGGTTTCCTAACCCAGGTTTCCAAGACAACCTGAACTCGACCCGATTTAAAAAATGAGTTAAAATTGCTAACCCAAACCAGACCCATTTGATAAATGGGTTGACCCGAACCCAAAATTTTCTGGGTCAGGTTCGGATCAGATTTCAGGTCGGGTCAGATTTTGACACCCCTAGCTATCATACTATATCCAGTCGGCAAAATCATAGAAAGAGAAATATGTAGTACAACTGAAGGTAAGTGTAGTAAATCCAAGAAAGTCTTGAAAATAAAGCAATGATTAGCTCCAGAATTAAATAAAATATGACATGGATACTCAGAAATATAAACAGTACCTATCATAACATCTAATGCATCACGAGTTTCCTGCTGAGTCAAATTATATACATGTGGCTGAATTGGGGCTAGAGTAACAGAACTACTAGTCTCTCTCTGACCATCGCTAGACTATCTCCTTGATATTAATCCCAAACCATTAGCTTTACCAGATAATCCCTTAGAAAAAGTATGGAGATGAACTGCCCTTAGTCTCCCTATTGATTTGACAAAGCTCTAAGATCTAGACTTAGAATATTAATCAAATCATATGTATGGACACTATGCTACTTAATGCTTTATTTTACCACGTCTAAAGCACTGTCCATTCAATCTGTAACACTGATTAGAATGATGTTGACCACAACTCTGACAAATAGGTGCATCACTAATTGAACTAGAACTAGTTATACTACCACTACCAAAGACTACTGTAGTTGTTGACTATCTACCTCTCATGGAATCTTCTAGTGTAAATCTACCTTTTCTTGAAAAAGCGACTTCTAGAAGTCTCACCACTGAACCTCTTCCTACTAGCAATCCATCATTGTTGAGTAGCCATCAGATCATTCTCTATCTAACGAGCTCTCTCCATAAGCTTAGAGAAATTAGAAATATGAAATGGCATAAGAGGCTATCTCAGACTATCACGAAGTCCACTAAGAAACCTGTAACACTTCTCTATTGGTTTGCTAACAAACTGTGTAGCATATCTAGCTAAAGTAGTAAACTCTGCCTTTACTGTAATATTGTATTGCTCCCCTCAACAAGCCCATAAAAGTTTTCTACATTTGCTGTCGTGTAGAAGGATGTACAAACATGGCTTTAAACACATCAAAGAACTCCTTCCAAGTAATCAGAGATTTCAATCTCCTTTAAAATTTCTCCTCCTACTGGCCCATCCACCAATGCTCTACCTTTCCTTCCAATAGAAAGACTACTAATGGCACCTTCCTCTTAGGAGGATATTTTATACCGTCAAATGTCCTTTTTAGCCTCCTCAACCAGTCCTTTATTTCTCTGGGCTCAATAGTACCCTCAAATCTTAGAGGCTTCAATCTCAAAAATATTTGTAGATATCTGTCTACCTCTTCAGATATGATAACAAGAACCATGCTTTGTGCCTTACCCACCCTCTAGGCTATCAAAATAGTAAAATATGAAATTATATCTAAACCAACAGTCAGAGCCATACCATAAATAAGAGCTTCCTGACTAGCACTCTATCCATCTGTCATATCTGAGTCTAGTGGATCTATGATCAGATAAAATATGCAAATGAATACACATGCACATGAAATAAAAATAATGAATACTTAGACAGACTTGAAACTATAAACTAAAGTTACAGATCAATTCTTATAGCTCTATTTTACAATCTAATACCAAAACTATGCTCTGATACCGCAAAAACATATCACAACCTAACCAGACTAGGACAGGTCCTGTTGAGATGAGTTATGATATGCAAATCCTAAGATTTAGTTTAGGAATTATTTTAAATTTTCTACAAATATTTTTTAAAGTAAACTACAGAGCTGCTAAAATGTCCAAATACTAAAAATAAACTCTTCTACTAATATTCTTTCATTTCATCAAAATAAATATCTACATTATAATATATGACTACATGCAAAAGCTACAAAACTAAAAATTTATCTAGCCATGATTGTACAAAAATCAAAATAACTAAGTTCTTATAACCTTAGATTTAATCCTGAACTATTAGTCAATAATCTCTTTTCCCTTCCCAGATCCTGAAGACTAGAAGTAAAACCACAGTGAGCTATAATAGCTCAGCAAGCCACATAACCAATCTGAATTTTCAAATATTCTTTTATTAAATATTTTATTGAATATTCAAAGTAGTTAAATGTAGTTTAAATAAATCATTATACTGAGAGATATAATAAATGCATAGAAATTATCTTCTAATTTAAATAATAATACGAAATAAAGAAGTAAATTAAAATTCATATTACTGAGTAGTTCATATCATATTTCTTAGACTTAGATAGAATCTCAAAGGATTTTGGCCCCTTATAACTTCCTTTTTTATTTGTGCTTATAGCACAAGAATATATCACACAATCATGTCTCTATAGAATCTCAAAGAATTTTGGCCCCTTATAAGTCTCAGTAATTTCCTATTACAAATAGAATCTCAAAAGATTATGGCCTCATATAGCTCCCAATAGATATAATTTGCTCACACATGCACATATATCATCACATTATAAAAATTAAATAGTAATTGAATATGTATCAAAATTTCACAGTATTGTATAATGATAGACAATAAAAAAATTAACTAGAAAAAATGAACATTTTTAAAAAATTATCAAATTACTAGGGATTGTATAAAATGATATTTCAAGACTTTTATTGTACTACAACACTATTTTTTAACATCAAGATAATTCTTTATTCATTAAAAACCCTATAATTTTAAAACCATCATAATAAAATTTTTAAAAAATATTCAAAATGTGCACAATTATAATATCTATGAGATATAAAATGTTGCGCGGTGAAATTTTTACCTATGCACAGTTATCTTCATTTTTTGCTAACAGATATAAAATTTTAATCAAAATATTCACAAATTGCACATTTTTAAATGGAGATGAGCGTAACATGTCTTATCTTGAGACGAATAAGTTTTCCAACTGGGCTGACAGACAAAATTGGCTAGAAGTCGCCCAAAAACTGGATTTCCACCTTCTCTCTCCTCTTTTTCTCTTATGTTTGTTTTTGTTTTCTTAGTTAGCCGTGAGTCAATTAGAGAAAGGATAAAATTTATAATACTTTTAATGCTTTTAGATATTTTTTTTATTTTTTATTATTAAATAATATAAAATAATATTCTTATAATTAATTATTAATATAAATTTTTTTAAAAATTCTTTTTTGGATTTTAAAAATTACCAAAAAATATTTATAAATTTTCTTATTTTATTTAGAAAATTTTAGTAAAATTAGTTTGCAAAATGAACACCTAACGGTCCTAAAATCTCCACTTGCACCCAGAGGTGTCAATTTCTTAAGAAATTTCAACATTGTCTACAAATTATGAAAAAATTAGAGAAGCTAAAACACAATGCTATAAATGTTCTGGCTAAGATGGTTTATGATTTATACTTAAGATGACTCTTGAAATATATATTAATTATTCTAGGTCAAAAATTCTTAAAAGAAAATTTAGGGGTTTCACATCAAATTTGGAGGTTTGACCCTATTTATATATGTAATCAATATGTGATTGATAAATCCTGAATTGGGGGTCTTTTTATTGGTTTTTAAGGTGATTAAAAAATTACACAAAAAGGGTTAGAGGACATGGGCCCTTAACCTTGAATTTTGGTTTAGAATTTTGGATTTGAACTGGACTCTAGATTTGATTGATTATAAATTTGGTGATTTTTTTATGATGGGATAATGAAAATTAAGTGGTGATCACTATATGCCAGGGCACTAAGCTGGGCAGTGTACTAAGTCACTTGGCTATAATGTAGGGTTGCAACTTCAAGTGATTATAGGTTTATACGAATGGGATACTTGAAGTTAATTGCATATATAATTTAAATTTGATTGAAGATTGAATGTTTGAAGTTTGATTGATGACTGTATTAAAGTGTATATTAAGTTTTAGATGATTGACAACTGGATGATTATTAACCATCAAATCAATAGGTATGAGTCTGGATGTATCATAATAATCTCATATATAAATGAGGTCAATAGATGAAAGGAGTAAATAAATTTAGAAAATATGGAAAATTAAGTCCCAAATATATAAAATAGTTTAAAGTGATTAAAATAATAGTAAATTTTTCTTATACAATGTTCTTGATAGACCACATATTGGTTATACATAATGTATTTTATGTGTCAGTGTTGAGGAGATGAGCATTAGATGAAGATTATAGAATTGTAGAAGCTGAAGTTGAAGGGCAGCCCAATTTAACTTAGAAGAAAGAACCCAATTACATTTTTGCTTTTAAAGGTAAATAATTAATAAATAAATAAAGTATGATGATCAATGTTCAGTGGAAGTCTAAGTTAAAGAGAGAAGCAACTTGGGAGAAGGAAGGTTGAATGAGATAAATGTATCTAGATTTATTCTGACTGACTCTGTTGTATATTTAAAATAAATAAATATAACTATCAGTTGTCTCTATAAATATACATCATATTGTATAAACAATTCAAAAATGAATGTATTCATATGGTACGATCTAGTACGAAAGGAATTTCATAATCTGTTAGTCATCTCTTTGACTTAAGATTGTGCATTACAAATAATTTGAAATAAACGACTTCATTTGGTATGATCTGGTATGAAAGAAATTTTATACTCTGTTAGTTGTCTGTATGAATTAACATCGTACAATATGAACAATTTCAAAAACTTAAGCCTTGATTTGATTATGTGCATTCTAGAGGAAAAAATTATCAAATCGTACAATACGATTAAATGTCGTACATTACGATGAGACTTAAAAAAATTTATAACTCTCCCCTGTGTGTGTGCACAATTACTCAATTACAATCACTCTTGTTTATACTCAAGAAAAATGTAATAGAGATATACATACTCGATTACATAAAATCCTATTCTATCCTGTCTTGAAGTCTTCAACATTCTGGAATAGTAAATGAGTTCCCTGAAATGTTGGTACACACAATAACAAACATAAATATCTAATATATGCTAGGAGAAATAATAAAATTATCAAAACAATAATATTTTGCTATCATCAAAAATCCTAATCTCAATCTTGACTCTAGAGTTGTAATAATCTCCCTTTTATTGATGATGGGAAAAATATTTATTATTTGAATTACAAATAAAAGTTTTTCTCTCCTAAGCTCCCCCTCAATGAATAAAATAAAAATAAAGTTCCTCATGTAGCCGACCCCACGTAGTGGGACAAAGGCTTGTTGTTATTGTTCCTGTTGTTGTATAAAATAAACACAAAATGATATACAAGGCAAACATATACTAAAAAACAAACACTAAAAAGACCTTATGACACAAGACCAAAAAAAATACTTCAAACAAATAGAAATAACTAGTATCACAATGAACTTCAATTCAAAACATAAAACTTAAATACAAACAACCTCCCTCTTTTGACATCATCAAAAAAAGGGGAAAAAGAAAGAAAATCCCTTGAATATGAAAATTCTTATGGAAAAATCTAAATGTTGACAAGGAAAAAATTTATAAAATATAATTGCACAACATTAAATTTCTATGAAAATTTTGAACTCTTATTTTAAATCAAAGAACAATTAAGAAAAGAAAAGTTGATTAGGTTTAATGTTCATTCCACAAAGATGAAACATCAAATAGAATAATTATTACAAAATAAATGATAAAAATTTAAAATAAAATTTTAAATTCAATAGTCTAAATTTATTGTTTAATGCATGAATTTTTCTAAGAATTTGAAATATGGAGGAAAGAACCAAACGTAGTGTGTGCTCATTTTATATCTCTTATCAATAAAAATTGAGATGTTGTCTCAATTACATATCTTTGAATTTTAAGCCTTGTCTGGCGAATATTTTGTATATTTTCAAGTTGGGCTTTTTTTGCGTATCTTTTTAGATTTTGGCATTCTTTTTGCATCTTTTGCAGTTTTGTTCTTTCCACAGCTTAAATCATTAAAGCTTAGCTTATGTGATAATCTTCTAAATAAAAGAAACATTTTCTTGTATAAAGAAGATTAAACCAAAAAACAAAATCCAATATATAACAATAAAATCAGCACTTTGAATAAGAAAATAAAAAGAAAGTAAGTCACCTTTTTGCAACAACTACAACTATAAGATAAATGTTTATTCGAACATGAAGATGATCTCCTTATCTAAATCTAATTTTAATTTGATTTAAAGTTTGAGAAAAAAAAAACTAATGAAATAACATCATAATGCAAATAATTTAAAAATTTTCAACTTTAAATCAACATTTTGGAAATAACTCTTAAACAATTAGAGATGTAATGAAAATTCAAGAATAATCAAATCCCTTTCTTTTCTTTAATAATTTTTTTTTAAATAAGTAGTACATAATTAAACTCAAACATAAAGAAAATAGAACATAAAGAAAATACAATGGTTTCAAAATAAAACATCTAACTTTAACATTAAAAAAATACAATCAAACTAAAACATTAAAAAAAATAAATACAACAAACAAATTAATAGCCAAGGGGATCTTGAGTTGGAGGAGGCTCTGGCGGACTAAACTGGATAAAGTAGCTATTGATGGTAACCACATGATTTTTAATTGAATCAACTTGTCTTCTCACCCAACTAATATCTTTATTGTATCTAAAATTTTGCTCGTCCAAGCAAGTCTCGATATGATCAAATCGTTCATTAAAATGAGACTCAAGATAATCAAATATTTGGATCATTTCTTGATAAAAATGATGCTCAGGAACAGGTGCATGTGCTGGAGCAAGTGCCTCTTCTTCATCAATTTCATCTCCCTCATCCTCTTAATCATGGTGGAAAAAAAATGCAAAATGAAGTATCAGTAACATAGATAGGTAGATTATTTGGGGGATAGAGATGAATGAGATTATATTTCTTCTCAAGATTATATGTAATCAAGTGTCCTAAAGCTACATTATTCTTCCTTCTAGTTGTGGTGAGTCTAATATAATAAAGACTATTGATGTATGACATAATCAATTAGCCTTGATCAATCAGAGTGTTTCACATTATAAAATATATAATAATAGAAAGCAAAGGAGTGATATTGATCTGATCACCACCTTTAGGAATAATAAAGGTTCTTAAGACATGTTGGATGACTTTAGCATTTTGATTCAAAGTTTAAATAAGGGGTAAATGTTGGATTTAAGGTATGCTCCTAACATTTCAATTGACTTCTGACCAATGAAAATCACTTCTAGAAATCATCGAATGTGCTCTAACTCATTCAGTTCTAAGATTCAAAAATTTATCCAAATCCTCCTTAGTGATTTCAACTCTTTGATGAAAGACAAAAGAATACACTATAGTATAATTTTCTCTCATTCTCTAATTTGCAGGAAAATAGTAGAAGGTGTCAGAGTGAAACCCATAAATTAGAGTTAGAATGAATGAAAATTATGTGGAGACAAATAGAGGCATGATTAAAAAATTTATGTCTTTTTGAATAAGAAGATGAGAAGGAGCAATCCTTGTTTTAACAAATCTAGCATAGGCTTATTTTTTATTTATTTAATTTTTTTTTTGAAAGAAAATTGTCATCTTGTTCAGTACGAGATGAACTCCCATAATCTGTCGAGCTCTCTTGCTGTCACTTGCCATTTGAGAAGAATTGAACATGAGGACTGAACATGAAAAGATTGTGAAGAAAATTAAAGGAAGGCTTCCAATTTAAAGAAATTGGATGATTTCATATAGTATGAAATTGGGTTTGTACCTATGATTGTGAAATTCATATAGTACGAACTTGTGTTTGTACAGAAGAACATATATTCTCATGAACAGTTATTATAGTGAAATGACTTTTGGTAAGTTACCTTTTCAAAGATTCATTTCGTACGACCTTTGACAAACCTGATCTTATAGACAAAAGATGTTTGCCTGGTATAATTAGTTAATAATGATCATACAAGTCTGTTGAATTTTACAGCATGCATTTTGACATCTAGATCGTACAAACGAATAGGTAATCGTACATATGATGTTCCAAAGATAATTGTTCTTAGAATTCCTGTCATATTTATAGAAATGAATAATTAATGGTTCGTACAAATGATGATGTGTTTATACTGTACAATCACCATAAAAAATTTCATCTATCTAGCTCATAAAAGAAATCATGTAAAATTTGAAGTATTCGTACAATATAAAAGTGGTTCATATAGTACTAAAGGAAGAAAAAAAAAAGAAATTTTAGATTTTTACATGATGATCAAGATACTTTTAAAAAATAATTCAAATAAGATCCACGAAGCACAAACGCAAAAATAATAAAAATAAAAAATCAACTACAAAATAGGGAAAGTCAAACAAAGCAAATCACAAACAAAAAACAAAAACACAATCATATACAAAATCATAAACCTAAAAGAAATACACCATAAATGTAATTTATAAAATTATAATTGTCAAGCATGAATATCAATAACACCTAATCTGGTTCTTAATGTATTAAAATTTTCAAAAACTAATGGTTTTGTGAAAATGTCTGCAAGTTGAATTTTAGTTGCTATATGATGTAACTCAATTTCTCCTTTAGTGACATGGTCTCTAATGAAGTGATGTCTTATGGCTATATTATTAGTCTTAGAGTGTTGAATTGGATTCTTTGAAATGAAAATAGCTCTTATATTATCACAGAAAATTAGAATAGTACCAATTGAAAATCCTAAATACATAAGTTATTGTTTTAACCATAGTACTTGTGCTACACAACTTTCAAAGGCTATATAATCTACTTCAGTAGTAGAAAGGACAACTGAATTTTATTTTCTACTAGACCAAGAAACTAAAGAGTTTCAAATGAATTGATAAGTTCTAGAAATACTTCTTCAATCAACCCTACATCAAATCAAATCTAAATCAGAATATCCAATGATTTCAAAAGAAGTGCTACATGCTAGGATATCAAATCCCTAAGTTAAGTTCCTAAAGATATCTAAGAATTCTTTTAATAATAGTTATATGAGATTCTTTTGAGTCAACTTAAAAACTAGAATAAAGATAAACATCAAACATGATATCAGGTCTAATAACAGTTCAATAAAGTAATGATCCAATCATCCCTCTAAATGTTTTTTTATCAATAGATTTGCCTTTAGAGTCCTTATCTAACTAACTTGAGGAACTCATGGGATTACTTATTGGTTTAACTTTGGCAATTTCATACTTCTTAAGGATGTCTTTAATATATTTGGATTTATTAAGAAATGTGTCATCCTTTTTCTACTTTATGCTAAAACCAAGAAAGTAACTCACATCTCTCATTAAACTCATTTCAAATTCCTTACTCATTGTATTTGAAAAGTCATCACAAAGATTTTTATTAGTGGATCCAAATAAGATATCATCAAAATAAATTTAAACAGAAAGAATTTCATCTCTTACTCTTTTTATGAAGAGAGTGGTGTCCACACTCCCTTTAACAAAAGATCTTTCTATTAACAAAAAGCTTAGCCTTTTATACCATGCCCTAGTTACTAATTTTAATTCATATAATGACTTCTTCAATATAAACACATGATTAGGAAACTGTGAATTTTCAAAACCAGGAGGTTTTTAAACATAAATATATTCTTTTATCATCCCATCAAGAAAGATACTCTTAACATCCATTTGAAATATTTTAAATCATTTAAAATATGCAAAAACTAGAAGTACCCTTATTGCTTCAAGTCTACGATAAAAGTCTCCTCAAAATTAATCCCTTCTATTTGATTGTGCCCCTTAACTAATAATATTACCTTAGTTCTAACCATCACACCTGAATCATTCATCTTATTTTTGAAAACCCATTTAGTTTAAATAATACTTTGATTTTTAAGTCTTTCTACTAACTCCCAAACATCATTTATAATAAATTTATTGAACTCTTCTTGTATGGTTAGAATCCAAAATTCATTACAAAGTGCTTGATTTATATTAGTGGGTTCAATCATTGAAATAAATGCTGAGTGTTTCACTTCTTTGTGAAGTCCATGCCTAATTCTAACTCCTTCACTTGGATCTCCTAAAATTAGTTATTTAAGAAGACTTTTATAATGCTTCCATTCTCTAGACAATGTATTTTATGTTCCAACCTTTTCTTCAAGATTTGCATTTTTAATTCCTTAGAAAATATCTTTTGAAAGTTCGTATAGGTTGTTATACCTATAATAATTGTCTTAATTCTAACCAAGAGGGGGGAGTTAATAGATTATTTTAAAAAATCTCTTAGAAATTTAAGAAAACTATTTTATACTTTTTGTATAAAGAAAATTTTTCGAACTAAAAATTTTTTCAATCACAGAAATATAAAGTTCAATAAAAAAATTATGGTAAAATTAAAAAGAACATAGAAAATTTATAGTGGCTCGGTCAAACTAGTTCTACGTCCACTCCTTGAAGACTTCCTCTTCAAGTATTGCATTATTTCCAAAGTGACTCTCCTTTTGCTCCCACAGCAATGTGAAGAAGCCTTTATAATTACCCTATTTTCCACTTATCCCCAGTATGGTAGAGTACCGTCATCTTTTCATACCCTTCAATTGTCGGCAGAGAACAATCATCCTTTCACACTCTCTAAATGTCGGCAGAGAACTGGCATCCTACCACACTCTTCAAGTGTCGGTAGAGAATCATCATCCTTTCACACTATCTAAGTGTCGGCAGAGAATTGACGTCCTTCCACACTCTTCAAGTGTCGGCAGAGAACCAGATCTTCTTCAAAGATTTTCTCTCGAGCATCTTCAAATAAGTAAGGAAGATATTTTGAACACTTACGTAGAGATTCTCACGGTTTGGGAGCCTTATGAACCCTTCACGCTCCGCTTGCAAAAACTCTTTCTCAAACACTCTCCCAAATCACTCTCACATTTGCTCTCAAAGATAAAATGAAGAATGATTCCTCAGTTAATTTTTAGGGCTTTATATATGAAAGACACCATAAAACCATCCAGAAAATTAAAAATCTGAATTTTGACCATCCATGAATGTATAGTACGATCAACAATCGTACATATGAATAGCTCAAAATTTCTCGTATGATCTTGTACAAACCAAGTTTGTACACAGAAAGTTGTATGTACAAACTTACATTGTACAGTACGAATTGCTTTAATCAAACCATATTTCTTATGGAAAGAATGTACACATCAATTTCATATTATAGACGTTATTTGTACAAACCCAAGTTCATACTGGACAAACAGTTTAAAAAATTTTCCTGTTCGTATGAACAAAAATGTATGCATCAATTTTGTAGTCTAGACGTCATCTGTTCGAACCCAAATTTGTCCCGGATGAACAGTTCAAAAAATTTACCTGTTCGTATGGACGAAAATATATGCTTCAATTTTATACTCGGGACGTCGTCTATATGAAGGCAACTTCGTACAATATAAATAGTACTTGGAAATATGTCCATCTATGATTTGATTTACTGCTTCTGGAGGAACGCTTAGGCCAAATCTTCCTGTATGATCTATAATCATCCAGTACTATTAGTTTTAAAAAGTTACAAATTTTTATACTTCCCTAATGTGTCTGTGTTCACGGTTACCCAATTACAATCACACTTTCTTAGACTCAAGAAAAGTATAAAAAGTACATACTTTAAATGTAATTAATCCTAGTCTAATCTGTCTTGAAGTCTTCAACTGTCTGGAGTATAATTTCCCTAAAACATTAGTACACACAAACAATAAAAGTAATATTTCTAATATATATTAGGAGAAATAATAATCAATATGATAATATTTTAGAATCATCAAAAACACACAAGATATGAAAATATAGTTATGAAAACTAAGTTGCAACATCTTCAATATGTTCTTCTTCCAACCTAGACTCACCAAAAAAATCAGATTCATCAAAGACTACATATGTGATATCCTCTACTACCAATGTCCTTTTGTTAAAAACTCTATAGAATTTGTTAATGCTTGAATATCGAAGAAACATTCCCTCATTAGATTTAGGATCAAATTTTCCTAAAAAAGTTTATACATTGTTATGAATGAACGATTTACATCCAAATATAATTAGATGTGAGAGGTTGAAGGTCCTACCCTTAAGAAGCTCATAGAGTGTCTTATTCAACTTAGATCTAATGTTCATCATATTCAAAACATAACAAGCTATAATAAATACTATAGCACAAAAATATTTAAGATGTGAATATTCAGCCAACATAGCTCTAGTAGATTCAACCGAAGTTCTATTCTTTCTTTTAACAACTCCATTTTTTGAGGGGTTCTTGGAATTAAAAAGTTGTGATCTATCCCTTGCTCTTTACAGAAAACTTCAAAATTTTCATTTTCAAATTCTCCTTCGTGGTCCCTATGAATTGCAAGGATTTCATAAACTAGCTTCCTCTGAATCCAAGTAGAAAAATTTCTAAACTCATCAAATGATTCACTCTTATGTGATAAGAATCTAATCCAAGTGAATCTTTAATAATCATTAATAATTATATATCCAAATAGTTTCCCTCTTAGACTTACAATGCTAACATGTCCAAAAAGATCCATATGAAGGACTTCTAATTGTTTGATAGTTCTAAGATCTTTAATTGAATGAAAGAACGACTTTACTTATTTCCCTAATTGACATGAATCACACAGGTGATCCTTAATAAAGTATAGTTTGGGTATTTCTCTATCCAATTCCTTTTGGATAATCTTTCTAAGATTTTTCATGCTTGCATGACAAAGTCTTCTATGACATAACCAAGATTCATCAGTAATAGTTTTTAGACAAAAAGCATTAGAAGGTTTAACATAGTTTAAATTAGGCATGTAAACATTACTTATCATATCTCCATGCAACACATCAACTCTATTATGGCTTAGAATGTAGCTTGTAGGTAACTATTTTGTATTAAAACCCTTATCATAAAGCTGACTAATACTTAACAAATTATATTTTAAGCTTTCAACCAATAAAACATTTTTTATCATAAATTTCTTCATATTACTAATCTTACATGATCCTACCACTATCCTAGTGATGTTATCTCCAAGTGTCGCTTTGCCTCTAGTCCTGGCCTCCAGCAATAAAAATTGATTTGCATCTCCAGTCATATATTTAGAACATTCACTGTCCATGTATCAAATGTTCTCACGAGGGCTTGTCTTAGAGTGTTTCTATAAGATTATCAAACATTAGACTTGATATATAAATTTGGGTTCACCTCTTGATAATGATAATCCATATGTATGTTTGATATGTTGTGATTGATATATCTTAGGTCTCCATACTAAATATGTCTTACTATGAATAGTGCAAGTGTGGGAAATATGCCCTAACATGCCACATGAAAAACATTTAACACCAGAAAAATAACTTACAAATCTATATGAGTTGTAATATCTTTTCCTAGGTTTTGAAATTGAGCACTTTTGGTCAGAATTATAAAATTATTTAAGGGTGGGAGGGGTTTTATCTTCCTTAAAAGCTTTCAATTGTATTTGAATATATGAGTTTGTGCTTTCCAAAATTAAATTTTCAATTCATGTTCCCTTTGATCTAATTCAATCATAAACACCTTAAAATCATTTTAAAGTTCATTATAAATTGTTTTAAAAAAATCATGCTTCTTATTCAAATAATCAAATTCATCTAACAAGGGCACGTGATTGCAATTTCTATTTGTATGATTATTCCTTAGATTTTCATTTTCTTTTTGTAGATTCAAATACTTGATATTAAGGTTAGTATGCATTTTTTTAGTTTTATATATGCAATATGAATTTTCTAAGAAACTTTAAATAATTTATCATATGGTGGGTCACATTCCTCCTCTTGATCTAAATAATCAAGTTTATCTGTCATTAAGCACAAATTTGTAATCTCCTATTTTGCTTTTGTTTATGAAGAATTTGAAGTTGAGTTAGCCCAGAAAGCTCTTTGTATTCTCTTCTTTCCCTTTCTGATATTCATCTCCTTAACTTTATCATTGTTAGAATTAGATTTGAGATTTGGGCAATCAATCTTTATATGTCCATGCTTCCTACATTCATAACAAATGTCTTCATTAGAAACTTTTGCATTTTTATTGAACTTACCTTTGCTCCAATATTAATGTCTTCATTGCTTTTCTTAAGGAAACTTTTGAATTACCTATTCATAAGTGCAATATCTTCTTTATCCTCATGCATTGATTGCTTACTCTCTAAATCATCAACTTTTAACGCTATATTCCTCTCTTTTTGCTTGTCACCTACATCAATCTGTCTTTGGTTCACTCCTTGCTTGTAAGTAATTAGTGATCCTAGTAGATTATCATTAGAATATATATTTATATGTTTAGACTCAATTATGGCAGTTATCTTTACATCATAAGTAGTAGGTAAACAACATAAGATTTTATTAACTTTTTCTAAATTTGTAAGTTCTCTATCTAAAGCATACAATGAGGTAACAATCTAAGTAAACCTTGTATACATATAAAAAATTAACTCATTTAGTTTCAAGTGAAATATTTCATAGTCATGGAATAAAATGTTCAACCTTGACTACTTTACCTTATTTATTTATTCATAATATTTACAAAGTCTATCACATATTTCTTTTATAGTGTTGCAAGTAGAAATACTCATATAATCCTTAGATTTTAAAGATAGAAAAAATGGTTTAAACATTTAGCATTTAACTGTGTTAATTCTTTTTCTTTTAATGTTCAATCAGTGAATGATGTTTCAATTCTAATTCCATTAACAAGTCTAGTAGGTCTGGTGTAACCTTCATGTACTAATATTCACATGCGATAATCAAGTGATTCCAGAAAAGTAGTCAAGCGAGTTTTCATAAAATCAAAAGGAATGTTATCGAATAAAGATGGTATAATGATTGATTATCCTTCAGGAGTATTCTAATTTCCAAAATTAGCCATGATTATTTTTCAAAAAATAGTTTAAAGTTAAACTTTTGAAATCGGCTCTGATTTCACTTGAAAGTTCATGTAGGTTGTTGGACTTTATAGAACTTTTCCAAGGCTAACTAAGAGGGGGTGAATTGGTTATATATAAAAAAATCTTGGATATTTGAAAACCTTTTTTAGATCCTTTTTGAAAGTTAAATAACTAATCCTAAAACTTGTAGTTGTTTATAGAAATGATTACCACAGATAATTTTTCAACCAAAGAATTTAAATGCAATAAAATAAAAATGTAAGAAAAATTAAAGGTAACAGAAGAACACCATATTTTATAGTGCTTCGGTCCAACTAGAACTACGTCCACTCCTTGGAGACTCCTTCTCTAGGTATTTCACTAAACACAAGTGACTTTCCTTTTTCCCCCACAACAAGGCGGATAAGCCCTTACAAACTCTCTTCCACTAACCCGCTGTGGTATAGAACCAATGTCTTTTACACTCTCCAAGTGATGGCAATTTACCTTTCATCATTTTTCACCCTCATGGTGAAGGTAGAGTACCTACACATTCTTTTTCACCCTCCTGGTGAAGCTAGAGAACTGTCATATCCTTTTTCACCCTTCTAGTAAAGGCAGAGAATGGTCACGTCATTTTTTACCTTCCTAGTGAAGATAGAGTACCTACACGTTCTTTTTTTATGCTGTTGGTGAAGGTAAAGATTCTTCACATCCTTTTTTACCCTCTTAGTGAAGGTTGAGAACCATCACGTCTTTTTTCACCCTCATGGTTAAGGCAGAGAACAATCACATCCTTTTTTATTGTTCTAGTGAATGTAGAGAACCTTGATCCAATATTGAAGATCTTCCCTTAGGAGTCTCTAAAGAAGTTAGGTAGAAACTTGAAGAAGATAAAGAGATCCTTACTTTGAGCAACCTTGTGAATCCCTCACAACTCCTTTTTACTTGATCTCGCACTCTTCAATTACAAAATCTTTCCCAAACACACTCCCTGAAGGTCACTCTCAAGAGATCTTCGTATTAAAGGATAATATGACAGTTTTTATGACTCTTTATATAGAGACCACATGTAAAACCATCAACAAACTGAAATTTTCAAGTGAACCAATTTACATTCATATTGTATGATTATAGATTATATAGTACGATCAGTTCAAAAAATTAGGGCTTTATTTGGTATGAACTGTGATTAATTTAGTTTCATATACTGTCAGTCATCTGTATGAATTCAGATCATAATGTATGAATAGTTCAAAAAAGAATGTATTTGAATGGTATGATCTTGTACAAACCTAATTGTATACATTATCAGTCATTTGTATGACCTAACTTCGTACTGAACAATTAGTTCAAAAATGAATGTATTCATATTGAACGATCCGGTGCAAAAGGAATTTTGTAATATATCTGTTGTATGCACAACCTAACATCGTACAAAACGAAAGTTCAAAATAAACAAGTTCATTTGGTATGATCTGGTATGAAAGGAATTTCATACTCTGTCTATCATCTATATGAATTAACATCGTATAGTATGAACTGTTTAAAAATTTTAGGCCTTGATTTAATTAAGTGAATTTTAGAGAAAAATATTATCAAATCATATAGTACAATTAAATATCATACATCACGGTCAAACTTTCAAAAAAATTTACAACTCTATCCCTTTGTGTGTGTATGATTAACCAATTATAATCACTTTTGCTTAGACTCAATAACTAAAAAATAGAGATATACAGACTTTATTATATAAAATCATATTCTATCCTATCTTAAAGCCTTCAATTATCTGGAGTACTAAATGATTTTCTTAAAATATTAGTACACAGAACAACAAATATAAATATCCAATACATGCTAGGAGAAATAATAAAATCATTAGAATAATAATATTTTGCTTTCATCAAAAATCATAATCTCAATCTTGATTCCTAAGTTGTAACAGCCAAGATAAGAATACTTGATGAATGTTTCTATCCAAATTAATGAATTTAATATATTATTGAATTTGTTTGTTGATGGGATGGGTAGGATAGATTATGAGTGCTTTAGAGTTTAGAGTTATGGTAATTTTTATAAGCTAAATAAATATAATTTAATATGTGTACCATTTATTAGAGTTAATAATCACTGACTGAATATTCAACTTGAGGAGGCCTTTCTGTCAGAGGAAATAATCGAATATTTTATGTGACTGTTTAGAACATTTATATAAATAATGGGATATAAATATCCAATAATAATATTTACTGAACAAGACCAAGCAATGACTAGGGCCATAAAAGTTGCATTACCTTACACTCGTCATAGACTATACTAATGGAACATCTCTAAAAAGGTTTCAACAAAGGTTTGGCTCTTCAATATCAATAATAAAGTCAGATAAATCTTTTATAAGTGTTCAACAAGTGTGTCTCTAAGGAGGAGTTTGAGAAAATATTGGTTAAAATGATCACATAAGGGAACCTCCACAGCTATGGTTGGTTGGAGGAGCTTTATAAGATAAGAAAAAAGTGGTCAACAACATATAATAAGGATTATTTTAGTATAGGAATTCTATCCACACAATATAGCAAGTCTAGTAATAATATGTGTCATGGAATTTTGAAGCCCATAAGTTCTATAAATGATTATTTTCTAGTCTTAGAGAGGGTGATGATGACTTGGCACCAGAAAGAATATGATGAGAATTGTGTTCATTGGAGGAGGAAAGACATCTGAGGAAGGTTGTGGCTTGATATTTAGAAATCATATCAACATATTTTCATAGCAAACTACCATACAAGCATAGGGAAATGAGGAGTTAAAATAGTACTTGCTGGCTGTAATGAAGGATATGTTTTAGAATATAGACTTGATCCTCGATGGCAAGAGAAAGAACAATAACTTTGTCGGTAATACCCCGTGAAAGTGTAGGCCTAAAGGCATCCCTAATGCAAGGCTAAAGGGCCACTGGGAGAAGAAAAAAACCCAAAAGTAAGAAGTAATATGTATATATATTGTGTAAATAGAGAATTTATACATAATATGTATATGTTGTACCCAATATGGATACATAGTGTTTAACCTGTACACATGCAATATACAAGGAGAATTTATACACAATATACAAGTTATACATAGGGTGTATACAAGATTGTACACACAATGCGTACAACCTATACATAGGTTATGAGTATTATTAGACTATGAGTCCATTTATGTTTTTTGAGCTTAGCTCAGTGTTTCCAATAGAGAAATATGTCACATATGGAACTATAAAAGAACAGTGTTCACCTTCAAGACATATTAAGTTCTCTAACATCCCTGAATGCTTCTATAAGGAATTTATACATGGTTCAAGAAGCAAGCAACCAACAACTTTGTAAATGAGGACGATGATGGATATTAATGTGCAAGAGCGACATTGCCATTAACTTTAATTTTAGATTAATAACAACTCATTGTAATTAACAGTTCATTGTAACCTTTTGTTTATGTTTTAATGTAATAATTTATGGTACACAATAAATTTGATGTTTTATTTAATAATTAATGGTTCATTTGATAATTGATAATTCATTTAATAATTAATTTTTATGTGCATGACACATGTTTTGCACTTGATGTATTTAAATAGAATTTCACAATATGTACTATTTTATACAACCTATATACAGCTTGTGCACACACTGTGTATGTTTGTATATATGGTGTGTATAACTAGAATTTTGATACATAATAGAATTTCTACATACACTTGGTTTTCATGTAACAAAAACTTGATAACTTTTCTTACTACTAAAATGAATCCACATGTCCTTATATGGTGTGTTTAAATAGAAATTTACACCAAGTATCACTTATACATAACATGTGTTCAGCTTATACACATACTTTGTATAGCTTGTATACAGGGTATATAAAACCAAAATTTCTACACCTATTGTGAACAAGAACATACCTGGTGTAAATTAATATTTAATACTAAAATGAATCCACATGTCATGTACATGATTTGTTTAAATAGACTTTCACATCTTATACCACTAGTATAGATTATGTGTATATCTTATACATAGGGTGTGTATAACCAGAATTTCTATACATACTATTTACAAATCATACACACCAAAATTTTAATAGATTTGATTTTCGTGTAAAAAAACTTGATAACCTTTTTTACTACTAAAATGAATCCATGGGTCTTATAAACAGCATGTTTAAATAGAATTTCACACCATATACAACTTATACATAGAGTGTGTACAACTTGTGTGCAAACACTATGTATAGCTTGTACATAAGGTGTGTATAATCAGAATTTCAATACATACTATTTATAACTCATACACAACATAATTTCAATAGACTTTATTTTGATGTTAAAAAAAAACCTAATAACTTTTTTTACTAAATAAAAAAACTATGTAGGGAAAAAAATTAGTATTTTATTCATAATTTCTACAAATACTATATATAACTATACCTAAAAAATGTAAATAGTTATTTAATACTTTCATATAAAAAGGCATATGCCAGTTCTATTTTAAAAATTTCCACTTTTTCAAGTCAATTTTTATGGTTAACTAAGTTGGCATGCTTGTGCTGGATAAAAGCATCAATACATTTGCAGAAGAACATACCACATTCCAAACTATTGTTTTGGCTTGGCACATCAGTCATAGTTAAAATAGACCATTCTCGTATGTCACCATCAAAAGATCCAACAGTGTCATTATATAGGAGCTTTATCTACATCAAATAAATAAATTATATTAATTTTTTTATACATAAAGTATATTAGGCAGCCTGATTGTTAAAAAAATTTAATGCAATTTTTTATATCACTCACGATGTTAGGAAGCATAATCATGTGCATAGGGTTGGGGATAGAATGAAAGAAATTCCAAACCTTTTCCTAAGCCCTCCATGCCAGAAGAGTTCAATGTTGATTATTGATCATTGATAATAAAATTAGTTTGGATTACTGGACTGAATCAATTTTGACATGTTGCCCAAACATGAGGCTTTCCTTCTCATAATTAATTATTGATTAGTTCTATAAAAAATGAAACAAAATGCATAATTATTGAGCAAAAAAAAATATAATTCTTCAAGGCTTACCCAATGCAAATAGGAGATACATAGGAAGGGAAAGTACATGCTAGGGATTATTCTTTTCAGATAAAAGATAGGTAAACTCATAAATGTGTGCACCATACAAGTACTTGTTAGTTATTAGTTCATTAATTTGAGTTCTATAAATCATGTTTTCCCAGTAACAAGTATCAAGTCATTCCTGTAAACCAACATTAATATGATTAAATCTTATATGTAAGGCTGACTATTCATACACTGTGTACAAGCTGTACATAATGGATGTAGAAGGGAATGTATTAGGTTGTGTATAGAATGTATAAAGTGTGCATATAATCATGCATATTCCATGTGCACAGGTTATACACAATTTGTGTCTTAGGGATTGTATTAGGTTGTATACAGGTTGTACAAAGTGTGTGTATAATAATGTACATGCCACGTACATAAGTTATACAACATATGTGTACAAGGAAATATAATATGATGTGTATAGGTTGTACAAAGTGCTTGTACTATCATGTATATGACATATGTACAGGTTGTACATAGTGTGTGTATAAGGAGAAATTAAACACAATAGAAACTTGTCAAAATTTTTTTGTAAAATAACTATCCATAAAGTTAAGCATTTCCTCAGTAATCAACTCCCTACTCGTAAACTTCATTATTATGCTTGTAGGGGCCACCACATCAGGTAATGATTCCACTTTGAAGATTTGTTCATATTTATATTGCTTTGCTATTGGTTCTTTTCCCTTATTTGCCTTACTTTCTTTCTTCCTGTCAGCTGTTTTGATCAACTTTGGGGGCTTAAGCTCCATCATTGAACTTGTAGGAGCAACCACTTCAGGTAATGATTCAACATGGATTTTTTCATATATATATATATGTTGTTTTGCAGGTGGCACCCCTTTTTTATTTGCATTCTTTTTTTTCTTCATGTTAGCCTCTTTGATCATTTTTTTGCACTTAAGCTCAGTAGTTATACTTGCAAGAATAACAACTTTACGTAACTTATCCACCATGATGATTTCTTGATATTTATGTTCTTTCACAGGTAGCTCATCTCCCTCATTTTTCTTCCCTTTTCCCTCCTTGTCACCAGTTGTGAAGGGTGATTTAATAGACTTCTTAACTCTGGAGTGCCTCCTCTTCACATCAGAGGCTACTAATACCTATTATTACTTCATAGTGTACACCTCAACTTTTCTCTCTGGTGAACTTTGTTGTTACCTCAACTTTTTGAGGGCCCTGAGTCTTGACCATAGCATTGCAATCTTGGACTAGTACCTCAACTTGTTCCTCACCCTGAGTGTTATTGACATCATTGGTTTCTTGGGGCTATACCTCAAGTTGTAATTCAGCCTAAGTGATGTCAGTAAGACATGATTCTTGGATTGGTACCTACTCTTATATTTCACACTGACTATTTTTTGACAATAATGGATTCTTTATTCTTTGTGGGTGACTTTGCTCCCTAACCCTCAATATATGTAATTTTTCTTCAATATTGGCAACTTTCATTTCAAATCGCCCAACCCTCATGCCAAGCTCGATACCATAATTTTCCATATTATTTTTAAGAGCCAAAAATAATGTACTCATTTTAGGTTGCATTTGAGTGGGTTTCTTAGAGATGCTAGCATCAACATAAGTGGAGATTGGTCTGACAAATGTTTTGGTAGGAGATGAGTCTTGCTACCAAGAATGAGAAAGTTGGAGTAAAGAAAGAGGAGACAAGTTATGGGGGATTGAGAAGGTTTATGGTGTTGGAAATACTTTATCAACTATTTTTGCTTCCTCTTGTATAACACCGTGAAAGGAGTAAAAAATCTACACATAAGTGAGCCCGTTATCAGTTGAAGCTTGTGTAATTGAGTTTATTAAGTTACATATCATATTATGTGTGGGAAGAAAGTGTCTTGGGAATCCTTGAGTGATTCGATAATTTAGAGACCTGGAAATGAGTATATAAAATGTTATTGTCCCAATGAAAGAAATGTGCTCTTGAGTTACCTATTATAGGGGCAACAATGATTGTGTGCTCTAGAAATCAAATTTGTAAATGATCAACAAGTAACATTTAAAAAAGTAAAACTTAGAGAAACTATAGATGATGTGAGCACTCATTATTAACATCGATACAAATCCATTTATATAACATTGTAGGATATCATCAATAAAATTCTTAGCCATCCCATCAAATTTAGAAACTAAGAAATTTCTAATGGCCCCTACCTAATTATGCCTTGAGAACTCATCTATATTCTAGGCAATACTAATGAGTAGTTTTGGGTTTATGTAGTTATTTATGAGAAAACATTACTTGGATAACATAAATATTATGTACTTATTTATAATAAGGGTAGGGGGGCTTGATATGTTGATGCTTTTCATATCATTTTTACTATAAATTGCAAAATATTTTTTGTGGCTCATTTTCCAAGCATATTGCTTCACCATTATTTGGAAATCTAGTAATTAGAGCCACTTTATGTATAATAAATTGAAGCTCAGTCCCCTTGATTATGAAGGTTGTGTTGTTCACATGCTAGAATGACAACAACATGAATATTACTGGTGTATTCTACTGAAATAGAGAGATCTCTAGAAATTAAAATATGTTCAACTTCATTAAAGCATCATCAACCTCATTATTGAATATCTTGACCAAGAAATCACATATAGCTCTAAATGTTGAGCGTCTACAATAGAAAGTAATATTTAAGATGTATATTTGCAACAAAAAATGGTTAATATATGTTTTTTTTTTAAATGTGGTCTATTACTTATTCACATCCTGTGTACACTTTATACACAGACCATAAAGAGGAATGTATATACATGTTGTGTACAAATTCATAAGGAAGAAGCAAAAGAACATTGTGCAACTTCTGCATAATGAACTTTACTAGTTGAGTTATTTTTGAATATCACTTGGCTGGGGGGAAACAACACAAAAATTTTATACACCAATTTTGGAGAAACCTAAATAGATTATGTAGCTTCACCATTCATGCTTTCAAAAACAACAAAAATTCCTAAAAATCATCTTTAACCAACCAAAAAAACTCATTTTTCACTCCAAAATATAGTAACACTCAAAAATACATTAATGACACCTTGATCAAACTTACTATGTCCTTAAATCTAACCTTACAAATCTTGTTGCTGGATAATCCCTATAGATGATGAAGAGAGGGATACCTGATAGATCATTTGAAGATGAACAACACCTAAAGGAAATGACATACCAATCCTTGTTCAAAGATGAGAGCGCCTGAAGGAGACGAGCAATCCTTATTCAATGAGGAATATTAACTTTCTAAATTATAAAACCTAAACCTTTTGGTTTGCTGTGATTTTAAAAGTGAAGGGATGGGACAATCTTTATGCTGAATGGACGGGATAGGGGAAGACTTTTTTTCAAAACTATCATTGGGTCTAGATTTAGTTGTTAGGTCATGAGTTACAAAAATATATATTAAAAATCCACATATACAATCTATGTGTCACAATTTCATTAGAGTATGGATAGAGAGCTATATCCGCACTCAGCACGTAGTGATTTCATGAGAATGAGCTAATGAGAGTGAGAGAGCCAGCTAGTTTTCTCTCTCTTTGAAAAGTAGATAAAAAGAGAAAGAGAATGGTAAAGGGGAAGGGTTGATGATCATATAGAAGAGGAAGTGAGAGAGATGGGAGGATGAGGCTATCCCTTGTGTCAAGCTAAGAAAGGATGGAGGAGAAGGAGGTGACAATAATTTAAGTTTGTTGGAAGAAATAAGCTTGATGGCCGGGTGGAGTCATGGACAAGTGAGGGTAGGGAGGAGGAATCAGAGTGATGTGAGATTGGGTGTATGATGGAGGTGTCTTGGCAATGGGCTGACAAGTGGAGTTTTATTCAAGCTTGGGGTACAAAGACAAGAGGAAGGGAGTGAAGAAGGGTTCATTGTGAGAGAAGGGATAAAAGGTTTAACCAACTGTGCGAGTTAAGGTCACATGCATGGGGTGTACCGGGAATGTTAGTATATAAGGGGCATAACTTCTATGTGGGGATGAGAGGAAGAAGTAAAAACTAATGAGATCATAAAAGTTCTTAGGGAGAACAAAGAGATGGAGGCGATTGCATTTTATTAGTGGAACTAGGGGTACAAAAAGAGTAGAGTCAAGCTTGAGTCATGTCTAACTAGAACTGAACTCATAAGCAAAATCAGGAGCTTGAACTTGAGTCAAGCTCAAAAGGTCAACTCGTCTCATGGCAGTGGATGTTTCTCGTATCAAGCTCTCAAGGCATATTGATTTCATGTTTGCGATCCAATTCCACTTCAACATTATGAAATTCAGCCTTCCAAGTATGAGTCCACAGTCCCGACTCTTCCTTCCTCATTCAAGCATATCCAAGCTGGCCCCATGGGTTTCTTCTCCAATGTCTGACCCTACAGTTATGCTTTCCCATTAGAGCTTCTCGACAAATTATCAAATCAAGCATCATCTCTGTTGAACTAAAGCTTGTTAATACAACGAGCATGAAATTCTGCATAAGCTTGAAACCCAATAAGATTGATTTGTGAGCTTGTTAAAGAGTCAAATCGGATTGCCTCAGTTGTACACCTAGGTGGGACTAGGTGAACAAGGAGAAAAGGAATTTATGATGTTTGTGTAAGGGATGACGTGTGCTTGAAATGGGGACATGATAAGCAAGTCTATCAATGCTATTTTGGGATTGACACTAAAGGTCTCAAGGCTATGAGATTAATGGAACTTTCTTTATTTTTATATTTTTGATGATTTTATGATAATACATATATAATTAGAGAAAGACAAATTAAAATGAAGAATTGAATCATTCCATAATTTTTAATGGCTTATTTATGTCAAAATTTCATCCTTAGCTAGAAACAACAAACAACAACAACATCAAGCCTTTATCCCACTACGCGGGGTCGGCTACATGAATCATTTTTCTCCATTATGTCCTATTAAAAGTCAAATTCTCATTTAGATCTAATAGAGAAAGATCACTTCCAAAGTGTTTTTAGGTCTGCCTCTACCTTTCTTAACATAAGGCAAATCTAATACCTCTACTTTCCTAACCGGGTCATCGGAAGGCCACCGTTTTATGTGACTAAACCATCTAAGGCAACTCTATCTAATCTTATCTTTTTTTGGAGCTACTTCTACCTTTTTACATATATGCTCATTTTGTATCCTATCTCTAAGGGTAAAGCCACTCATCCACCTGAGCATCCTCATCAATGTCACACTTAACTTAATATTATGCTTCTCTTTTAATGGAAAACATTATGCACCATAAAGCATTGTAGGCCTCACCACCATCTTATAAAATTTTCCCTTAAGTTTGAGGGGTACTTTTTTATCACACAACAAACCTGGTGCAATCCTCCACTTCAACCATCCAACTTGAATTCTAGTGATAATATCCCCATCTATTTCACCATCACTCTGAACAATAGATCCAATATATCTAAAATATGTACTCTTATTAATGACTTGATCACCTATAGTCACAACACCCTGACTAGGTCTATTACTAATAAAATTACAATCCATATTCTGTTTTAGATCTACTCAAGCGAAAACCTTTAAACTCTAAGGTTGACCTCTATAATTCAAGTTTACCTTAAACTTTCTCTCTAGTCTTATCAATAAGAAGAATATCGTCAACAAAAAAACAAACACCAAGGTACATCCTGTTGCAAATGTCTAGTGAGAACATCCATGACTAAATCAAAGAGATATGGGCTTAAGGCTGATCCTAGATGTAATCCAACCGAAATAGGGAAATACTTGGTCAAACCACCTTGTGTTTGAACACAAGTAATAGCTCTTGCATTCATATCTTTTATGATTTGAATATAAGCATTATTAACTCCTTTCTTTTCAAGAACTCTCCATATCACTTCTCTTGGAACTTTATCATATGCTTTTTCTAAATTAATAAGTATCATTTGTAGATCCTCTTTATTTTTCTCTATATTTCTCAATCAAACCTCTTAATAAATGTATGGATTCCATAGTTGACCTTCCCGACATGAATCCAAACTGATTTTGAGAAACATTAGTATCACACCGCAACCAATACTACATAACTCACTCCCGTAGTTTTAAAGTATGACACATTAACTTAATTCCTCTATAATTCACACAATCTTGTGCATCACCTTTATTTTTAAAAATAGGAATTAACATACTCATTCTTCGCTCATCTTGCATCTTTTTAGTTTTCAAAACAATATTAAAAAGTTTAGTAAGCCAAGTAATTCCTTCATCTCCTAAGCATTTCCACACCTCTATTGGAATATCATCATGTCCAACAACGTTTCCACACTTCATTTTTTTAAAGCCTCTCTAACTTTGGTTTTACTAATATGCCGATAAAAACAAAAATCTTTATTTTCATTTAGGGTGCTAAGGTCACTACAGTCAATCTTATTTTCACATTCTTCATTAAAAAGTTTAGCATAATATCTCATTCACTTTTGTTGAATATCATTTTCTAACAAAAGTACTTTTTGATCTTCATCCTTATCTAGCGAGTAGGTAAATTTTGTATTTCTCTTTCATGAAATGATCTAGACATTATGGCTTTTAATTTTAGATATTTTGATGTTCTAGATGTGTCGATGTAGTTTGTTTCATAAAAGAGCAACATTCAAGTGATTTTGATTATAAATGAGCAACCTCAAACCTAATTTGTGTGACATCATGTCCATCATCCATTAACTTGTTTGAGATTGATCTAATTGATCATGTGAGGCACTTCTTTAGTGATTTTGGCACTCCAAACTTATCGGCGTGGTTTTCTTCTTGATTGAGTGACTTTGATTGTGTTTAAGACATTTAGAACCAATTGTGTGATATTGTATTAATTGACTATCATTTTCGTTGTATTCGATTGAATTGGTCTTGATATGTACATAGAGGTCAACATAACTATAAGATTTGGTGAACTTTAGATGGCTAAAGTGATAATAATAATAAGTTAGGCCATTAAATCATACGGTGGAGTAGATAAATATGATGAAAAATTACAAGACAACACATTTTCTTTTGAATCATAAAAAAAAAAAATCTTAAAAATGAGTATGCAGTCTCTAATAAGTAATAGCTTGGTTAAATATTTTTTTTAATTATATATTTTCGTATAAAATTTGAATAATTAAATAGAATAATCAAATAATTTTTTGGTCATATATTATATTTGTAATTTTGACTTTATATGATTTATAATATGTATGATTGTAGAAATATGAACACTATTTATTTGCTGAGAGAAATATGCTTAAAGTTCATTCAGATAGGAAAACTCTATTTTTTATAGTGTACTACTTATTTAAAGTCCGTGAACAACTTTGGAAAAAAGTTTGAACAAAATTAGAATAATATTCAAACAAAATTTGAACCTACTTTAAATTATGCTTGAACATTGTTGAAATTGGATTTACCTACACTAGATACAACAAAGCGCATTCCAACTACTTTATTAGAGCAAATTATAAGGTTGATACATCATAGTATAATCACCATAACTATAACATAATATATCATAAAGTAGATGCAACATAGTGTAATCTAGCAGCTATAATATAATAGGGAGCTATAATATAATGGAGAGATAATCACAATAGCTATGACACAACATATTAAAATATAAATTCACATATATAACACATTATAATGACAAACATTACATCACTATATAATTAATTAGTGATATTAATTAAGAATTTTATTAAATCTAAGAAGTTATAATATTTTTACAATAATAAGAAGAGAAAGAGTAAAAATTATTATGAAGGCAGTTGCCATTTAGCCATGTAACTAACTCAATTATGGCCTCTCGCTTCACATTAGTTGTGCATATATTGCATTGCATCATTCTCTCCCTTTAAATATCTTATAATTTTTTGGATGACCACACTTAAACTTGATCAATAAGTGTAATACAACAACTTTATTTATTTCTAGAATCCTCATATATTTTCATTCTTTTATTAATAAATTATTTTCAATATATACAACAAATGCTTCTCAATATAAAACTTTGAATATAAATTATAATAATTGACACCCTAATCGTAAGCTATAACCAATGCATGCTTGCATGAAATAGCCATAATATCAAATTTTTTGCATGTACATTCCACTCCAACAAATAAACATCACAACTAAGATTTTGGACATGCAATTGGACATGCAATTCAAATTGACTAATTAGCATATAATCAAGTTTTGAGCCTTATTCAAAAGCTTTCCCAATACTTCTTTTATTTTCTTCACCAAAATAATTTTTATATTCAATGCAATGGTGTGTCTATCAAAGAAACTTCTATGTATTATATTCCCAAAAAACTTTAGTAAAGTTGTCACTAAATAGGAGCACACTCTTGAAAATATTGTTAAAACTTTTTAAAACACTATTTTCCATCAAGTCATATATATTTCTATGAAAGAAAGCACGATGAGCCCACCACAAAATGATAACACTATTCTCTAAATAGGCACTTATGTTTGTGTTATGGACATGTATTTTATCAAAGTACATGCATAATTCATCTATTATGTATGCCTTATAAGTTAAGTGATATTCCTTAGGACAACTATAGATTTTGAACCCAATTATAATATTCATTATGAAATGACCAGTACAAGCTCCATGATGTGTCTACAAAAAGATGGATGATAAATATTAACAATATTGTTATGTATATCGTAGATAAACAACAACTTATGCAATATGCTAAGTGATTCTCTCAACCTAGTTATGACATACATCCATGACTCATTATTTTTTGAGTCAACCACTATAAATGCCACAAGATAAATTTGAGTATTAACATCATGTACCACTACTATAAGCAAAGGACTTCAACATCATGTATTCAAATATATTTTGTCCAAACTTAACACTAGGAGGCATGTTCTTTAGTATCATGAAATGACATTTACTACCAAGCTAAAGATTAATAATTATCTCTATTATTTTTTTTTTCTAGCATACCTAAATAAGATAGTAACTTCTAAAAGAATGCTTTATGGATCCAGTTAACATAAATGATAAATTGCTCATTACATTGTCAAGCATTTTTATAGGAGAAATCAACGTCTTAGTTCCTCTTGCATATAATATAATCATCATTAACTTTAAATTATGATTAAATCTGCTGAGCTTCACCTAAATTATATGTCTAAGGAGCCATTATTAAGCTTGTTAGTGGTTTTTCAGTCTAACATCCAAAGTGTAATTGTGATCTCATATATGGCTCCTCATATCAAATATATATGTACTTGCCAACTTCACATCTCATAAGCTACATGAGTCTCTGAACAGCAACCAAAGTACCATACCTAATTTCTTCAATTGAAACTAAAATTTTTTATCGCATATATGAAAGTTCGTGAATGTTAGATTGGGGGGGGGGGGGGGGGGGGGGGGGGGGGGGGGGTGAATTGGTGATTTAAAAAACTTCTTGAAACATAAAGAAAAATCTCCTTTTAAAGCTTTTTCAAGCATCTGTAAACTGATAATTTTATCTCTCGATGTGGAAGCAAAGTAATTTCACAATAATAGAAAATCAGATATTTTCAACCACATAATTAACACAAAAATAAATGAGGAAAATAAAGTGTAAAAAATGAAACCAAGAACAAACACACCTTTATTTTATAGTGGTTCAGTCAACCTGACCTATGTTCACTCTCTAGAACCTTCCGTTCTAGGTATTGCAGTAAATCTTTAGTGACTCTCCTTTAACCCCCATAGCTAGGCGGAGAAGCCCTTATAAAATCTCTTCCACTATCCTGGTGTTGTAGAGCAACAAAAAATTTTTCACGAACAAAGAACCTTGACTCTATTTTCTCCCTCCAAGAGATAACAGAGAACCATGAATCCCTTTCACCTTCCTAGTACGGCGGAGTAGCCGGGTCCTTTGAAACCAAAGAAATCTTCTTCATCCCAAAACATCCCTCAAGACAAACCTTGATTATGATGGTACTAAGATCCAAGCTTGCAAGAGCAATCATGAGAAACCCCCTCCATACTGTCTTGAAACCCACAAGGTTCATCTCCCTCTCAAACTCCACTATTTTCTCTCTCCCTTTCAAGGCTCTCTCTTCAGGTTTTCTTCAAAAGAGTGAAGACTCAATGCAGGTCAAAGATACTTACAATGTCTTTGGAGAAAGCTTAAATAGAGGGCTTTAAAAATCCTAAAAATAAATTCTATCATAAAAGACTATACAATACGATCACAGGATCGTCAAGTATGATGTGTAAAATTTGCCTTAATTGTCATCTACGATCACCAGATAGTAAGTACGATCAATACAAATTTGTATTTATCATCCAGTATGATATTAGGGATCGTCCTAGATGATTAGATAATTAATTATGATCATAACTGATCATCCTACATGATCCAAATTGTTCAATATAATTAGTTAAATGAGTTTGATCGTACAATACGATATAAATTATATAATATGATTAATTCAAAATTTAAATATCTTGTTTTGACTCAATCTAACTCCTCCTAAGTGTGTGTGTGCATGATCACCAAGCTAGCATACACTCTTACAGGACTTGACTCAAGAAATAAAAAAATAATAATAAATATTATAAAAAAATTTATAATATAACCTATTATATCCTATTTAGAGGCTTGACTCTTCGCTGGATAGTGCATGGCATTCCTGAAATGTTACTACACACACAAATAAATAAAAATTGCAAATATAATTATACATAAGGATGCGAGCCATAATATTTGTTCTCATAAAAAAACATAAACTAGTAAGCTTGAGTTACAATAATATCCCCCTTTTTTATTATGAAAAATATTATTGATTGAATTTTCCAATTTATAAATATTTTTCATAATCTCCCTCTCACTAAAATAATTATATTAAAACATAAGGGATACCAAAAATAGTTTTTTTAAACATTAGACAAATAAAATTGAGAAACTAAGCAACAAAAAATAAATTGAAATAATAGATGAATAAATGTAAATACAAGATGAATAAATACAATCAAATAAATAGGTTCTCCCCCTTTGACATTATCAAAAAGAAAAGAGAAGCGCATAAAAAGAAACAAACAATAAAAAATAAACCAAACACAAAAGATCAAACGAACCCTGATCAGGTGGAGGTGAAGGTGATGTTTAAGAAGAATCAATTAGTTTCAACAAATTTTCTTAAAATAAGAAAGTTACCTCTTCATTTTATTCAAAATCTAAGTAATAAATGAATTGATTGTACTAAGATCCAAAAAGGTTAGACATTTTAATTTTATCAACCCTAGCTCAGGCTTCATACATGTTAAAATACTTTATTTTAATAAAATTTTAATTCAAAAAATAATTTAGAAAGAAAATGTAATCTTTTCAAGCTTCTTTTCAAAAATATATCTTAAGAGCATAGCATTGCAAAGTGATAAACCAAAAATCATAATTTTTAAATTCAAGTGTGGATGATATCAATTGGCACATGAATTTGTCTAAGATTTAAAGACTTGACATGAAAGGAAGCTAACTTATTGTGGAATCATTTAGTGCCTCTTTATCAATTTTGATGCACTTTATATTTCTTTTGATATTTTGATACACTTTGTGCATCTTGAAATTATTTGGCAAACATTACATATCTTTTCATTTTGGGCTCATTTTGTGCATCTTTTCATTTTTTACCATCTTGCTTCTTTTTTAAGTCTTTAAAAAATACTCAGTTGTGAGATTATCTTTCAAATATAAGAGAAGAGGAACTCGCTCTCTTTAATAAGGAAGAGCAAACAAAAAATAAAAACCTTATCCATTTGTAATAGATAGATAGCTTGAGTAAGAAAATTTTATTGATTCATTGATTTATAAAAATATTCAAATGAGATAGATAATAATATGAAGATGAAACAGATTTCTATTATTGGTCTAATTTTTAATTTGAAATAAATTTTATTCAAAAGAAATTACACTATTAAAGGACTTAGAGGAAGAGGGATAATCATCAAAATTTCTTACTTTAACAAATTAGAGAAGTCAACAATCACTTACCAAAAATTCTAAGTAAAAAAAAGGAGATAAAATTTTCATTTTTAAAAGAAAATATGAGAAGTGATTCATTCTCTTATGCATATATAATGTGAGATGTGATTTGTGGGTGATGATCAGAGAGTATTCTAAAAATATACATAAAAATAAATAAACTAAAAAATTATAAGCATAAATAACAAAATGCCAAAATAATAAAGAAAATAAAAACATTCACGATGAATAAAAATCAAATAAAGGATATATACACATGCATTAACTATAACACAGATAAACACACAAATAAAATTTTATACCTTATCATTTTGCTCTTGGTCTGATGATTCAAAAGCAAGGTCTACCTAGGAGATATTTTGCCCTTATTATAAATAGCTTATTTTTACCCTTTTCCTTTACATGAAGTATTTTTATGTCTTGGCACTGATTTTTCATATGTCCAAATTTTCTACACCTAAAATAAATAACATCAGAACAAATCATAACATTATTATCATGTTTACGTTTATTCCACATTTGTTGATATTAATGCTTGTAATTTAGTAGATTTTCAAATTTTCTTGTTATTGATGGTATTTCCTCACTCTCATCATCTACTAAGTTGCTTTTATTCGTGTCTTTAGCTTTTAGCACTAGTTTTACCTACATTCAAAAGTCTTTGACTCACACTTTGCTCTTGGGAAATGAGTGAGCCAATCAGATTATCAATAGAATAATCATTCAAGTATTTTTATTCGCATATAGCAGTAATTTTAGCATAAAATATTTCAGAGAGGCATTGAAGAATTTTATTAACTTTTTCAAAGTTTGAAAGTTCTTTGCCTGAAGCATATAATGATGTCACAATTTGAGTAAACCTAGTATACATATCTAAGATCGTCTCATAAGATTTCATGTAAAAAGTTTATAATCGTGCATTAGAAGATTCAATTTAGATTGCTTGACCTCACTAGTACCTTCATATGTAGTGCATAATCTATCCCAAATATCCTTGCAAGTGGTATATTTAGAGATTCTCATATAAACTTTAAAATTCAAAGCACAGAAAAAACAATTCAAACATTTAACATTCAATTGAGCATTAAATTATTCTATTATACTCCATTCAATAAAAAGAATAATTGTTTTGACTCCATCAATATTATATTATGGTACAAAATAACCAGTTTAAATCATATGTCATATTCGATAATCAATTGATTGCAAGAAAATAGACATGCAAATTTTTCAAAAATCAAAATAAATATTTTTAAATAAAAATGGTCATGTGATTGAATATCTTTCCGTAATGTTATGATTACCAAAGTTAGCCATATATATTTTTTCAAAAGTGTTCTAAAACGTAAATTATGAATCTCATTCTAATACCACTTGAAAGTTTGTGAAGGTTGTTAAACCCTAAAGAACTAGTCCCAAGGCTAACCAAGAGGGGGGATGGCGAATTGGTGGTTTAAGAAATTTAATTAAACACAAAGAAAAATCCCCCTTTTAAAGCTTTTTTAAACATCTTGAAAATGATAATTTTATCTCTCAAAGTGGAAGCAAAGTAATTTTACAACAATGGAAAATTAGATATTTTTAACCACATAATTAACTCAGAAATAAATATGAAAAAAGTTGCAAAAAAAAAAATAAAACCAAGAACAAACACACCAAATTTAATAGTGGTTTGGTCAACCTGACCTACATCAACTTCCCATAACCTCCCATTCCAAGTATTGCATTAAACCTTTAGTGACTCTCCACATAACTAGGCAGAGAAGCCTTTATAAAATCTCTTCTACCAAAATAATGTGGCAAAGGACCGAAACTCTTTTCACAGGCAAAGAACCTTGACTCATTTTTCTCCCTCTAAAAGATGGCAGAGAACCAAATATTGTAACCTAGTTTTCATAAATATATATATATATATATATATATGATTTCAAAATCTTATTGTGTTGATTACTGTTTCTCCTAACATAAATTGAAAATAATATTTTTGTTATTTGTGTGTACTAATGTTGTAGGGAAATCATAGTTCATACTACTAAAGACTTCAAAATAGATTAGATTAGGATTTATTATAATTAAAGTCTATACTTTTTTTGAGTCAAAGAGAGTGTGATTATAATTGGGTAACCGTGCACACACACACACTGAGGGAGTGTAAAAGCTTATATTTTTAAAACTAATTATATTGTGTGATCATGGATCGTATAACATGATTTAACCTCAGTGTTCCTCTAGAATGGAGTTGATCGAATTATGGCAGAAAACATTTTCTAAGTCTTGTTCATACTGTACAAAGTTACATTCGTACATACGACGTCTAGAGTATGAAATGGCTACATACCAGTTCATCTCTAATAAACTAAAAAATTTCAAAACTAATCATAATGTATGAAATATAGATGATATCCATAGTACAAAATGGCTGCATAAACTTTTTGAAATGTTTGTACTATATGAATATGGGTGCATACAGATGATGTTTAGAGTACAAAATGGACTCGTCCATTTTTGTACCAAATAAAGCATGATTTTGGTTAAAGTAATCATAATGTATGATGTTGGGTTTGTAGAGTATGCCAATCATAGTAGAAATACATTCATACCAATAATACCAGACAAATTAGTTCTATTTTGAACTGATTGTATTGTACGATGGCAGTTCGTATATATGACTGTTAGAGCACAAAATCAGTTTATATAGGATTATACGAGCATTTTTTGAACTGATCATACGTATGATGAGCGATCGTACCATCAAATTGAAATTTTTAGTTTTTTGGATGGTTTTTCCTGTCTTTCATTTTAAGATCCTAAAAACTAATTTTCACAGAACTCCTACTGCAAATTTATTTTGAGAGTGCACTTGGAGAGTGTTTGAGAGAGATTCTTATGATTGGAGAGTGAGATATTTCTTAAGACAAAATTATGAGGGGATTCACAATTTTACCCAATGGTGAGTATCTCTTACTTGTTCTTCAAATTTCTTCCATACTTTCTTGAAGACAATTGAAAGAAGATTTTCAAAGGAGTGTCGAAACTCTACCGACGCCAGGAGCATATGAAAGGATGGCAGTACTCTACCGACACCATGAGGGTGTGAAAAGACAATGGTAATCTGCCAAATTTTGGAGGGTGTGAAAGGATGTCAGCTTCTCTGCCGTCGCCAGGAGAGAAAAAAGGAGGACGGTACTCTGCCACACCAGAGATTGGTGGAAGAGAGGTTAATTGAAAGAGCTTCTCCACATTCTCATCGGATAAAAAGGAGAGTCACTTAGATATAATGCAATATCTAAATAGGAAGTCTTCAGGGAGTGGACGTAGGTATTATTGGACCGAACCACTATAAATTTATGTGTTCTTTCTGTCTTTAATTTTTATTATTTTTATTTTCTACAAGGTAATTTGTGGTTGAAATTTTTATTTTGATAAAATTTTATTATGCTTAAAAATTATAAAATTGATTTTCTAAAATTTTCAAGAGATTTTTAAATTACCAATTCACCCCACTTGTGGTTAGCCTTATGACAATTGCTTTAGGTCTAACAACCTATTCAGACTTTAAAGTGGTATCAGAGCCTACTTTCAAAAATTAAGGTTTAGATAACTTTTTGAAAATGATCTTTAATATTCTGATCATCTCGGATGAACACGTGTTCATCCGTACGATCATTTTGTCAAAAAGTTTGTATGAAAGGACAGCTCGGAAATGTGCTTTATGAAAAGCCATTTCATTTTTTGTCATATCCATTCATATGTACAAAATTATTTTCATAATGTATGAAATTATTTTTGTATATATGATATAAATTTTGTATTATTCGATAAGTCATTTTTCTTTAAATAGAAGGGTCTTGGATAAGTTTCTTATTCACTTTCTCATTTGTTTCCAAACCTTCTCGAGTCCGAATCTTAGAAATAGAAAGCAGTAGCAAATGACCTCGCATCTCTAAGGGTTCATTCTCTATATCTGGTTGGGATGTCAATTTTTCTATCCAAAGAGAATTAGGATGCTTTCTATAGGTATTTTGCTGCAAAAATTACGCCTTCCTGACTCCTCATTCAGAATGATATCCATTTCTCTGTCATGCCCCTATTCATCTCAACCTAGTTTTCATTTAACCTAACTCTCATATATGCCTACCATAAAGAGGCATTCCAAACTTTTCTAGCTAACATGAAGGTAAATCAAGACCACACTAGGATTACCTCTTATGTTTTCAAGAAATGAGTGGAAATCACTAAGAAAGACTTAGACAACCTCCTTGACCTAAGAACCCAAGGATTTAGAGCTCACACCTTAACCTCTAGAGCTGACTTTGAATGGTTAAAAATAAATCAAAGTCTTAGACGTGTTTCCCCAATGAGTCATTTGTCTTGTGTTTACACTCTCAATCAAAATGCTCAGATTATCCAATACGTTTTGAGAAACTCAATTATTCCAAAAGCTGGCCATCGCATAAACATGACTCTTTTATCCACAATCACTTAATTGATAATGATTGAAAAATCTTTTGATGAAGTCTAACTTATTATGAATTACATTTATAAACTCTCTGATATTAGACTTCCTCATAATAAGAGAGAAAATGTTGCTTTAGAACATTTAGTTGTCTATATTTTAGAAAAAAAAAGTATAATCTTACACACCCTAATCCTCCCACTGAACTCCCTATTTACTTTACTGATGTCTCTTTTCTGGCACTCTTTGGGTGGGATCAAAGTTCTGAGGGTGATGATTCTTAGGAAGGAGGAGCTCCTACTCCAGCACCTACACGTGCACCTGGATCTGACCAAATTTCTACCAATAAATGGTCCAATGCTTCGATAGAATGGAAACTCATTTTGATCAATGCTTTGATCAAATTGAGAGTCACCTGAATCAGTAGGATGCTAGATATAATGAAGACATGGGTTGGTTCTGAGGGCAGTTTGACTTAGTAAACATGAATGTAGCTATGATCAGTAGTTACTTTTCAATATTTAACCAACCACATCCTCCAGATCAAGGCCCTTCTAATTAATAGTTATACTTTTATGGTGTTATTACTGATGAGTTTATGTGTTTGTTCTTGAGATATATTCTTGTGACTTTAGTGATTTCATGTTTTAGTAATTTCAAGTGTTGTCTATGGGATTATATTCTTTGTGATGATGTTAGATGGGTAAATGTGTTCGTATGTGCTTTTGAATGATAAATGAAATGATGAAAGTTTTGTTGACATACATTGAAATCTCACTTTTTGAATGGTTATTTTTCTTTAGACAAATCAATTGTGGTTGATCTCTTGAATGAAATTTTAAATTTTTTTGTTTTATAAATTAATTTCCTTGCAAAATTTGATATCTTAAAATATAAATTAAAATTATGATTGGATGTAGGTAAGAAGATGACTTTCATGTTCATATAGACAAGTATTATTTTAATATAATTGTTGCAAAATAGATGTCTTATTTGTTTAATTTTCTTTTTCAATGTATTTATTTTGCTATTAGTAAAATTTGAATTAAGATTATTGATATTGGAAAGATCGATAAAATAAAATAAAAACACAAATTGTGCAAAAATAGAAAAGATACACAATGTGCTACAATGGAAAGATGCACAATGTCGCCAATTGAAAAAATTAGTATTATTCTTTTCGTTATCATTATATCTCTAATCCAAATTCATTTAATCGACAATCATCTTCACAATTGAATTAAAAAATACTTAATCTTTATTTCATCCTTTTTGTAATAATTTATTATATATATTTTTTGTCTAACATGAACAGTGAACCTAATTGACTTTTCTTATCATAGTTATCCTTTAATTTAAAAATTGAATTTTTCTTTTTAGCATTTGGAAGTTAATATTGTATGTGCAATTAGTTTAAAATCTTCTTCTTCATCAACTCTTTTGATTTATACATAAAAACTTTTCATTTCAAGATGTACTTTCCTTTTTGTTTTTGTTAATGGAGGAGTCATAATATTATTTGATGATTGATGTTTTTTATTATTTATTATATGTATGTGTGTTGTGTGTATGTATGTGTTTTATTGTGAATGTTTGTATGTTTTTTATTTTTGTTTGAGTTGTGTTTTTGATTTTTTCGAGTTGTTTTTTATTTTAGTAGTTGTTGTTTCTTTTTAATTTTTAGGTTTGTGTTTTTTTTTTAATCTTTATTGGAACCCCTTGCTTTAAATTGATCATTCATTTAGGGGAAGCTAAGGAGAAAATTTATTTTAAATGTTAACTCAAATAATAATTATTTTAACATCATTAAAAATGGAGAGATTATTGCAACTTAATTTTCATAACTATATTTTTATATTATATGTATTTTTGATGATTCCAAAATATTATTGTGTTGATTAATATTTCTCCTAACATATATTATAAATATGATTTGTGTTGTTTATGTGTACTAACATTACAGATAAATCATACTCCAAACTACTGAAAATTTTAAGACATTAGATTAGGATTTATTATAATTAAAGTCTGTATTTTTTCTATTTTTCTTGAGTTTAAGATAGTGTGATTGTAATTGGGTAATCATGCATACACCCTGGGAGAGTGGAAAAACTTATATTTTTAAAACTAATCATACTGTATGATCATGGATTCGTATCGGATGATTTGACCTGAGTGTTCCTCTAGAATGGAGTTGATCAAATCATGTTAGGAAAAATTTTCTAAGTTCTGATCGAACTATACAAAGTTACATTCGTACAAACATCATCTAGAGTATGAAATGGCTACGTACTAGTTTGTCTTGAATTAACTCAAAATTTTCTGAACTAATCGTACTGTATGATCTTAGATTTGTATATACGATGTCTATAGTATAAACTGGGTGCGTACTAGTTCGTTCATACGAATAGGTAAATTTCTTTGAACTATTTATACTATATGAACTTGGGTGCGTACAGCGGCGTCCAAAGTATGAAGTGGACTCATCCATTTTCATACCAAATAAAGCATGATTTTGGTTAAATTGATTGTACTGTATGATATTGGGTTCATACATAATGTCAATCAGAGTACGAAATGCATTCGTACCAAATCATACTAGATGAATTTGTTCAATTTTGAACTGATCAGACTGTACGAAAATAGTTCATACATATAATTGTAATAGCACAAAATCAGTTTCTACAGGATCGTACGAGCATTTTTTGAACTGATCGTACATACGATGTGTGATCGTACTATATGATCCATGATGATTAAATTGAAATTTTCAATTTTTTGGATGATTTTTCCCGTCTTTCATATTTAAGGTCCTAAAAACTAACTATCACAGAACTCCTACTACTACAAATTTTTTTAGAGTGCACTTGGAGAGTGTTTGGGAGAGTTTCTTGTGATTGGAGAGTGAGAGATTTCTTAAGATGGAATTGTGGGGGGATTCATCAAGTTGCCCAACGATGAGTCTTTATTACTTATTTTTTCAAAGTTCATCCCTACTTTCTTGAAGACCTTGGAAGAAGATTTTCAAAGGAGCGTCGATACTCTGCCGACACTAGGAGGGTATAAAAGGATAATGGTACTCTACCGATATCATGAGAGTGTGAAAGGATCACAGTACTCTGCTGACACTTGGAGGGTATGAAAGCTTCTCTGCCTTACTGTGGGAGAAAAATGAGAGTCACTTTAGTATAGTGTAATACCTGAAGAGGGAGTTTTCAGGGAGTGGATGTATGTCTTATTGGATCAGACCACTATAATTTTTTGTGTTCTTTTTATCTTTACTTTTTACCATTTTTATTTTTTGCAAGTTAATTTGTGGTTGAAATTTTTATTTTGATAAAATTTTATTGTGCTTAAAATTTACAAAATCAATTTTCTAAAATTTCCAAGAGATTTTTAAATTATTAATTCACCCCTCTCTTAGTTAGCCTTGGGACAATTGCTTTAGGTCTAATAACTTATTTCGGACTTTAAACCAATGAATCCCTTTCTCCTCCCCAGTGCAGCGCAGTAGCCAGGTCCTTTGACACTAAAAAAATCTTCTTCTTCCTGAAACTTCTCTCAAGATAAACCTTGAATCTAATTGTACTAAGATGTAAGCTTGCCGAAGCAACCGTATGAAACCCCCTCCACACTCCCTTGAAACCCACAAATATTTTCTTTCTCTCAAACTCCACCCTTTACTCTCTCTACCTTTTAAGGCTCTCTCTTTAAGTTTTCTTCAAAAAAACGAAGACTCGATGCATGCCAAAAACACTTACAATGTAATTGGAGAAAGCTTAAATAAAGGGCTTCAAAAAATCTATAAAATCAATTTTATCATCAAATATCATACAGTACGATCGCAAGTTCGTCCAATATGATGTACAACATTTGACCTGATAGTCATGTACGATCACCAGATAGTTAGTACAATCAGTACAAATTTGTACTGATTATCTAGTATGATATTGGGGATCATCTTTGATGATTAGATGAATAATTATGGTATTTTTTCTGGGATGATAAAGTATCATCCCATATATCTCTCTGGTCATCCAGTACAATCTTCACTGATCATCCTAAATGATCAGATTGAATAAATTAATTATAATTAGTCCCCTAATCACAGGATCAATTTAGGCATGATTGTCATAGATTGTCCAGTATGATGTATATCGTTCTAAATGATTAGAACAAAATATGAAATTCACAATCTTGCCTAAATTATGATTGGCGGTTATTTTTAATGATCATAACTGATTGTCCTGGACAATCCAAATCATCCTAGATGATCCAAATAGTCCAGTACGATTAATTAGATGAGTTGATTGTACAGTACGACTTAAATTGTACATAACGATTAGTTCAAGATTTGAACATATGGTTTTGACTCAATCTTACTCCCCATAAATGTGTGTGCATGGTCACTAAGCTAGTATACACCCTTACGGGACTTGACTCAAGAAATAAAAAATACATCAATAAATATTACAAAAATCTTTACAATATAACACATTCTACACAATCTTGAGCCTTGAATCTTTAGATGGTGAATGATATTCCTGAGATATTAGTACACACACAAACAAATATACATTACAAATACAATTAGATATAATGATGTGAGCCACAATATTTATTATCATAAAAAATATGAACTCATGAGCTCGAGTTGCAACAATATAGATGTAACATCCACTTTAACTCTTATTTCCCCTAAAAAGCTACCCTACTTTCAAATGAATATTGAGCTACCTTAAGCATGAGGACATTATAGTAGTAGTCATTGAATTAGTGGTACTTTCAAATACAAACCCTTATAGGAAAGGAGCTATTTGGTGTGTTCTTTATATATTGAATTATTGCTTTTAGTTTTAAGGAATACAAAGACTTATAATACCTCTCCCCCATTTATTAGTTTCATGTATATCACAAATTAGGTTTTAGTCTCTAATGAATGTTTTAGAATTGAAGCATCCATGGACCTACTATCATCTTCAACCACTATATCCATAACATCACATATTTTAATATGTGGTATGGAAACTCATAGCTCCACCTAATATAGCTCACATACATAATAACTCATATTATGTCATATTATAACATGAAAATTTTTCCAAGACCTATTTGTAGAGAATTTTAACATTTTTAATTATTTTAGTCTACATAAATGATACTTTACTTGAAATAAATAAAAGTATACTCATCAACAAATATCTTTTTTAATTCATCTCATAAATATATACATTAAAATATTTCTTTACAAGTAGTACATGGCACAAAAGAATATAATACATAACAAAATAGTAATGACTGATAAAATATCTAAGAAAAGATATCTATAGATAGATCAAAATTTGTAGCCTCTCCCTACTCAACCTGTCCTTATCCCTTGCCTTGACCTAAAACATATGTAGAATAGCAAACATGAGCAAATCATTGCTCAAAATACTACACGGAACCTATCCAAATTTTTAACATATAAAATCATATATACTAAGCAATGCAAAATAGAAAGGCAAAATATACAATTCTTACGAAACCCTCAACTAAATAGTAATAGATTACTCATTACAGTGTTAGAATCTACAATGGCATAGAACAGACCTAACAGCTTAAAATAAAAAACATATAATAGAAATAAAAATAATGAGCATAACATATAAGATCATCAATAATAAAAAATAGACACATCACATCAATTGTTCAAAATTGATCATATTAATTTCTCTCAGGCTCTTATACCTTCCAGCATATATTATAATTTAGAATTTTAGGCCCTTATAACTCGCGGTAATATAATATCAAAGAATAGACCTTTATAACTCCTAGTACTTAGTACCACATATATTTAAAATTTTAAACCCTTATGACTCCATGTACAAAATACATTTAAGCTCCAAGAGCATCATCCAAATTTCTCAAATTAACAAATTTCAGACATATTCCAACCAAATGTTGTGGTGTTCCCCAAAAAATTCCATTTTGATCATTTTTTCAAGATAAAAAATATAGAGAGTCAAGTGTTGCAATACTCCAAACAAAGTGTTGTGGTACTCATAAGGGAAAGTTTTATACATGCGGAATTTCTCGCATGAAACCCTAAAAAAACTTCTTTATTTCCAATTCAAAGAAAACATTATCTTAAATCAAGGAACTTAGGGGTACTTAGTGAGAAGTGCTCCAAGAACCATATCTGCAAAAGAAAAAGTAAAATAATATTAGCTAATAAATTATAAAATGAATTAATTATTAGAATTAAACTTAAATGATCTTAGCACTAACAAATAGGAGAGGTATAAAACAATTTATATAACCAAGTGGCTTCTCCATAACAAACTTAGTTGCAATTTTATTGAACTCATGGACCAAAATTTGCTGATCCCCTCGACCCTATCAATAAATGAGAATTTATCAAAATTACTCGCTATAAACAGGAGCCTTCTTGTAATTTTTAGATTATTGAGGGAAAAAATAAACTAGAAAAAAAAAATATTATAAAAGTCTTTAACATGGTTGCTAGGTATGTTGATTTATTTATTTCCATCATTTCACTTTTAATAATAGTTGATAAGACTCCTGTAAGTGGCTCACTTTATCATATGATCTTAGCACTTTCGTTGGGCAAACCTATGAGTAAAACCACCTCATAAGATATGAATTTTAACAAATAACCTTTGATAATGAAGCCTTGTTGAGAGATATCTCAGAATTTTAGTAACTTGTATATCGGAGGTACATTTTGTTGGAATTGTGGGAACTTAAAAAAACTAATAGATCTTCAAAGTCTTATGTGTCTTAAACATCTTTGTGAATTACTTCGAATAAATGGGTTACAAATAGTTTGGAAGGTTGAAACATAGCAACGATATGTAATTGGATGAAAATAAGAAGCCATATGCAAAAAATTTAAAAAAAAAACTTATTGAATTAGAAGTAAAAGCAAAGTAATAACAAAACGCAGTGAAAACATAATTAAAGTACAATGAAAATGCAATGAAAGCATAGTAGCAAATATATAATGAAAGCACATCAAAAGCGTAGTGAAAAGCATCACTAAAAAATGTACTAAGCTATTTTAAACCTATGTAATCGAGCATTGAAAACTGAAGAAGTCGATATACGAGCTGATACCATAAAACTAAAAGCATAATGAAAGCACACTTAAAGCATAGTTAAAATGAGGCTAAAATGAAAAAAAAAAAAAAAAAACAACTCAAAAATTTTAAAACTATGTAACCAAATTTTTAAAATTGAAGAACTTAGTACGATATTGATACCCGTGAATATGCATCAAAAGCGCAGCAAGTTCTTGCACCTGTTTGCACATGGAGATGAACTTTTGTACCGTCTGGAATGCTAAAGGATTGCATATGTTTTCAGTGAAGCGTTTGAAATATTGAATGAAAGAGAAATTGAGTAGTGAAATGTTGGGATGAAAAGTAAACGGAAAATAAAATGGCATAGCTCTGAGCTTTTAACTCATACGAATTCAAAATTTTCATTTTTGAATCAGATCGATCAGACTAGCAAGACATAAATAAAAAATGAAACCTAATAGAACATGCATATATCTACTCAACTTTTTCAAAATTTCTTGAAAAATTTATGTCAATTAAGACAGACTCATACACATATTATATATATATAAGTCTCTAACTCAAAATCTCTTAGTTAATAATCTAGACTCTAAACCAAAAGATAAAAGGCAGATTGAGGTGTGAAACATTGAAACTTTTTAAAATTTTAATCGGAGTAGGGATATAACCGGGAGAAATTATTCTATGAGGAATCTGGTCACAGAGCTATGTTCAGATGCTTACGTGGAAAGTCAGAAGTCCGGGTATTTATTTTGACTTGCATCCACCCAACGATGCCCGACCAGGTCAAAATCATTTGTCTTACAGCCTGACCCGGGCATAACTTTAAATTTAGGGTTAGCGCTTCTTTTTTTCAGAATTTAAGGCGTGAATCACTGCAATATATAATGCTTTCAGCCAAAATTTTTGTAAAAAAATGCCGATGAAGATGAAGATTGATCTGGATCTGGAGGAGGATGCTTGTTTTTATGAGCATATATTATTCTCACATGGCTCAGAGGAAGCCGATAACCTGAATGCCGATGTCCAGGAAACGAGCGCACATGAAGCAGAACAGTTAAAACCAGTGCGATTAGACATAAAGTTCAGTTTATCGGTATAGTTCGCCTCCTTCCAAGTTTTTTTTATAGCAATGTTGCCATTAAATTTCTTTACAAAATCAATGTTGCCAAGTTTTATTTACAGCTTACTTTTATCAACAATGTACATAATGTTAAATTGTAAATGAATTTAAAAGAAGACTCGATGGTTTCTTCTTTTAAAGTAGTATTTAGCTAGGGTACAATAAGGAAATTGTTGAACGATTTTCACATTGTTAAGTTTTGTTGCGTATTCATTGCTTATTTGTTTGATATACATTGGGTATTTTATTGCTTATTTGTTGAGTATACATTGCATATTAATTACATATTAATTGCGTATTTGTTGAATATTTATTGCGTATTTGTTGCGTATTGTTCTGCTTAATTACTGCTTATTGGTTGCATATGTATAATTTATTTATTGCGTATTTATTAGGATGTTTATGTTAATGAGAAAGAGGCATACGAGGCTTATTGTAATTATGGGCAAAATCTTGGTTTTAGTGTTCATAAGGATCATCACAATTACTGGTCAAATTCCAAAAATTTAAATCCAAGGACTTATGTTTGTTCGAAAGCTGGTTTTAAGAAGTTGCATGGTCTTAATATCCAAAGGAATTATCAAAAATCAGACACCCGAACTGGTTGTCCAGCTATGATTAGGTTTACAGTGGATGAATTTGGATTTTGGAAGGTGAAAAAATTTATTGAAAATCACAATCATGATTTGCCTAGGCCAGAAGACCGGCATCTTCTTAGATCATCCAGGAATGTGTGTGATGAAAAAGCTTCTGTTTTTTAAATCAATGACAGAAGTTGGGATAAGAACCATTGATGTATTTCCTTCCTTGCTGATGAAGTTGGAGGTGTCGAAAATATTGGATTCATAAGGAGGGATGCGTACAACTTTATTCAAAAAATAAAAAGAGCAAAGATTGAATTTGGGGACACTAATACTTTGATTGAGTTATTTAAAGAACATCAACTTAATGATAACATGTTCATTTGGGATGTTCATAAAGGATGAATTTGATAGATTTTTTTTTTTGTTGATGGGATTGGTAGGATAGATTATGACTGCTTTGGTGATGTGGTAATTTTTTATACAAGTTATAGGCTTAATAAGTATAATTTTTGGTATGCACACCATTTGTCGGGGTTAACAATCATTGGCAAAACATTTTGCTTGGGGTTGCCTTCTTATCCGAAGAGACAATTGAATCATTTACGTGGCTATTTATGACTTTTGTGCAAATGATGGGTGATAAACATCCACAAATAATATATATAGATCAAGACCAGGCAATGGCTAGGGCTATAGAAGTTGCACTACCTCACAGTCGCCATAGACTTTGCCAATGGCATATTCGTAAAAAGGCTACATCAAAAGTATCGTGTTACAATACCAACAACAAAGTCAAAGGCCTCTTCAATAAGTGTTTGAGCAAATGTGACTCTAAGGAGGAGTTTGAGAATACATGGCTGAATTGTTCATACAAGGGAACCTCCAAGCTCATGTTTGGTTGCAGGATCTTTATATGTTAAGAAATAAGTGGTCAACAACCTTCAATAAGGATTGTTTTAGCATGGACATTCTATCCACACAACGTTGCGAGTCTACTAATATTGTGTGCCATGGCATTTCTAAGCCCACAAGTTCTATAACTGATTGCTTTCTGGGTTTAGAGAAGGTGATGAGGAATTGGTGCCAGAATGAACATGATGAGGATTATAGATGCAGCCAGTCCAAAATAGAACCTGTAATAAAAAATTGCTCAATATTAAAGCAAGCTGCTCAATTTTATTCAAAGAAAATATATTCATTTTTTGAATAAGAATTTTTACAAGGTGTGGGTGTAATGACTATAAAGCTTGAGTCTAGTGATTCTTCTAAATTTTTTGTCTATTAGACAGAGAAAAATGATCATTCTAAACCATGGGTTATTGATTTTGATGCACAAAATGGTAACATGTAATGCTCCTGCAGAAAGTTTAAAACGATGGGTTTATTGTGTTCTCACTGAATAATAGTTTTGAGGCAAATGACTATTGGGAAAATCCTCGAGAAGTACCTACTATTGTGATGGTCAGCACGAGCTCGATAAGATATATATTCTGATCAAAATTTGAAAGGAAATTCTCAGAATAGCTCTGAAGCTAGTAGCAGATTCATATTCAAAAATTATATCAGCATGTTTGTATATGAAATGAGCACACGAGCACAACTAAAAGAGGAAGGTGAACAATTCCTATTGGCTTCGATGAAGGATACATCTGAAAAACTCGATTTGATTATTTATGGGAAGAGAAAGAATAACAAGTTTACACAGGGTGGCAGTGTAAAACTGAAAGATCCTCTAAAGCGTAGGCCTAAAGGCATATCCAATGCTAGGCTGAAAAGCCACTAGGAAAAGAAGCAAAGAGTATGATTTTATTTTCTGACTAATTGATTTCTTGCCTATTATGACATATTATTATTAATTTTTTAACAAGAAAATCATTAGTGAAGAAAAACACAAAAAAAAAATTTTACTCCTTCAAATAAATGTAATTTCACAAGCATGCCCGAATGCTTAACGGAGGATTTCATAAATTTTGTACACTCCAATCAACCATCAGCTTAGCAGTTTAATTTCACAAGCTTGCCCGAATGCTTCACTGAGGACTTCATAAATTCTGTACAGTCCAGTTAGCCATCAGCTAAGCAGTACAATTTCACAAGCATGCTCGAATGGTTCACCAATGACTTCATATCCAGCGTACCGTCTAGTCAGGCATCAGTACAGCAGTTCACAAGCATACCCAGTGCATGACCGATGAATTCATAGCCGGGGAACCGTCCAGTCAGCCATCAGTAAAGCGAGCAAAGCATTCTAATTTCATAAGCATACCCAAATGCTTCACTGAGGAACACATAAAAGGTGTACGTTCAAAAAAGCCATCAGCAATGTACCTTAAGTTGATGATGGATATCATTAAATCAGAAAATTAAATGTAATAAGAATATTTGTATTATTATCTTTAGAGATATTTATTTTAATAAGAATATTTGTTTTAGCTGTAAATTTTGATTTGAGTATGGCCTGTATGCAATGCGTCCTGGATACACACACAAAGCGTATGTAATGCATATTTTCTATGTTGCTCAAAATTCTATGTTGCCTGCTTCTATTATTCATGAGACGAAGGTTTTCCATTATTATTAAAGAATTTTAACCCATTATGAATGTAAAATTTTTGTAATGTTTCCTATGATGCTAAAATAATTGAAGGAATACATTGAAACAATTAAATTCTAATTAAATAATTTTTTAAGAAAAAATCAAGGAACCATGATTTACGTATGGATGGTGCATTAAATGCGTATATGGAGCGTATCGAGTGTGTACTTTGCAAAGTCAAAGAAAAACCTTTTTTAATCACAAGGAATCAAGGATCAATGGTGAGAAACGCAATATTCAACGCTTCCTCATTCTTTTCTTCATGAGATAAAGCATTCTAAACACTTTTGATTCTCCATATATCTCTATTGAATGCTAAACCAATGAAACATAACCCTCACTCTCTAGAACTATCACTTGTGTAGCACAAGGGTGTGCACATACACTATGTATCCTTGAGAAAATTTTTATAATCATTTTATAACGATCCTAAAATGAGTATTTAGAGGATTCATATTGAAGGAATGCATTGAAACAATTAAATTCTAATTAAATAATTTTTTTAAGAAAAATCAAGGACCTTGATTTGCGTATGGATGGCGTATTAAATGCGTATGGAATGCATATATAGAGCGTATCGAGTGCATACTTTGCAAAGCCAAAGAAAAACCTTTTTTAATCACAAGGAATCAAGAATCAATTGTGAGAAACCCAATATTCAACGCTTCCTCATTCTTTTCTTCACGAGACAAAGCATTCCAAACACCTTTGATTATCCATATATCTCTATTAAAAGCTAAACCAATGAAACATAACCCCCACTCTCTAGAACTATCACTTGTGTAGCACAAGGGTGTGCACATATACTATGTATCCTTGAGAAAATTTTTATAATTATTTTATAAAGATCCTAAAATGAGTATTTAGATGATTCATATTGATAGAATGCATTGAAACAATTAAATTCTAATTAAATAATTTTTTTAAGAAAAAAATCAAGGACCTTAATTTACGTATGGATAACATATTAAATGCATATGGAATGCGAATATGGAGCGTATCGAGTGCGTACTTTGCAAAGCTAAAGAAAAACCTTTTTTAATCACAAGGAATCAAGGATCAATGGTGAGAAACCGATTATTCAATGCTTCCTCATTCTTTTCTTCACGAGATGAAGCATTCCAAACACCTTTGATTCTCCATATATCTCTATTGAATGCTAAACCAATGAAACATAACCTCCACTTTCTAGAACTATCACTTGTGTAGCACAAGGGTGTACACATATACTACATATCCTTGAGAAAATTTTTATAATCATTTTATAATGATTCTAAAATGAGTATTTAGAGGATTCATATTGAAGGAATGCATTGAAACAATTAAATTCTAATTAAATAATTTTTTTAAGAAAAAATTAAGGACCTTGATTTGCATATGGATGGCGTATTAAATACTTATGGAATGCGTATATGGAGCGTATCGAGTGCGTACTTTACAAAGCCAAAGAAAAACCTTTTGATTTATTATTTTTTAAAAATACACCTATCATATGCATAAAACACGCACCAATTACGCATAATATACGTATATCATACGTAGGCGATACGCATATCATACGCAAAGAACACGCATCAATCCTAATATATTGCGTATATTATGTCGTATGAAATATGTCCGAGTTGCTTATTATAAGCGTATCATGCACGTATTTACTAAATCCAAAGAAAAATATTTTATGCACAGATATTTTACATATATCAGTTATTTACACAAAAATACTATATGAAAAGTTAATTTCAATACTGCACAGAACAATGCATATGAGAATTCTGCCCTATATTTTGGCATTTTTTTCCTGCCAATCTTTACTCTCTCTCCACTTGGTGTTGTTTTGTCGAATAATATTTTTCATGTATTTGCAAACAAATATTTCGCAATCTGCATTGTTTGACTGAGTTGGCGCCTTCTTGATTGTCTTGAAATTCCATTTGTTGATATCATCATCAAAAGATTTTTTGCAATCCCTATATAAGCTTTTAATCTAAACAATATATAGAATAGAATTTAGTTCACTGAAAAATAAATTTGAAATTTTTTAACAAATGATATCAAACTTATTATCTTTGTAACAATACTTCTATGCATAGGGTTGGGAACAAAATCATAAAATTCCCACTTTCGGAATCAACCATAAGGGTTCAATGCGAACCGTCAATAATTAGATTAAGTATAATGTTGCTTGAATGAACATAATTGTAGTTTATGTGTTCAATGAACAATTTTAAACTTGGATCCTTCAACTTGTAATGCTGCAAGAATTAAATATAAGAATAAAATATTTGAAAAATAATATTATATATAAAATAAACAAGTATACTAACCCATTACAGTGGTGAGATGTATAGAAATTTATGATACTTGTCTGGGAAAATTTTAGCCTTCTCATTTAATAAAATGACAAAGGAATCTACATGATCATTGTCAAGGTAACTATCAGATAATATTTTGTCCATCCCACGTCTAGAAATTATAATGTTCCCAGCTTGAAATATTGGATTGCTACTGAAATCATTAAGCATAAAATATGCATTAGGTACGCATATAAAACACAGTTCTTACGCAAGCAATATGCACAAGTTACACAATAAATACACCCATGTTACGCAAGCAATACACACAATTTACGCAATAAATACGCACAAGTTACGTATATAAAATACCTGTCAAGATAATTCTTTATGTTCTCCCTGATAAAAAGTTGCTTCTCAGGACTCAACATCTCCAAGCCAATGTAGTTAACTGTAGGACTTGCAGGTGTAGGATTTACTATAACATTATCAACGTTGATTACTTCTTTTGGGGATGGAACTTTTTGGAAAGGAACAATTTGGGATGGTTCTTCTTGAGGAGGTTCTTTTGGAGATGAAACAATTTGGGATGGTTCTTTTTGGGAAGGTTCTTTTGGAAAGGAACTTGTTGGGATGGTTCTTTTTGGGGCGGTTCTTTGGGGGATGGAACTTGTTGGGATGGATTCTTTTTGGGGAGGTTCTTTGGGGGATGAACTTTTTGGGATGGCTCTTTTTAGGCAGGTTCTATTTGGGAGGGCAAGTCTAATTTCTGCTTCTTGTACACCCTTTCAATTTTTAATAAACTAACATCCTCTTCTAAGTCAGCAGCCTTTGTCATCTCTGGGTCATTGATTTTCTGTGAGATATTAGACTTCTCCGGGACATTCGAATTCTCTGGGCTTGGGTCTTTGTGTGTTCATAAGATATCCCAATATTCTTCATTGGATGGTGAATAAATGATGATGAGGAGGGAGCAGGTTGCTGATCAAGATAAGATTTCCTTGAACAATGTAATTTTGGAGATTGTTATCAATAAAATCAACTCTTTTCACAATTTGCTCAAAATTCCTACTCAGCCTAGCTTCAAATTCTTGGAAGAGATTTTTGCAGGTATCCTGGACAGTTTTTATTATTTTCTCTTCAAGAACATCGAATGATTGAGGTAAATATAGAAAGTTTGGATGCTTAGGTGATTGGGGTTGGGATTACAGGTTAGATTTGGGTTCGGGTTGCTGGGGAGATTGTGGGGGAATATGATGTTTAGGTGTGTTGGTTTAAATGGGAGAATGGGGGCTTGATGGATTTTTCTTGATGCCAGAAGATTAGCTTCTTCAAGGGTAACTCCTTGGAGGTCAACAAAAATCTGTGAATAATTAATTTGTAAGAAAATTTGTCTTCAAATAATTTCATTATTACGTATTTATACGCACTATATACGCAATAAAATATGCAATTTATATGCAATATATACACGTAATACGTACGCAAGACATACACAAGACATACGCAATAAATAAACAATATATAAATATTTTCACAATATATACCTGACTTCTCTTTAAATTAACAAATAATTTAGCTGTCTTCTCAGTATTATATACTATGTCATCAGCCCATCGAAGGAAACGGGGCCTTCTCTCAGGGTACTTCAGGTAATGAATGGAAGTGTGCTCCAGGAACCAAACCTACATAAAATAAAAGTAAATTTTAGCAAATCAATCAGTCAAATAAAATGTTAAATTAGAATTGTTTTAGCACTCACAATTAGCAGAGGCACAAAACTATTGACGTAACATGCTGGCTTGTTCATTGAGATCTTCATAGATACATTATTAAATTCTTCAACCAGGCGCTCTCAAATCGACCATGCCCAGTTAATTGATGAAAAATCATCAACATTATTTGATATTGTTTTTAACAACTTAAAGATTTTGAAGTTGCTTTGTTGGAAAAATAAATTTGAACATAGATACATAATAAATGTTTTCAACATAGTCTCTAGGGCGCTTTCTTTAGTCAACTCAAGCATTTCAGACTTTATATTCTTTGAAGTGATGGTTGTAGTGGGCAAGGAAAGCCAGGTAATCTCCTCACCTTTGTTTGGAAGATAAGTATGGAGGGCCACTTCATCAGCTGTGAAAGGTATAACATGACCATCTATAACAAAACTTTTATTTGGAATATTTCACACTGTCATGAGCTGGTAAATTAGTGGGGCATTTTGCTCGAATCCAAGAATATGAAGAAATTTATAGATATTTAGGTTTTTCAATTTTTCTTTAATTTCAAGAGGAATTATCTCGGAAAAAGAATCACAGATTGTTCTAAATGTGAAAACATAGCAGCGATAAGATATATGACGGACGTAAATCTGCGTAAATTAAGAAAATAAAATTAATTTAGAGAAGCAGGGGATACGCATTAAATACGCATATAAAACACAATAGATACGCAGCGTATACGCATTAAATACGCAACGTATACGCATATTATACGCATTATATATGCATATGGTACGCAAAGAATACAAAAAATATCAACAGAAATCAATAATTATTTACACTAATCGTTTTTTTTATTGGATTTTTTTAAGATTTAATATCCAAATGATTTATTTTAAATTGTTAGGGTTTGAGTCTTCAACATATACACAGAAAATAAGCAAAATATATGCAGAATATACATATAATATACAAAGAATATACGCAGAAAGAACGTAAATGGTGAGATAAATATAATATTTTACTGTTCTCGGAATGATTTTATTTATTTTTTGTTTCTTCAACAAATACACAGTGAATACCAAAGAAATACGGAATACATTTTATTTCAATGTAAACATTAACATATATTTTTCTTTGTTGGATGAATCCTTTTCCTCCTTCATTTGAGCAGAAGAGATTGCTGAATTTTTTTGCAGGAACCTCGGAGAACTGGAGCGAATGGCGGAAGAGTGATAATGTGAAATTTTCCGCCTTTTTCATCTTTTTATTTTTAATGTTGGATGGGCGGGCGGGTGTCTCTTCGCTGCAGTCGGTTCGAAAAGACTAACGGGTCGGATAAGAATTCAAATGAACATCCTAACTTTCCACATAAGCACGCCACGCATAACAATTTTATTGGCATCCACACATAGCTGTGTGACTCCGCACCAAATAATTACCCTTCGTTTTTAGGGCAAATTATTGGGTCAGGTGACCGAACGCAGAGATAGGTCCGGATATTAATAAAATATTATTTTAAATTTAGCACAAGTAAAGCGTAAGTAAAGCGCAGGTAAAGTGCAACTAAAGCGCAAATAAAGCGCAACTAATGCGCAAGTTAAAAAGCGCAAGTAAAGTGCAGGTAAAGCGCAAGTAAAGCGCAACTAAAGCACAAGTCAAAAGCGCAGTCAAAAGCGCAAGGTGACGCGACAAATTTTTATTGAATGTCCGAACTTATTTTTCGACTCCAATCACCCCACCCAATAATTTGCCCGTTTTTAGGTCCTATTCTGTTGCCGTGCTTTAGACTCATTTCACTGTTCTAAGTGGCATTGAGAGAGAGAGAGAGAGAAAGAGAGAGAGAGAGATCGTTTGGCGACGGCAGATGCTAGGACCGGGGGAGAAGTGGAAGTGAAGGTCGATCGATGGTGTGGAGGTGGTGGGAGAGATTATTAAGCGGTGTTGGTGGATCGATTGCAGAGGGATTCGCCGGCGGTGGAAGGGGCGGCTGGATCCGGGGGATCGGTGGAGGCGGTGGCGGCGATCGGTGGGATGTCAGCGCGGCGATAGGTGTGACGGCCATGCTCGGACTTGCCGTAGTAGCCACCGTCGTCTTGTCATCCCGTAGGTAAGTTGAGAATCAGAGAACCCTTCGTCATCTGTATGTTATCTCCCTTCTCGTCTTTGTTCCCAGCCTTCTGAGTTCACGCTCGTGGAGAGGAAAAGCAGCAGAGGGATAAAATATAAAGCTATTAGATGAAGGCTCTTCGACCATAGTTCGTCGAATTCTCGATCTTCTTCTTCTCCTTGCCCTTCATCTTCATCTTCTAACTCTTCATCCTCGATGTCGTCCCACTGGTCGGCCCATTCGCGGTCGCTTCTCATTCTCAACTTCTCTCAAGTTAGCAATCGGTGAGTTTATGTTCCTGCTTCAGTTCTCCTATGTTCTCATTCTCCTACTTTTGTCTCGAACCAAATCTTGTAAAAATTTTGATTTTTCACAGTTTCACTATCTTTGTTCAGTTTTATCTGTTCACTTCAGGAGATAGGCATAGGAATAGTTTGGTTTGCTTTCATGGCAAATTATGAGGGAAATGTTAATTCAGGAAGAGAAGTATTTAATCACGCTGATCGGTGGCATTTAGTCATGGCGTTAGGAATGACAACCATGATAGATCTCGGCCTGGCTGCCACTATTGTCTTGTCATCCCGTGGATGATAAGAAAATCAAGTAATATTTCCTTTTCTAGCTATTATTCCTTATGTACCTTTGTTCCCGTCGTTCTTATTCCGCATGCTAAAGCATGGGTGAGGGAAACCTAAAAAGGAGTAGCAGAAAGGCTATTATATTAAGGCTCTTTTACGATTTCATCCTACATCAAAATCTCACTTTTCTTCTCCTTCTATTCATCTTTGCTGTCTTCCTCCCGGTGGATTCAAGCCAACCAACTACTAACTTCTAATACTTGAAATAATTGCAATTGAATTTTCTAAATGTTTGCAATTAAATTTGCTCAATTTCAATGTACGCCCCTAGTTTGTGGAATTCATCCTGCATAAAATTCTCACCCATCAGGTTCTTTTCATCTACACTGTCTTCATCCTTGTTGTTCCATTCATGATGGAGTTCAAGCACACTAACTGTTATTTTCTAATGTTTCTAACAATTGTAAGTAAATTCACACAATATTTGCAATTAAATTTGCTCAATCAAATTCTCACCCTTCTCCTGTTTTTGATCTTCACTCTCTTCCTCCATGGTGGAGTTAAAGCACTAACTGCTAACTTCTAATACTTTGCAATTAAATTTGCTAAATGTTTGCAATTAAATTCGCTCGATGTTTATCCTTTACCATAGTTTCACTACCTTTGTTCAGTATAGGTGTTTTGCTTCAGAGAATAGTTGATAGAGTAGTTTGGTTTGCTTTCATGGGAAGGCAGCTGAGAGTCAAAATGTTAATTATGGAATGATTTAATCACAGTGAACCTAGAAGATCTCTATTTCTCTCTGAGTTGAACGTGCTTTAGTTTGCTTTTTTCTTCATGATATTTCTTCATAATATCAACTTTATGATTACCAGAGGCAGCCTCAAATCACCTTGGTCTAGAAGGAAAAGAAAACATGTGCTTACCCCACAACAATGGAAAAGGTTCTTTACCTCAGAAGGGAAGCTTTTTGATGGAGGGGCTAAACTTCTAAAGAAAGTTAGAAGTGGGGTAAGTGCTTATTACATTGAAATTATGTTAATGCATATGTGTTATTCTAGTTTAAATAAATGTCCTAACTTTTTGTTTTTGTTTATTGTTTAGGGAGTGGACCCGAGTATCAGGTCTGAAGTTTGGCCTTTTCTTCTTGGAGTGTAAGATTTTAACCTTGAAAGCTTTGAAAATTTTTTCCATCTGTTTTATATACAATACTTAAGTAAAGTGCGTGTTGGTTTTAAAATTTTCTATTGCATATAGTTTGCCTATGTTTCCACCCTCCTATCCCCACTCTTACTACCACCCCATCAGAATTAGTAGATTAACTGTTCACTTTTTATGTTAATCATAAAATTGGTCCTATTACTTATGCAATGCTCTGGAAAATTGTGGTTCTTTGGCTCTTGTATTTCAAGAGGGTCACGGAGCTTTAGTGTTCATCAACTAAAGAAAGGACTGCATGCACCCATCATCTCAAAAGAGTTGTGTATCTTGTTTTTGAAACCAAGGCCCCAAATTATTTTTCCATTATTTTTATAATTTCTTATTTATTGATATTTAATGGATGAATCAATTAACTAGAAATGATTTTCTTGCACTTATATATATAATATATGCTGGACCTGAATTTATTCAAAGTCTATTTAAAATCAATCATTTTATATTTGAGCTAAAATCAAGATGTTCAATTCAAATCTGAGCTGCTCACTTGAATCAACTTGATTTAAACTTCATAATTATTGATTATGCATTGTTTTCCCTTAAAAAATATTATGTTTAGGATTTCTGTTATAGTTATCTTGTATGCTATCCCTAAAATTTTGAAGTAAATATTACAAATTCTTCTATTAAGGATAAAAGGAGAAGACACAAATTTGCAAAAGAAATAAGGAGGGTAGTTGTTCTATGTTTGAGCATCACGCACACACACACACACACACACACACATATATATATATATATATATATATATATATATATATATATGTATATATATATATATATATATATACATATATATATATATATATATATATATACATATATATATATATATATATACATATATATATATATATATATATATATATTCCCGAACAACATGAAGTCAAGCCTTCTTTTCACACTTATGTTTTATGAGTATTCAAATGATGACAAAATTGTCTCTATTGCCACATACTCATTTATTGACAACATGTTAGCATGTATAATTTGTTAATCTTGACATCATTATGATCATCTTTAGCCATATATGGGGTTAGTTTGTAACATTCATTCCCATTAAGTGTTCAAGAAGTGTTAAAAACAATATGGGCATATGTTTCTAGACAAAATCCCATAATTACTTGATATCAATTTAATTTATGTATTATAGATGTATTTTCATTATTTAAAAAGATGTTATATGAGTAGAGAAAGAGTGTATTGATTCATATTTTAAGAATAAATGTGATATACAAGAGTGTGCGAATTATAGACGAATTAAGTTAATGTGCCGTACATTAAAATTATGGAAGAGTAATTGAGCATAGGTTATGACGTGATACTAATGTTTCTCAAAATTGGTTTGGATTCATGCCGGGTAGGTCTACTATGGAAGCTATACATTTGTTGAGAGGTTTGATGGAGAAGTATAGAGAGAGTAAGGAGGATTTATATATGATATTTATTAATTTGGAGAAAGCATATTATAAAGTTCCAAGAGAAGTGCGTTTGAGAGTTTTATAAAGACAAGAGTTAATAATGCTTATATTCGAGTCATTAAGGACATGTATGCTGGAGGTGTTACTAGTGTTCAAACATAAGGTGGTTGTTGCAAATCTATTTTTCATGTCTTATGTTTTGATGATTGATAAACACTGTTTCTCTTGGACAGCTTATTGCTTCTAACTTTTCAGGAATCGACGATCGGACAATAAAAAAGGAGCCAAGTTCAGGAATGCGTAGGTTTAGGGTTGAGTCAGTCTGTACTTTTGTTTTTTACCTTTTGAGTCCACTTGTAATAGTCAAAGAGACTGATGCTTTGTAACCCTTCACACACACACTTGAGAGACTTAGAATTTCGGTTTCTTCTCATATCGGCCAGGACGATTTCTTTGATCGGCCTGGACGATCAGCTTAAAACAGAAAGTCTAATTAAGGATTCTTAATTAAGGCAGCCGACGTTAACAGATCGTCCTGGACGATACGTGTATCGGCCAGGACGATAAGCTCAAAACAGAAAGAAGTATCCGCCATAGATAAGTATAATATACTGTATCTTTAAATTATCGGCCAGGACGATCCTCGGATCGGCCTGGACGATATTCACAAATTATGCCATAATTGTTCAGGAAATCAAGGAAGTAATTAAGGATGATTGATATGATCATATCGTCCTGGACGATCGCAAGATCGGCCAGGCCGATCTAGTCAAAAACCTTAAGTTACTTCAGGACGATCAATATCGGCCAGCCCGTATTCAGGGCTATTGTCAGGATGATTTTCCTCTGATTTGAACTGATCGGCCAGGACGATCGTGAGATCGGCCTGGACGATCAAGCTATTTTTCAATCGTCCAGTTTTGCATCCAGGGCTATGCTCTGGCCGATCTTCATTGATTTGTACTGATCGGTCAGGCCGATGTCCATATCGGCCTGGACGATATTGTCGGCAACTTGCAATTAATGAGCTCTTTTGAAGCTCTTCTATTTAAGAGCTCTTGTTCAACATTTTTAAAAAATCTTTGGCTGCTGCCTTGACCTGAGAAGACCTTGAGGAGAGAAAGAGAGAGAGAGGAGAGAGAGAGGATCTTGTGAGGGGGAGCTTGTGAGGGGTTTCACAAGGGTTGCTTCAAGGATCTCTCTGCGTCGTCTTCGTCTAGAGTTTCTCGTCCGTGGAAGGGTCGGTAGAGGTAAGGAGTTGCTTTTGGTTCTGGTTCTCTGCCAGCTTCAGGAGGAAGCAAAATGAGATAGGTTCTCTGCCTTGCCGGGGTGGCAAAAAGGAGGTTCTTGTGAGGGTTTCTCCACCTAGCCGTGGGGGCTAAAGGAGAGTCACTTTTTTTGTAGTGCAATACTTGGAGGGTGCCTCCAAGGAGTGGACGTAGGTCGAGTCGACCGAACCACTATAAACTTCTGTGTTCTTTTTCTTGCTTCCGCACTTTTAAATTCCGCATTATTTTGTGGTGTGATTTGGTTTATGTGATTTTATTTCTTTGTTTAAAAAGAAGTTTTTAAAATACCAATTCACCCCCCCTCTTGGTTAGTTTGGGACTAAGTTCATAGGGCTTAACATCCCCATCGAACTTTCAAGTGGTATCAGAGCTTGATTCGAAAATTAAAGTTTGAAAACTTTTTGAATTTGATCCATGTCTAACTTTGGGAATCGCAACACTACGGAAGGGTATTCTATTACCCGACCTCCTCTGTTCGATAACCTACCTTTTGATTTTTGGAAAACTCGCATGTCAACTTTTTTACAATCTACTGATTATCGCATGTGGATGCTTATTCAAGAAGGTTATTCTCCACCTTCTCGTGAAATTAACAGTTTTAAAACTGAAGTTGCTTTTACCGAATGGACTTTTGATGAACGAGATTTAGCTCAATTGAATGCGAAATGTTTGAATTGTTTTTTCTGTGCTTTAAAATCTGAGGATTACATGCGTGTTTCAACTTGCAAAACTGGTAAAGAAATTTGGGATAAATTGTGCATTACTTATGAAGGCACTAATGAAGTTAAACAATCCCGTTTAAACATTCTCTTGCATGACTACGAACTTTTTCGTATGAAACCTCATGAATCGATTTCTGACATGTACACTAGGTTTACTCAGATTGCTACCTCATTGCATGCACTAGGAAAAGAACTTTCGAACTATGAAAAAGTTAACAAGATTTTGAAATGCTTGCCTTCGTCTTATGATGCAAAAATTACTGCAATCACTGAATCTAAAGATTTGAACACCTATTCTATTGATAACTTGCTTGGCTCACTCATTGCTTACGAGCAAAGGGTGAATCAAAGAAATCTTGATGCAGGTGAGAAGAAAAAGGAGAAAACAATTGCATTGAAGGCACATAAATCGGATTCTGAATCTTCCGGGTCTGAAAGCGATAGAGTTGCCTTCATCACAAGGCAATTCAAAAGCTTTCTAAGGAAGAAACAAAAGCATCATCAAAGTTGGAGAAAAGGTAAGGATCATAAACATGTTAAAGGATCTTCTGATGTTGTTTGTTTTGAATGCAGGAAACCTGGACATGTAAGAGCCGATTGTCCTACACTTCAAGATCATTCAAGCAAAGAAAAGGAAAAAGATGAGGAGAAAGCTAAGTCTAGGAAGGAGAATAACAAAATCCAAAGAGGCTTCTGGGCAGAATCTGGTACTGATTCCTCTGAGACTGAACCAGAGGAAGAGACTACAAACTTGTGTTTCATGGGAGAAAATCAAAGTGATGAGGAAGAGGTATGTAAACCAACCTATGATGAATTGTTTGAAATCTGTGAAAAAATTCATACATCATACAAAAAACTTAAGAAAACTCATGCTAGCCTAAAATTAGAACATTCAAATCTACAAAAAGAGCATGAAGTTTTTCTCAAAGATCATGCAACGATTGATTCAAATCACATGGCTCTCCTTGATGAATTTGATGAATTAAACAAGAAGCATTTGGAATTAGTTGATAAAAGTAATGCATTAAAAGCTTCACACACCTCACTTAATGATGATCTTAAGAAATCTAAAGAGATTGAGAAAAATTTGAGAATTGAGAATGATGCATTAAAAAGAACTAACTTGAGAATTCAAAATGATTTGGAAACATGTAAGAAAGCTAGGATGACACCAACTTTTTATCAAAGGCCAGAACCTAGGAAGAGGCATTTTTACCCAAACCATTTAAGAAAACCTTTTCCTGGAGTTCAATGTTTTTCTTGTGGCATGCTAGGACACATCTCACACACTTGCACAGTTCACCGCAGTACACATTGGGTGTGGAGACCTAAGATGCATGATTCAAAGCATACCACATCTGCATTGCACTCTACATTTCCTAAGAAGGAGCCCAAATCTGTTTGGGTTCCTAAAACTGACTGTTGTTGAGTTTTGCAGGAGTGCTCTCACCAAAGACCTCGTGGGAGCATAAGATAACTGAACATAAGGAGGCTTGCAGCTCAATTGCTTAAATCCATTGCTTTATCACTTGCTTGAAATCTTTAGTTTTTGTATGTCTTTTATTTTTTAGTTTTTGTGTTCACTTTGTGTTGTCTTTGGTTTGCTTATTTTTTTTTTTTTGCTTTTGCTTTTTTCACCTTGGTCTTTACTTTTTTTTTTGGCTTCCATATGATGAAACTTCTCAAGCTTTTAAATATTAGAGTTTTTGGAAATAGGATTTAGCTTTTTAAAATTAGTTAAAGGGAGTAAACTGTTGATGTTTTTCCCTTCTTCTGACTTTGTTTAGTGGCATGATTTTCTTCTATAAAATAAAAGTCTAAACTCAGTTTAACCAATGGCTTTTTAAGATCTCTTTCTAAATCTTGCTACATTAAAACATCTTATGCATAATAGTCAAAATTCTTTGATATCATTCAAGCTTTTGAAATCTTACAATTGCAGTTATCACGTGATTTTGATTTTGTGTTGTGGATTGTTCTTCCCTATGTTAGAGAGAGAGCTCCTATTCTCTAATATTTGGAGGATATACTCACAACTAAGTATTTTTTTTAAGGGTATATTAAAGAATTTTTAGCTTGCAAAAGTTAAAAAGGAAAGAGGCAAATGAAGCCAAATTGAAAAGAAAGATATATACACAAAAATGTATCAAAAATCAAAAGATGCTCAAAGAGCCAATAAAAGTGACAAGAGGCATAAAATTAGCCCACTAAATGCAAGCTATCATCTCTTTGGTAAAACTCTTAAAACTTAGAAAACTCATTGATTATGTGATACGTTCAAAGATTTGATTTCAATTTCCATGATTGAGAAAAATTATTTTGGTTTATTGTTTATGAGATTTTTTATTGTTAACAAGTCTTGATTGGATCTTCTTATCCTCCTTTGTTATTCCGAGTTAGGACTCTGTTGTTTTTTAAGAGAATTTTGTACCCTGAAGGATGTCCGATCTAGGGTAAATGGAATCAGTTTTTCTACCTTCTTCTAATTGGATTTTGTTAAACCTCTTGATCTCCTAAAACTTTAAAAGTTTAAATTCATGAAAAGAATTCTCATATGATACCTCCATAAAAAAAAAAAAATAGAAAAATTAAAATCCAAAAATATTCGGTGTTTGTTTTATTTTATTTTTTTTTGTCTTTGACTGTTTTTTATTTTTATTTTTTATTATTTTCATTGTGTTATTTTTGTGTCTTTGACTGTCTTTTCTTTTGTTTTATTTTTTAGGGTCTTGATCATCATCATTCTTTTCTTGATTTCAAATTCAAGTCACATCGGCCTGGCCGATATTTATATCGTCCTGGCCGATATGACAAATTCTTTCCAAAATCCATCTGCTGACCTTTTTTCTGTACTTACTGAAATTCATCGTCCTAGACGATACATTATCGTCCTGGACGATTTGATCAAACTCATGGTGATAGTCCTGGCCGATAGTATATTTGTCTGGCCGATGCATTCTATGTGCATCATCCTGGCCGATACACTGGACCGTCCCGGACGATCCACATGTCAGTACGTTTTGATCTTTAAATTCGGCCCCGGACGATCCATTATTGGACCATCGGCCGGGCCGATCCACTGTTCGTCCTGGACGATACACGTGGCAAGCATTTAAAACGTTTTAACTTCGGCCGGTACGATCAATTATTGTGCATCGTCCTGGACGATCCACCTAATCGGCTCGGACGATCTGCTTTTTCAACGGTCGTCCGGACTGACTCCTCGGGCCGATAGCCTGTGTCTAATCGGCCTGGCCGATATCTGATCGGCCCGGACGATTGGACCGCCTTTTTGACCAATCGGCCTGTACGTAATTATTGACACATATCGGCCTGGACGATTCCGAGATCGGCCAGGACGATATGGCCGTTTTCTTTAAATTCAGGCCGATCCAGCCATTATTTTTCACTCTTCATCCTTTCTCCTTTGTGTTTTTGCTTAAGTTCTCTCAAATGGCTGGTGGGAAGCGCGTCCGTCAGACCTCTGGAAGTTCCTCGAGGGCAAGGGTTGACCCTCGTTTCCGGGAAGCAGAAGATGAAGCCGCATATCATCGCTATAAAGAATGTGGAATTACTGTTTCCAGAATTATCAATCCGGTCCACATCTCTTACCCGGTAATGGATCTCTTCGCTCACACTTCCCTTTGCTTCATTCTGTCTCTTGTTTTCCCTTTCAATTCTGAGTTCCTTCTAGAATTTTTTGCAAACCTTCGCTTCAACTCTACCTTCACAGCCCTGTCCTCCTATGTGAATCGACGCCCTGTCGAAATCACATATCAGGACTGTGTTGATCTTTTATAGCTATCCACCACCGGAGATAAGCTGCACCTAATTGCCCCTGACCCTGATTTTGACTGGTCCACGGCAAATCACTTTCTTCGCCAGACCAATGTCCGTTACCATGTTGGAGAGACTAGCTCTTTAGTCAGAGATGCTAGGACAATCCAACATGTCCTTCGCACCTCCGTCATTCCAAAAGCCGGCGACCGTGTCCACATTACTCCTCTACTTTCCCTCACTACCTTCTACATCATGGCTCATAGGGAATTCAACACTGCGGACCTATTTTTTCGTTACATTGATCACTTAACAACAATTCGCGATCCAGGCCACAGAAGAAAGCCAAATCTAGCCTTAGGACACATCATAGCCTATGTTCTTGAAATTAAATACCAACTTCAATATCCTATTCCACCAAACCTCTCAACTCCCTTCTACTCAAACAACTCCTTCAGCACCCTTCACAGTACTCGTCTCCACCCTGAGGAACCTCAGGGGGCTCGAGAGGAGGAGGCTCCCGCTCCAGCTCCCTTTCCTGACCCTGCTCCTCTCCACCAACACTCACCGGTTGATCAGTTGATTGAGAGATTTGATCGTTGGGAGACCCGGTTTGATGCATATGTTGCTTCCCAGGAGCAGCAACACTCTGAGGACATTGCCCGCTACGAGCATCACCGCGCTGAGGATTTAGCTCGATTTGACAGTTTTTTTACTCACCAGCAGCAGCAGCATGACCAGGACATCGCCTGGTTCAATGCTCAGTTTACCACCCTTGCCAGTTATTTTCAGCAGCCACCTCCACCTCCTCCATCTGATGATCAGGATCCCTCGTTCTTTTAGTTTGTGCTTTGAGTTATTGTTTCTTGTCTTTTTGTAGTAGTCTTTCGTGATGTTTTTTTTTTCTTTTCTCTGCTGTTTATGGACTCTCTTTTTGTGATGACAAAAAGGGGGAGTAGGATAGGGTGTGGTAGGAAAAAGTTGATATTGTAACTTTGTTTTTCTAATGAATCTATTTTTGTCCTACTTGTGTTTTGCCATCATCAAAAAGGGGGAGATTGTTGCAAATCTATTTTTCATGTCTTATGTTTTGATGATTGACAAACACTGTTTCTCTTGGACAGCTTGTTGCTTCTAACTTTTCAGGAATCGACGATCGGACAATCAAAAAGGAGCCAAGTTCGGAATGCGTAGGTTTAGGGTTGAGTCAGTCTGTACTTTTGTTTTTTACCTTTTGAGTCCACTTGTAATAGTCAAAGAGACTGATGCTTTGTAACCCTTCACACACACACTTGAGAGACTTAGAATTTCTGTTTTTTCTCATATCGGCCAGGACGATTTCTTTGATCGGCCTGGACGATCAGCTTAAAACAGAAAGTCTAATTAAGGATTCTTAATTAAGGCAGCCGACGTTAACAGATCGTCCTGGACGATACGTGTATCGGCCAGGACGATAAGCTCAAAACAGAAAGAAGTAGCCGCCATAGACAAGTATGATATACTGTATCTTTAAATTATCGGCCAGGACGATCCTCGGATCGGCCTGGACGATATTCACAAATTATGCCATAATTGTTCAGGAAATCAAGGAAGTAATTAAGGATGATTGATACGATCATATCGTCCTGGACGATCGCAAGATCGGCCAGGCCGATCTAGTCAAAAACCTTAAGTTACTTCAGGACGATCAATATCGGCCAGCCCGTATTCAGGGCTATTGTCAGGACGATTTTCCTCTGATTTGAACTGATCGGCCAGGATGATCGTGAGATCGGCCTGGACGATCAAGCTATTTTTCAATCGTCCAGTTTTGCATCCAGGGCTATGCTCTGGCCGATCTTCATTGATTTGTACTGATCGGCCAGGCCGATGTCCATATCGGCCTGGACGATATTGTCGGCAACTTGCAATTAATGAGCTCTTTTGAAGCTCTTCTATTTAAGAGCTCTTGTTCAACGTTTTTAAAAAATCTTTGGCTGCTACCTTGACCTGAGAAGACCTTGAGGAGAGAAAGAGAGAGAGAGGAGAGAGAGAGGATCTTGTGAGGGGGAGCTTGTGAGGGGTTTCACAAGGGTTGCTTCAAGGATCTCTCTGCGTCGTCTTCGTCTAGAGTTTCTCGTCCATGGAAGGGTCGGTAGAGGTAAGGAGTTTTGCTTTTGGTTCTGGTTCTCTGCCAGCTTCAGGAGGAAGCAAAAGGAGATAGGTTCTCTGCCTTGCCAGGGTGGCAAAAAGGAGGTTCTTGTGAGGGTTTCTCCACCTAGCCGTGGGGGCTAAAGGAGAGTCACTTTTTTTGTAGTGCAATACTTGGAGGGTGCCTCCAAGGAGTGGACGTAGGTCGAGTCGACCGAACCACTATAAACTTCTGTGTTCTTTTTCTTGCTTCCGCACTTTTAAATTCCGCATTATTTTGTGGTGTGATTTGGTTTATGTGATTTTATTTCTTTGTTTAAAAAGAAGTTTTTAAAATACCAATTCACCCCCCCTCTTGGTTAGTTTGGGACTAAGTTCATAGGGCTTAACATCCCCATCGAACTTTCAGTGGTTTGACCCAGTATTTTCCTATTTCAGTTATATTACATTAAGGATCAGTCTTTTTTTCTTTAGTCATGGATGTTCTTACTAGATATTTGCAAGAGGATGTATCTTGGTGTATATTTTTTGCTGATGATATTCTTTTTGTTGATAAGACTAGAGCGGGAGTTGAAAAACTTGGCTTATGGATGCCAACCTTAGAGTCTAATGGTTTTCTTTTGAGTTGATTTAAAACTGAATGCATGAGGTTCATTTTAGTAGTTATAGATGTTGTTGTGGGATTGTCACATTGGGTGATCAAGTTATAAAAAAGAGTGCATGTTTTAGATATCTTGGATCTATTGTTAAAATCAATGGTGAAATATATGGGGATATTATTGTAGACCTCTAAGCATTAACCCAGCAGGAACAAAAAAAATCAAATCAAAATACCTGTGAAACCGCTGGATCCACAAATTCCTCCGCAAATCCTGTCGTTTGACGTCGTCTGCATCGTATCCCGAAGATCAGGCGTAAATCCTCCGCAAATCCTGTTGATCGGCGACGTCTGCGTCGTTTCTCCGTGAAATCTGCGTAAATCCTGCCCAAATCCCGTATCTCTCCCTCGATCGCCTCCCGTTCGCGGCTATAAGAAGGAGACGGGATCCCGTTCGATCCCACACACGACTCTCTCCCATTGCCGAGCTCCATTCGCTGCTCTGTCCCGAAACCTCTGCTCCGATCAAACTCTCAATCCCAAGCTCCACATCCCGCACCCATCCCGACCGACCTCCTCCTTCCGTCTCCAACCTTTCGTCCGATCCAGAGAAGCCGAGAGAAAGAAAGAGAGAGAGAGAAGGGAAGCACTACCCGAGCCGACCTCTATTGCATACGCCCCGTCGATCTCCTCCTCTGCTCTCCCCGATCTCCCTTGTTGTAGCCAAGCCGACCGAACTCCTCTATACCTAGCCGTCCCTTCTTCCTTGCCGTGAGACCACTGCAGCATCGACCTCCCCCTTTCGATCGGACCCAAAGTTAGGACATTCTGATCGGAAGCAACACGAGAGCTCGTTCGCTGTGAAGGTAGCTTTCTCTCCATCGGGCGCTTCTTCGGCTGTATCCCGTAAATCCCCCAAAGCAGAGAAAGGGGGAGGGGTTAAATAATTTTAATTAAAATTAATTAACATTAATTTTAATTAAAATTAATGTTAATTAAATTTTTAATTATTATTATTAATTACAGATTAATATTAAGTAATTAAATTTAATTGGTTTTAACTAAAACTTATTTTGATTAATTATAATTAATTATTTTTATTAACTGTAATTATTAGATTAATTATAATTGTTATGATTAATTATGATTAATTTTAAGTAATTAATCATAATTAATCTTAATTAATTATGGTTAATCTTAATTGAGGTTGATATTAATTAATTATGATTAATTATTATATTTTTAAATTAAAACTAATTACTATTAATTATTTATAATTAATTAAGGTTATTTATAATTAATTATAATAACTTATAATTAATTAGAACCATTTTAATTTTATATTATAATTAATTGTGATTAGTCATAATTAATTATGGTTGATCATGATTAAATATAAAATAAAATGATAAATGCTTCCTTCTCTCCTCGAGCCAACAACGCCGTCGATCCCGCGCAGGTATAACTCCTAAACCCTAAAACTCCGAGGACTCGTTTCGATGCATGCGGCGAGACAAAACGACCACCTATACACGCTTTTCTTAGCGTGGTGGGAGAGAGTGCATCCCGACGCTTGCGACGAAGCGGGTAATCACCTAATTCCTTCTTCGAAGTTCGTATCGCCTTGGAAACCCCGCCTATACACGCTTTTCTTAGCGTGGTGGGAAGGGATCCCGGTGCGATGCGCACGACGAAGCGGGGATACCCATAAGTACCCGCTTGCGGGGAAATAACTGTTCTTTTCTTGCAAAATATTTTCAAAAAAAATAAAAAAAATACTTTTTTACAAACAAAAAATACCCATACACGCTTTTCTTAGCGTGGTGGGGAATAAAAAAATACACGGCCGCGGTGTCCTCGAAAGAGGGCACCTACCATACACGCTTTTCTTAGCGTGGTGGGAAAGACCCAGTTTTCCGTAGTTTTCCCCTAAACGGGGGAGACGCCGGGAGGCTGCCGAAATTTCGGGTGAAGACGGACTGTACTTGGACTTTATTTGCACATCAAATGGATAAAAATGAGACTCGTACCTGGACTTGGTTGAACTCAAAGGACGATCGAACTTGGACTCAGCTTGTGAACATTTGGACTTGATTGAACGGTGGACTCGGACTTATAAACTTGATTTAATCGACCTAAGTGAACTCAAACCCAAACAAATTTGAAAATATATGAGATTTCAAATTACATTTGATTTAAAAATCAAATGAGAAGAACAAAGAATTAGAACTTGATTTGAACATGAAGCCGATAAGGCTTGGACTTGAGAATGATACAAGGGACTTGAATGAATATAAAGGACTTATTGAAGACTTGAGTTGGACTCAAGCCGAGCTGCACTTGAACAATAGAACTTTGATTTGAACTCAAAAGACCTCATTCAAAGCTTAATTCAAACTCAAGCAGTTATAATTCAAACAACTTGGACTCTCATTTGAACTTCAACAAAGACTCAAATTAAAGTTAATTTGAACTTGTACCTGAATTCAACAAAGTTATTTGAGATTTGAATTTACAAGTATTTGACTCAAATGAGCAAGTTTTGGAAATGAACAGGGCTACTTTGGTTTGGACTCAAATGTGCTTAGAGCTTGAATGAACTTAAGCATAATTCCTTAAGTTTGAGATCAACTTTGACATTGGTTTGAACATGATTGAAACAAATGAGCAATGAAGGACTTCAAAATGTTAGAGAATTTTTAGGAGATGTCATTCAATCCCTATGCAAACAAATAAGATTGCTTGCACTCTGACATGGAATTCTTTGGACAACATCATTCAAATGATCGTAAGTGGAAGTGGAAGTGCATATTCAAATTAACAAATATCAAAGTCATCATACACAATCAACCTGATGGTCAATAAAGATATGCTTATAAACACATCGACCTCTTATGGATTATTGAAGTTCATATGTCATGAATTCAACGAATCACTAGCAAACATGAATGAGAGGGTCGTAGTGAGTTTAACCCACCTACGAGTCATTCATATAAGCAAATACATCTCTCCCCCACTAGCAAAATGATTCAACATGCAATGAACGTTATAACACTCCTACGATCAGCAGTGAACCAATGTTAAACAAATATACTAGCTCCTTATAAGCAAGGGTCCTTATATGCAAGAGTGGATAGTATATGACAAAGTGCAAATATTTGCAAGGTCGTAGAAGATTCATCATATGCACTATATCACATTTACAAGTAAACGTTGGATGACATGTAACAAATACAAGTATCTACAGGCCACTGTAGAAGACTCGTAGTACACCCATTCTATTGTCCACGAGCAAGATACAAAGTGACTATATCAAGTGCATATAAGAAATTCATCGTGCATACAACAAGCTATCTACGAGCTCATACGAACCCAAGGCAGGAGATTAGTTAGTGCACTATGACCCGCCTACAAAAATCAACAAATAGTGCACGACAGTCTACCTGTACGAAGCAGCGAATAATTCTATCCAGAAGCTGCTACGCCACGCCACCGGATCTGCAACACTGATACAAGCAGACAGAAGGCGTCCACAATCTACAACACTACGCCACCGGATCCGCAACTTCTACGCAAGCGGACAGAAGGCGACTATGAATACTTTCAAAGTACCCCTGCACGTGCACTATAAATTGTATACACATGGGTACACTAAAAGGGGTAAAAACAATTATAAAACCCGCATGGGCCCCGGCGAGCGTGTTATTGGTACACACGTGACATCTAGGGATGCTGCGCGGGTTGACAAGTGAATTCAGGTTCGAAACCGATCCTTCTATACGGGTCAATAGAAGTCAACAGGGTTCGAACCATTAAGCAAATATAAAGTTGTGGCGACCGATATATTTGCTTTAAAACATTCATATTAGGCCATCAAGGCCTACAACAATGAGAATTCACTATTAAAGGGCATAAAGCCTACGAAACCCGATCCTCTATCGACAGCCCAATAGAGTTGACAAGGTTCAATCTATAAAAAGAAATGACCCCCAAACACCCCGATGATGGCCGTGTTGAATGCAGATTTCAACCGGAGGGGTTCCCAAATAATTTCCAATGCCGTTCCAAATATCCAAAAAACTCCACAAAAATCTCAAAAACCCAAAATCCAACAAATCCCAAAATTCCAAAATATTTAAAATATGAAATCCAACCATTAATCACTTAAAGCAAAATTCATCCACTCTCCGCAACAGTTTGTCGAGGTGGACAAATTAAAATCAACTTCAGCTCACAAAGAGCGAAATGCCTAGTCGAAAATATCACTAGGATCCATTCTCAAACAATCTCTTGCCAGTAAGGGCGTGGTACGTGTCCTCTAACCGGCAGTTTCGCCGCCAAATGGCACTGCAGGTAAACGGTTATGACCCGGGCCCTCTGAACCGAGTGGTTTTGCCGCCAAATGGCACCACAGATAGCGGTTATGGCCAGAGCCGATACGCTCCTTAATGGATTCCTTAATGGCGTTAAATCCTTGAGATATGAATCAATAGGATATGATCGATAGGGCACAAAGCCCTCTGTTAGCTAAGGTGGATTCAAATTTGTCCCCTTAGACAAACATTCAACCACGGTCTACAAGGTCCCCTTGGACGAAGCAACCCATGGCTGCCGACAAGGATCCTTCTGTCAGGTTGGGTCGACTACCTCCTCTGACTAAGTAGACCAGGGACCACGATGGCCCGGGATGACGGAACCATGGGATCTTGATCGGGTCCATCATCCATTCCCCCACCATCCGCTTTAAGTGTAGGATGGTGCAATTTCTATTTAAATACCAAATCTTCTTAACCAAATTCCAAATCCAAAAACCCAATTTTCAATATCCAAACCTATGCTGCTACTATATGCCAGATAACACGTATTATATACGTATCTAATTGACGACTAGCCTTAATCGAAAGTTCTCTCTCGTGATCGGGAGGGGTAATTAACTATAGGGGCTTGCGCCTATAGGAAACCAGAACTCAGATCATAAAGTCCTCACAAAATGAGGGCGAAATCTCTGGGTAGTGTCTTATCTACAAACCCATCTGCCTTCCAAAATTTACCCCGGAACTTAACTCGTTAAAACTCCCTCGCCGAATAAGAAGAGCGAGCGGAGGCCGGGGCCGAATTTTCGGAGCCCACAGATTTCTGGCGACTCCGCTGGGGTTTGGTTTCTCTTTCCATCTTTGGCTAGTCGTCTCAGTACTATAGTAGCAATTATTTCAAATCGTACTCAAGATTTTGAGTCTCTCAAAATGATCGTTTAATGGTTCGAAACTCTGAATTTTCTAAAATGATCATTCAAAAAATTTTCCATTGAGATAACATATTTAGCAGTATTTTAGATTTATATTATTTGAACTGCTTGCTAATGTTATTTTCTCTTATTTTTTTGTTCTGTGTAAGTCTCTGCATTTTGAAAGTGCGGGGTGATGTATCAGAATCTGATTACTAACCCTTGCCTTTCATTTATGCAGATGGATCTACAGAACACGCCAATGACCGTCCAGCTGGGATAAGGAGCCAGGATCCAGCTGGCTAATGCTATTATTGAGACCGGAAACACCGGAGCTACCATCCAGTTTGGTAGCGTTGACTTCCCGGCGATTGCTGCAAGGAATGCTGCCATTCCTGTGAATGGTAGGAATGTTGAGAAGTGTGCCAGAAGACTCAATGCTGATGAAGCTGTCACCCGTCGTGTGCATCTGCCGGCACGACGACCTATTGCTGAAAATTCTCGTGGGAGAATTTCTGTGTTCGAGAGGCTATCACAGCCTGAGGCCCTGACCACTAGAAGAATTGTGAATGGTGGAAGAGTCTCTGTGGTGACTACAAACACCACACCCCTGCCGACCAGGTTATCTGCACCTGGGAAATACGATGCTGAGGCCTCCTCATCTGGAGGAAGGCCTACAAGGAGGCAAAGGAGAAAGATGAATGCTGAACTCCGAGCTCAGCAACAACAACTCCCTGTTCACCCTTCCAATCTGTCGGCCCAAGTGCCTGAAGCCAATGTTCCTACTCGGAACAAATTTTCTGATTTAAAATGGGTAAAAAGGAATAGCTCCACTGGTGAGCTGAAGAAGTCTTTATGGGAGCAACGACAGGAGGTCCCAGCTCCTCCAAAGAGAAAGGAACCTGAAACTCTCTCAGCTCGGGTCTATCGGGTCCTGAAGACTGTAAAGGAGAAAGGGCTGAAGAAGAAGAAGCTCCAACGGCCGTTAGTGATAGAGGCCAGAAGAACTCCGCCAATGGAGCGTATGTCTTTTGCTACAGAAAGAAGATATACCCCACGCGGTGAACATCGGGGTGTGACACCTGAACCATATGTTCAGGGATCCACCACTGAAAGGTCCCGATGGAAAGGAAAACAAGTCTGGAGGCCAAAGCCTCGAAGAAACGAGAAAGAAAACAGAGAAAGGAGGATTGATCTGGGCGTGACATCCGGTGAGGCTTCCCGGAGATCCGCCCCCATCTACAAACAACATAAGAAGTGGGCCCTAAAAAGGACCCATAATAACACTCCTCCAGACGGTAGACACCTTGGAGAATCCTCCAGGAGATCCCGTCTCCCTCCATCCTCTCCAAAGGAAGAGACTAACTTTGATCGCAGCCCATTGATCGAAGAAGTCCCCGTGCCTAATCAGGAGCCGGAAATCCAATGGCGTCGCCGCTCGGAGATCCGACTACTGGAAGAAAATATAGATGATCAAAATCTAAAGGAAGAATAACTCCTTGAAGGGGAAGAAAATATTGAAGAAAATATTGACGAATTTATGGATGAAAATTTAGAAGAAAATATTGATGAATTTCTAAAGGAAAATTTAGAAGAAGAAATTCAAGAAACAAATGACACTCTGGATATGGAAGTTGTCTATATGGTGACACATATAGGCATCGATGATGGTGCCAATTATGATGACGATGAAGATGAAGAGCGGTGGCAACCGCCACCCCGGCAAGTATACCGTCGTCGTCGTAGAGAAGGGTCCACCACTGGCAGAAGTCGTCATTCTCAAGAAGAAGAAGAAGTGGAGGAAGTAGATGAAAACCCTTCTGAAGCCGAGAACGTCACACTCGCTGAAATGCGGCGACAAATGAGGCGACAAATGAGGGCCAAAGATAAAGAAATCTCTCAGTTAAATGAGAAGATGACTGAGATGATGGCTCAAATGGGGGCGATGATGCAGATGATGCAGAGAAATGCTACTATTGGCGCAATGCCTAATCCTCCTGCTGACCCTCCGAACTTCCAGGTGCCACAAGGTTCAGGAGTACAGGGAGCTCCTGAAGGTGGTCGCGAAGCCCATAATATTGTTCGTCAGCCCACTCCGCAAAATATTGCAAGTACTTCCGAACCAGTAACTGCTGCACAGTTGGAAGGAATAATCACAGAAAAGATCAGGGCTATTATAGCCGTCGATCAGGCAGAAAAGTTGGTGGGCAAGGGTCGTCCTTACCCTGCTGAATACGATCAAGTACCGTACCCAAAAGGGTATTATGTACCAAAGTTCAATACTTTCAACGGTAATAACAATCCCAGGCAGCATCTGGCACAGTTTAAAGCCACCTGTGGGAACACAGGAGGAAATGACGCCCTACTCTTCCGACAATTCGTTAGCAGTTTGACAGCAACTGCTTTCGAATGGTATGCTGAACTACCGAATGATTTTGTGAAGACCTTCGCAGAATTAGAAAATATGTTCGTGAAGAGATTCGCTAGTGCAACCGAGAAGATTACAATCGCTGATCTCGCTCTGGATAAGAGAAAAAGAGAAGAATCAGTGACTAAATACATCACTCGCTGGCGAAATTTGAGCATGAAATGTGAGCAGCAGTTAGAAGAAGAGCATGCCGTACAGTTGTTAATGGGCAACATTGATGACAAGATGCAACCCTTCTTGTGCATGGCTACAATCAACACATTTCAAGACTTACTCGACAGAGTGGCCAAATTTGAGAAACTAAATTTGTTCAAATTAGAAAATCACTCTGATAAGCCCAAGAAGGCTAAAGCCCCAGGTGCTAGAAGGGGTGAGGCCGACTCTACATTCTTCTCCAGAGCTGATAGAGAAAAGCAGGTGATTTACAACGTAGACAAGGGCAAGCAGCCGATGCAATATCAAGAAAAGCCCAAACAGGCCTACAACCCCAACCCCCAGCCAAAGTTGATACTAGGGGGAAATGATAAGCCACGGACTTATCAAGCTGGAGGCCAGAGACAGACAATAGGAACTGGTGATAGAACGTTCCAATCCCTCAAAGATAAAATGAATAAAGAATATTCATTCAAAAGGGAGAGTGTTGCCAAATTATTTCGACAAGTGTTGAAATCGGGTCTAGAACTGCCTGAATGCAAGAGACCCGAAGAGTCGAAGCACACTGGTGACCCAAATTACTGCCCATATCATCGGGTGCTGAGCCATCCTATTGAAGATTGCTATATCTTCAAGGATTGACTTGAAAGAAAATATCAGAAGGGAGAGATCACATTGTCCGACAATATATTGTCTCACCCTAAAAAGGAATCAGCTCGGGTAGTCACGTCCTCTTCCGTACCCCTGGTTGAAGAAAGAATAAATGAAAAGAAGCCAATTCAAGAAGAACAGTGGGAGACAACGATCTCCAAGAAGACTGTGAAAATGTTGAAGCAGCTTGAAGGAGTTCCAGGTATAAAGTGGAAGTCTCCTGTTGAGCCCATGATAAATTTAAAGGAATTGCCGATGGTGCGAGCTCCTATTTCTAAACAACTCTCCAATCAAGCTAGCACTTCAAAGTCTGGTGGGGTGAAATCATCCAAGAAGAAGACCAAGCTGAAGAAGCCTAAGGAGAAAAAGACTGCAACTCAGAGGGTTATTGACAGTTTGGATGAATACTACCAGACTGTGAGACGACCTATCAAGCTCGCTGACTTCATGTCGGAGCTTAAGATAGACGAAGCCGAAGAAGATGATGAGAATTCTCTTCCAACAGAAATATGTCGGGTCATCTCGGTGACACCGAGTACTTTGACAGAAGAGGAATACACAGAAGTACCTTTTGAATCCTGTATGATGGTTTTGCCAATGGATTACAGTTCAGAGGAGGATTTATATTTTCCAGAGGGAGACGAATCAGACCCTAGCATAGCGTCTCGGATGGGACATATAAATCTGGGTGGTGATTCTGAATCAACAGATGAGTCCCTAGATGCAACAATGGCTGATTCCGAAGAAAATGCTCCGTTAAATGACTCTGAACCGGAGGAGATTGCTCAAGTGCAGTTAAGAAGCGGCAAGGTACTACCGCCTCCACCGAAGAAAGGGGTCTCCAATAAAAATAAGGAGAAAGAGATAGTTATCAACGATGATATTATCTCTGAAGATTCTAAAAAGAAGAACACTCCAGCCAATGGGATAGATTATAATATTTTATCCCATCTGAGAAAGATCCCAGCACAACTCAGCATATACGACGCTTTGGTGATGTCTAAAGACCTTCGGGAGACTCTGATTCAGGCTCTCAAAGATCCCGAAAGATACGAGGCGTATTTTGCTGAACGTAGTTTGACTGAAGTTCTACAAGCTCGAAATGAGCCATTCATTACTTTCTCTGAAGAGGACATGATGCTCGGAACTCCAGACCATAATCGCCCTCTGTATGTTACTGCAGAGAGCGATAAGCTGATTATCAGTCGAATCCTAATCGATCCTGGATCCTCCGTCAATCTGATAAGCTTGAAAGCACTGAGATCCCTCTGCCTTGATGTGGAACACCTCGGACCAGATAAGTTGATGGTGCATGGTTTCAATGAGAAAGGGCAGAAAACACTTGGATCATTCATGCTCCCTCTTGTATTTGGAGAGCTCCATACAGAAGCTAAATTCCATGTGATTGACTCGGATACTTCATTCAAGGCGCTACTAGGTCGTCCCTGGTTGCATGAATATGGCATTGTCCCGTCAACATTACATCAGTGTATTAAATATCTCAAAGATGGAGAAGAATTCAGGATCTCTGGTGACATTCAGCCCTTCACAGTTCATGAAGCAACAGTCTATGAAGATGCACGATATTTCATGCCAAAGAAGCAAAAGTCTTCGAGCTCTCTCGACGCTAGAGCATCAAATTCAAAGGCTGCAAAGCGATCTGAACGAGAAGGTGAGAAAAAGCAGGTGGGGAGAAAGAAGGCAGTGCCGACTCTTCCCAAAGCGCCGACCATTCCAAAGGAAAAGAAGCATGTACCTCATCTGGGAAGTGACACAGATGAAGATGATGTTACTCCTGCTAAATCTCGGAAAGTGTGCCAGTCAACGGATGAATGGAGCAGGCAGGTCGAATTTTCAAATGATGATTATGACTACGACTCCATTTACATGAACACGGTGCAGAATGTGTTCTCTAGAAGAATTGACAGCTTATCAATTTCAGATAGTGTACTCGTAGTCACGCGTGTTCCTTTACAACATTTCAAAGAAATTATTCCGCTCGAGGTGCATAAAGTTGAAGAACTCGCCACCCTCTATCTGCCTCCCCGTAAAAATGGAACTATTCCAAAGAATGTGTTATATTCTACGGGAGTTCGTGAAGAGGAGAATCATGACTGGGATTGCATGATCCTCGATTCTGAAGAGTTATTTCCTACGAGGCTACCTAGGTTCAATACCAAAAATATTCAGAGAATGCTACGAAAGCAAGTCAATATTCCTACCACCAAGAGACAACTTCGTACAAGTTTGGGCCTCTGGTATGGAAGGAGTACGCGTCCGTTACAGCAGAAGGATACAGACGCATATAAAGGTATTGGATTCATCAAAAGAAAATTTCTCCGGAGAGAGATCTGTCGTGCCATCACATGCGTGGAAATTGAATCCGAGAATGATGTTGCTGAAGAGACATACGAGGCTGATGATTATGATGAACAGCCCGTAGAAGCCGAGCCTGCACCAGAAGAGCTTGAAAATGGTGGACAGGCAGCCACTATGGATGAACTAAGAGAAGTCAACTTGGGAACTGAGGAGGATCCTCGCCCAACTTTCATTAGTTCTCTCCTACCCGAAGAACAGATAGAAGAAATAAAAGAACTCCTATGTGAATTCAGGGATTGCTTTGCCTGGACATATGCTGAGATGCCTGGCTTATCCCCTGACGTAGCAGTTCACAGATTAGCAATTAAACCGGATGTAGCACCCGTCAAACAAGCTCCAAGGAGAATGAGATTGGAGATTGAAGAACAGGTGATTGCCGAGACGAAGAAGCTCATTGATGCAGGCTTTATTCGAGAAGAAAAGTATGCCGATTGGATTGCCAATATCGTCCCAGTGAAGAAAAAGAACAGGCAAATTCGTGTCTGTATTGACTTTCGGGACCTTAACAAAGCATGCCCAAAAGACGATTTTCCACTCCCTGTATCCGAACTCCTAGTTGACAACACTTCCAACTACGACATGTTCTCCTTCATGGATGGATCGTCAGGATACAATCAAATCAAGATGGCGCCAGAAGATGAGAAGCATACATCATTTAGGACACCCATCGGGATTTTCTGTTACACAGTCATGCCCTTTGGCCTGAAGAACGCTGGTGCCACCTACCAACGGGCGATGACTCACATATTTGATGATTTGATACATCAGAAGATCGAGTGTTATGTAGATGACCTTGTTGTTAAAAGCCTTGGCCGAAATAATCACTTAAAAGATCTCAGAATCGTATTTGAGAGAATCAAAAAATTTGATCTGAAGATGAATCCTCTCAAATGTGCTTTTGGGGTCTCCTCTGGCAAATTCCTGGGGTATGTTGTTCGTCATCGAGGAATAGAGATCGACCCCAATAAAATTAAGGCAATAACGGTGATGCCACCGCCAAGGAACCTTCGACAGCTTCGCTCGCTGCAAGGACAACTAGCTTTCATTCGGAGATTCATATCAAATCTATCGGGTAGATGTCAGCCCTTTTCAAAGCTAATGAAGAAAGATGTCCGTTTCAAATGGGATGCAGAATGTCAGGAGGCGTTTGATAGCATCAAGAGATACCTGTTGAATCCGCCCATTCTAGCAGCGCCAATTCCGGGGAAGCCTCTTATACTGTATACAGCAGCACTAGAAGAGTCCCTCGGAGCATTATTGGCACAGAATAATGAAGAAGGAAAGGAAAATGCGCTCTACTATATCAGTCGAAGGTTGATTGGAGCAGAAAGCCGTTATTCCCCAATTGAAAAGCATTGTCTGGCGCTAATTTTTGCAGTTCAGAAACTCCGCCACTATATGCTATCCCATAAAATCACACTGATATCAAAGATCGATCCGCTGAAGTTCTTGATGACAAGACCAGCGTTGACAGGTCGTCTAGTCAGGTGGACATTATTATTATTGCAGTTTGAAATCATATACATGCCACAGAAGGCGGTGAAAGGACAAGCCTTGGCAGATTTTCTTGCTGCACACCCAATCCCGGCTGATTCTCCACTAAATGATGATTTGCCCGATGAGCAAATGATGCAGGTTGAGGAGAATGAAAGGCTATCATTCTGAGAAATGTACTTCGACGGAGCATCGTCGATTAGACCAGTCCGACCTCCAAATATTGCAAGAGCCCGAGCCGGCATTGGTCTCATTTTCGTAGCACCCGAGGGAGGCATAATGAGGTTTTCATTCAGTTTGACTGAACCTCGGACCAACAACGAAGCCGAGTACGAAGCTCTATTAGCAGGGCTGGAAATTGCGATCGATGTCAGAATCCAACATCTCCAAATCTTCGGTGATTCTCAGCTCGTGATAAATCAGGTCCTCGGTATCTACAAAGTTGGCAAAGTCGAATTGGCTCATTACCACCGGCGAGCCCTTGAACTTTTGAAGCAAGTGCCAAATGTTAAAATGGCTCGAGTTCCTCGAGGACAGAATGCTAAAGCAGATTGTCTGGCTAAATTAGCCAAAGAAATGGCAAACATTAATGAGGAGAGGCCTATATTCATTGGAGTTTACACTCGCAGGGTCTTGAAGCCCGCTCTATTACAATTCCCGAGGGCAGAAGGAATTTTAGATTCAAGTCAGCAGGATGAAACTCCAGGTGACCCTCAACCTCTCCATCAGATCGTTATGGAGAATTATCCAGAAGAATATCACATGGCCAAGAGACATAAAGCTAGTCAAGCTTCAGAATCGTGGTGGCATTGTTTAGATATTGAAGTCGAAAATGATTGGAGACAGCCATTCATTGACTACTTCAAGGAAAACAAACTCCCGACAGAAAAGTCTATGGCCGCACAAATTTGAAAAAGGGCGTTGAGATACGCATTTGTTAATGACACGTTGTACAAAAGAGCCTTTGATCAAATATGGCTAAGGTGCCTAGGGACCAGGGAAGCTGATAAAGTGGTAGCAGAAGTCCATGAAGGGCTTTGTGGAGCACATCAGTCAGGTCCCAAAATGGCTGCTAAAATTAAGAGGATGGGATATTATTGGCCAACTATGGTCAAGGATTGTATCGATCACGCTAAGAGGTGCCACGAATGTCAAATCCATGGTGATGTTATACATCAGCCTCCAAATCCTCTGCATCCAACAATAGCGTCCTGGCCATTTGAATGTTGGGGTACTGATATTATCGGGCCGATAGATCCACCGTCCTCAGCGGGACATCGATTTATTCTAGCAGCGACAGACTACTTTTCCAAGTGGGCAGAAGCGGCTCCATTCAGAGAGGTCACATCGGAGCATGTGATCAATTTCTTTACCCACAATATCGTCTACAGATTTGGTGTGCCACGCCGCATAATCTCAGACAATGGTACTGCATTTAAGAGTACAAAAATTTACAAGTTCGTTGATCGACACAAAATCGATTGGCGGTATTCATCCATATACAATCCAAGAGCAAATGAATTGGCAGAAGCCTTCAACAAGACGCTGGTGAAATTGTTGAAGAAGATCCTTACCAAAAACAAAAGAGAATGGCATACGAAGATGACAGAGGCACTATGGGCATACCGTACAACCTACAAGACGCCAACTAAAGCCACTCCTTATTCATTGGTGTTCGGTGTTGAAGCCGTATTACCATTAGAGATCGAACTACCGTCACTTCGAGTAGCAATTCAGAATGATCTCACTCAAGAGCAAAATGCCCGCCTCAGAATGGAGGAGCTCGACGCACTCGATGAAATCAGGTTACAAGCTCAACAAAACCTGGAAATCTATCGAGGAAGAATGACAAAGTCTTTCGATCGGATGGTGCGTCCTCGATCATTTCAGGAAGGAGAATTGGTCCTGGTGCTGAGAAGACCAATCATCCCACACCGAAAAATTGGTGGCAAATTCGTATCAAATTGGGAAGGCCCCTTCGTCATCGAGAAGGTGTACCAAGGAGGAGCATATCAGTTGATCGATCTGAACGGTCAGAGGCTTATGCCACCTATCAACGGCCGACATTTAAAGAAATACTTTGCATGAAAATTTCATGACGGATGTATTTTGTGATGATCAAAATTTTATATGCATATTTATCAATGCATGTTTGCTTATATTTTGAAATTCTCTTGTATAGCAAGAACGTATTTCAAAATCCTCCATCAGACTGGGGGCATTTTAAATATTTATTTGGGTCGACATCGCGCTGCGTGCCGAGATCCCCAAATAAATATTTAAAATCTCAAAGATACAAAGCCTATCCGAAATGTCCCTACGAGACAGGGGGCATTTTAAATATTCATTTGGGTCGACATCGTGCTATACGCCGAGATCCCCAAATGAATATTTAAAATCTTATATTCCAAAGTTAATTCCATTCTAAAATGTCCCTGCGAGACAGGGGGCATTTTAAATATTTATTCGGGTCGACATCGCGCTGTATGCCGAGATCCCCGAATAAATATTTAAAATGATCAATTCAGATATTCTTTCATGCTAAAGAATACAAATATTTGTTTTTCAAAGTATATGCAGGTGATCTTTCAAAAGTTAGAGACACCGTCTTCTCCAACAAACCAAGACTCAAAGGTCAAGAAAGAGACTTTTGTGGCTACACACTCCTACAAAATTGAGCTGAAGAAGTTTGAAGTCTTTCAACAGCCTGAAGCTTAAGGTTCGAATGGGTGTAAAAGGTCGGATCCAACACGCCCAAATATGGCCGGATCGCTGGCAGCTCTGTCTACTCAACAAGCCATAAGAAAGGCCGTAGTAGCGGAACCCCCACTTCGTCAACCCGTCAGTAGGGACTGTAGGAAGTACGAAAGCTAATTTGACTCGACCAGTTCAAGTGATCGTAGTCTACAAAATTCTCCCCAAATGACTGGAGAATCAAAGTTCCAGTGGAAGGATGAGTCTCGAACGACTACCAAAATCTTCAACCACAAAGGAAAACTCCAAATCTGTCAATTTCAGCAAAATCAGCATTGGGAAGCGCAATTCCCATAGCTCAAGTCTGAAGCCTGAATGGGTGTAAGAGGTCGGATCCAACAAGCCCAAATATGGCCGGATCACTGGCAGCTCCGTCTACTCAACAAGCCATAAGAAAGGCCGCAGTAGAGGAACCCCCATCTCAGCAACCAGAGGACAATGAGCTATCAAATCCCAGCTCTCCCGATCTGATGAACTCAAGTGATCAGATCAAAGTCTTCTCACGTGGTTAAGGATCAAGATACTACCTACGTTCAGTACTATCAACTGAATCCAGAACCTGCAAATCCTTCAACAAATCCGTAAAGCACAAAGCGAGGATCGAAGGAATTTTTCTTCAACAAGTCCGCCAAAGCATAAAGCAAAGGACCGAAGAAAATTATCCCAAAGTTCATGAAAAGCCCTAGGCTGAACTAAGTGGATTATGTCATCAGCAAGTCCGTTATGCACAAAGCTCTGGACCGATGAATTTTCGCCACCGACCTAATACAAATCTAAGGGTTTAGGTCACCGGCATCTACTCCTTCAACAAGCCCGCCAAAGCTAGAAGCATAGGGCCGAAGGTACAAAAATCACCTGACAAGTCAGCAAAGACAAATCAGATAATCCTCCATCAATGTCCGCAGCACAAAGCACAGGACGAAAAAAAAAATCAGTATCTCAACCATCTATTGATAGATCTAAGAGCTCTATGAAGAAGAAAACCTTAGTGTGACATCCAAGTGAAATTTTGGAGATCCACTAAAAGAAAATCGTAGTGTGACATCCGAATAAATTTTTGGAGATCCATTAAATGAAATTCCTTGTGTGACATCTAGAATAAGTATCTAGAGATCCACAAGGCCAAACAGTATACAACAAACATGATTCACTCTAGACGCGTACCACATTTGTTGGGGGGCATTTATAGACCTCTAAGCATTAACCCAGCAGGAACAAAAAAAATCAAATCAAAATACCTGTTAAACCGCTGGATCCACAAATTCCTCCGCAAATCCTGTCGTTTGACGTCGTCTGCATCGTATCCCGAAGATCAGGCGTAAATCCTCCGCAAATCCTGTTGATCGGCGACGTCTGCGTCGTTTCTCCGTGAAATATGCGTAAATCCTGCCCAAATCCCGTATATCTCCCTCGATCGCCTCCCGTTCGCGGCTATAAGAAGGAGACGGGATCCCGTTCGATCCCACACACGACTCTCTCCCATTGCCGAGCTCCATTCGCTGCTCTGTCCCGAAACCTCTGCTCCGATCAAACTCTCAATCCCGAGCTCCACATCCCGCACCCATCCCGACCGACCTCCTCCTTCCGTCTCCAACCTTTCGTCCGATCCAGAGAAGCCGAGAGAAAGAAAGAGAGAGAGAAGGGAAGCTCTACCCGAGCCGACCTCTATTGCATACGTCCCGTCGATCTCCTCCTCTGCTCTCCCCGATCTCCCTTGTTGTAGCCAAGCCGACCGAACTCCTCTATACCTAGCCGTCCCTTCTTCCTTGCCGTGAGACCACTGCAGCATCGACCTCCCCCTTTCGATCGGACCTGAAGTTAGGACATTCTGATCGGAAGCAACACGAGAGCTCGTTCGCTGTGAAGGTAGCTTTCTCTCCATCGGGCGCTTCTTCGGCTGTATCCCGTAAATCCCCCAAAGCAGAGAAAGGGGGAGGGGTTAAATAATTTTAATTAAAATTAATTAACATTAATTTTAATTAAAATTAATGTTAATTAAATTTTTAATTATTATTATTAATTACAGATTAATATTAAGTAATTAAATTTAATTGGTTTTAACTAAAACTTATTTTGATTAATTATAATTAATTATTTTTATTAACTGTAATTATTAGATTAATTATAATTGTTATGATTAATTATGATTAATTTTAAGTAATTAATCATAATTAATCTTAATTAATTATGGTTAATCTTAATTGAGGTTGATATTAATTAATTATGATTAATTATTATATTTTTAAATTAAAATTAATTACTATTAATTATTTATAATTAATTAAGGTTATTTATAATTAATTATAATAACTTATAATTAATTAGAACCATTTTAATTTTATATTATAATTAATTGTGATTAGTCATAATTAATTATGGTTGATCATGATTAAATATAAAATAAAATGATAAATGCTTCCTTCTCTCCTCGAGCCAACAACGCCGTCGATCCCGCGCAGGTATAACTCCTAAACCCTAAAACTCCGAGGACTCGTTTCGATGCATGCGGCGAGACAAAACGACCACCTATACACGCTTTTCTTAGCGTGGTGGGAGGGAGTGCGTCCCGACGCTTGCGACGAAGCGGGTAATCACCTAATTCCTTCTTCGAAGTTCGTATCGCCTTGGAAACCCCGCCTATACACGCTTTTCTTAGCGTGGTGGGAAGGGATCCCGGTGCGATGCACACGACGAAGCGGGGATACCCATAAGTACCCGCTTGCGGGGAAATAACTGTTCTTTTCTTGCAAAATATTTTCAAAAAAAATAAAAAAATACTTTTTTACAAACAAAAAATACCCATACACGCTTTTCTTAGCGTGGTGGGGAATCAAAAAATACACGGCCGCGGTGTCCTCGAAAGAGGGCACCTACCATACACGCTTTTCTTAGCGTGGTGGGAAAGGCCCAGTTTTCCGTAGTTTTCCCCTAAACGGGGGAGACGCTGGGAGGCTGCCGAAATTTCAGGTGAAGACGGACTGTACTTGGACTTTATTTGCACATCAAATGGACAAAAATGAGACTCGTACCTGGACTTGGTTGAACTCAAAGGACGATCGAACTTGGACTCAGCTTGTGAACATTTGGACTTGATTGAACGGTGGACTCGGACTTATAAACTTGATTTAATCGACCTAAGTGAACTCAAACCCAAACAAATTTGAAAATATATGAGATTTCAAATTACATTTGATTTAAAAATCAAATGAGAAGAACAAAGAATTAGAACTTGATTTGAACATGAAGCCGATAAGGCTTGGACTTGAGAATGATACAAGGGACTTGAATGAATATAAAGGACTTATTGAAGACTTGAGTTGGACTCAAGCCGAGCTGCACTTGAACAATAGAACTTTGATTTGAACTCAAAAGACCTCATTCAAACTCAAGCAGTTATAATTCAAACAACTTGGACTCTCATTTGAACTTCAACAAAGACTCAAATTAAAGTTAATTTGAACTTGTACCTGAATTCAACAAAGTTATTTGAGATTTGAATTTACAAGTATTTGACTCAAATGAGCAAGTTTTGGAAATGAACAGGGCTACTTGGGTTTGGACTCGAATGTGCTTAGAGCTTGAATGAACTTAAGCATAATTCCTTAAGTTTGAGATCAACTTTGACATTGGTTTGAACATGATTGAAACAAATGAGCAATGAAGGACTTCAAAATGTTAGAGAATTTTTAGGAGATGTCATTTAATCCCTATGCAAACAAATAAGATTGCTTGCACTCTGACATGGAATTCTTTGGACAACATCATTCAAATGATCGTAAGTGGAAGTGGAAGTGCATATTCAAATTAACAAATATCAAAGTCATCATACACAATCAACCTGATGGTCAATAAAGATATGCTTATAAACACATCGACCTCTTATGGATTGTTGAAGTTCATATGTCATGAATTCAACGAATCACTAGCAAACATGAATGAGAGGGTCGTAGTGAGTTTAACCCACCTACGAGTCATTCATATAAGCAAATACATCTCTCCCCCACTAGCAAAATGATTCAACATGCAATGAACGTTATAACACTCCTATGATCAGCAGTGAACCAATGTTAAACAAATATACTAGCTCCTTATAAGCAAGGGTCCTTATATGCAAGAGTGGATAGTATATGACAAAGTGCAAATATTTGCAAGGTCGTAGAAGATTCATCATATGCACTATATCACATTTACAAGTAAACGTTGGATGACATGTAGCAAATGCAAGTATCTACAGGCCACTGTAGAAGACTCGTAGTACACCCATTATATTGTCCACGAGCAAGATACAAAGTGACTATATCAAGTGCAAGTAAGAAATTCATCGTGCATACAACAAGCTATCTACGAGCTCATACGAACCCAAGGCAGGAGATTAGTTAGTGCACTATGACCCGCCTACAAAAATCAACAAATAGTGCACGACAGTCTACCTGTACGAAGCAGCGAATAATTCTATCCAGAAGCTGCTACGCCACGCCACCGGATCTGAAACACTGATACAAGCAGACAGAAGGCGTCCACAATCTACAACACTACGCCACCGGATCCGCAACTTCTACGCAAGCGGACAGAAGGCGACTACGAATACTTTCAAAGTACCCCTGCACGTGCACTATAAATTGTATACACATGGGTACACTAAAAGGGGTAAAAACAATTATAAAACTCGCATGGGCCCCGGCGAGCGTGTTATTGGTACACACGTGACATCTAGGGATGCTGCGCGGGTTGACAAGTGAATTCAGGTTCGAAACCGATCCTTCTATACGGGTCAATAGAAGTCAACAGGGTTCGAACCATTAAGCAAATATAAAGTTGTGGCGACCGATATATTTGCTTTAAAACATTCATATTAGGCCATCAAGGCCTACAACAATGAGAATTCACTATTAAAGGGCATAAAGCCTACGAAACCCGATCCTCTATCGGCAGCCCAATAGAGTTGACAAGGTTCAATCTATAAAAAGAAATGACCCCCAAACACCCCGATGATGGCCGTGTTGAATGCAGATTTCAACCGGAGGGGTTCCCAAATAATTTCCAATGCCGTTCTAAATATCCAAAAAACTCCACAAAAATCTCAAAAACCCAAAATCCAACAAATCCCAAAATTCCAAAATATTTAAAATATGAAATCCAACCATTAATCACTTAAAGCAAAATTCATCCACTCTCCGCAACAGTTTGTCGAGGTGGACAAATTAAAATCAACTTCAGCTCACAAAGAGCGAAATGCCTAGTCGAAAATATCACTAGGATCCATTCTCAAACAATCTCTTGCCAGTAAGGGCGTGGTACGTGTCCTCTAACCGGCAGTTTCGCCGCCAAATGGCACTGCAGGTAAACGGTTTTGACCCGGGGCCCTCTTAACCGAGTGGTTTTGCCGCCAAATGGCACCACAGATAGCGGTTATGGCCAGAGCCGATACGCTCCTTAATGGCGTTAAATCCTTGAGATATGAATCAATAGGATATGATCGATAGGGCACAAAGCCCTCTGTTAGCTAAGGTGGATTCAAATTTGTCCCCTTAGACAAACATTCAACCCCGGTCTACAAGGTCCCCTTGGACGAAGCAACCCATGGCTGCCGACAAGGATCCTTCTGTCAGGTTGGGTCGACTACCTCGTCTGACTAAGTAGACCAGGGACCACGATGGCCCGGGATGACGGAACCATGGGATCTTGATCGAGTCCATCATCCATTCCCCCACCATCCGCTTTAAGTGTAGGATGGTGCAATTTCTATTTAAATATCAAATCTTCTTAACCAAATTCCAAATCCAAAAACCCAATTTTCAATATCCAAACCTATGCTGCTACTATATGCCAGATAACACGTATTATATACGTATCTAATTGACGACTAGCCTTAATCGAAAGTTCTCTCTCGTGATCGGGAGGGGTAATTAACTATAGGGGCTTGCGCCTATAGGAAACCAGAACTCAGATCATAAAGTCCTCACAAAATGAGGGCGAAATCTCTGGGTAGTGTCTTATTTACAAACCCATCTGCCTTCCAAAATTTACCCCGGAACTTAACTCGTTAAAACTCCCTCGCCGAATAAGAAGAGCGAGCGGAGGCCGGGGCCGAATTTTCGGAGCCCACAATTATTAATAGAATTCAAGTTGGATGTTTAAACTTTAAAGTGTAGGAATGTATTGGGCCTGTTTGTGTGGTAGAGAAGTACCCCTCAAACTTGAGGAAAAATTTTATAAGTTAGTTGTGAGAACTGCAATACTTTATGGCGCAGAATGTTGGCCATTAAAAGAGAAGCATAAAATTAAGTTAAGTGTTGCAAAGATAAGGATGCTCAGATGGATGAGTGTCTTTACACTTAGACACAGTATGCAAAAGGAGTATATATGTGGAAAGGTTGTAGGGAAACCACTCCCTTAACCTAACTAGTTTCGCAATGACCTGGCCGACTCCATGTCGGCCATGCTGATTGCAACATCTTATTCCAATTGGTTTCCAAACCCTTGATTGAGTTTGCCTGTCCGACATACAACTTACTCTTTATGGATTCATTTTTTCTTAGGAGACGAACTGCATTACAACCACAAATCTATGCACCAAGTCATATTCACATTATGGAAAGTCTAATTGAACTCCATACCAGCTAACAATCAATCCAACCAATCTCGGTTGGATTCATTCCAGTTGGGTCGCATTTGAATTCAACCCATAGTTTTCAAAACTACCCAAGTTTGATTTTATTTTCTTCCATAGAGACAAGAGTATTAGAAGAGAGCCCCCACTAGCATGGACTTTGTCTCGATCACCTGACCATCTCACCAAAACCTAAGTATATGTGTAATTTTTTAACCTTTTGAATACCTGCAATATTATTTGGATGTCTGCTGACACGCCTCATATCAACATCTCAATGTCTTCTAGTCTTAGGTATGGTATTCTTGATGGGTCAAGCATGAATTATTAGATTATGAGGTAATTGAGTAGGACATCTACTCTGGTTAGATCTTGTCGGTTGTACCCACCTTCGGTAGTGAATTAGAAGTAGCCAAACTCAACCCCCTTCTCCAACATCACATGCTGTTAGCTGCAACATTGTAGCCTCGGTCGTGTTTCCTCAGTAAGTTAAGATCACATTCCCTGTCATGATTCACAAAATCCATTAACAAGAGCCACCTTTATAAATTATCATGTATTACTTTGAATGTATATGCCAACCTCTCCATCGATTAGTTGTAGTATAAACTTTCTCTCCTATAAGATGTTATGACCATACATGTCAATGACGCAAAATGGTGCATGCCATGGCTCATGGTGTGGAGTGACGCATATACGGCGCCATTTGTTTGGCGCAGTGCAGCGCATTAAAATAGCACACACTATTCATGCCTTGCATGCACAATGGTGCATGGCGCAAGCCGCAAATTGCGCGCGCTATTTTGTTAACATATTATAAGTTTCAAATTATAAATTATAATTAATTTTTTTACGGTTTATATATTAATATCACCATTAATTGTTAATTAATTAAATATAAAAAAGATTTAACTTTTTTTTGTAAGATTTAAAGCTATCTTTTGTTTATTTGGTGGGATTTAGGTTAAATTAAGCTTAAATCTTGCTCAAATCTATTGATGTAAGTTTTTATAGGGTTTAAATTATCATTTTCGTTGTTTGATAAGATATTTATGCTTAAATTTTGCTCGAATCAACTTTTTATTTGATATTTAATGATATTTAATATATATATATATATATATATATATATATATATATATATATATATATATATATATATATATATATATATATATATAATTATATATATAATTATATATAATTATTTTACATTGTTCATCATGTTTAAAATGGTGCACGCCATGCCGTGCGCTATGTGTCATGGCTCAACGGGGAATTTTGCGCAGGGTGCACCATTCGCTATTGACAAGTATGATTATAACCATTATAGTTGTGAGCACTAAGCCTTACCTTTCAACCAAGACTAGCATAGATCCACCTTTATATATGATACCTACGGACTCACTAATATGCCTTCAATGGCTTGATCAGCTTCATGTTCGTTCAGACAATTGCTCTTATATTATGATTACATCCATGGGCCTGACTTAGCGGGTACATCTAATATCTTTCTTACCAACTCTACTCAGACTAGCCTCTTCTCAAATTTCTCCTAAATGTTTGTTCACACAAGGGAGTCAATCTTGGTTGGATCCTCGCAATCGCTAATCTTCCCAAATCAATTTATTTATGTCCAATTCGACCCATCTACTCTCAAATCCAGTCCCGGAGACCTTCAACTTACCCAAGTCCGATTTAGGAAAGTCTCAAGAAGCTCCCAATACCTAATGGCTCCCAAAAGATGATCATTTTTTTCTTGCCCCTAACAAAATTCATTATGCTTGCAGAATTTAATAGGATAACCTCGATCCTTTGAACTGAACATTAGAATATTTCATAAGTGTGTTGAAAAATCAGTGGGCTTTTCATTTTTAGTGTCTATAGGTATAAAGAGTTTGAAATGAGGAGAAAATTGTAACACTTATTTTTTTTTTTACCCTCGATTAAAAGTGTACATCTTGCAAATAGTTGCAAAGATTAGAGCCGTAGAGTAAGCCGTTGTCTTCTAGTCTATGACTTTCAAACCTAACAACTCAATTTGCTACATCATCTAGTCACCAACTAACCTCGAGAAAAGGACCACTTGGAAGTCCGACTTCTATCTTTTTATTTTTCTAGATGCTACTCATTGCTTTCCAACTAATTAAAACTAGCTCTACCATATTGCCCAAATTCTACCCTGATATCTCAATCATTATTCTACCAAGATGTATCTTGACTTGTAGAGCCGATGCATGTCTCTATTCAGCCTAAATTACGCTCTCAATAAGTTCCTTAACTTAGCTACACCGCCGAACTCTTCCAGCTTTCTACTCCAATAGTCTACCTAAACACTCTAGTAACTCCTAACTTGCTGGTCGTATTTATTTTGAATCTCTGTGGATCGCTAAAAATCCAATGAAGCATCTAATCAAGAGTAACAGTCACGCTTTTTTTTACCCTCTCTATATTTAGCCACTTTTGAGCTAACGCATTTCCATCTGAATTGACTTGTCACATCCACCATGGTTCCCTTGCCGCCAAGACTCTTTTAAGGGCATGCAATCAAATTGTCAACCATTATTCTTTACATAGTTTATAATCTCTTCTCAGCATGCCATGTGCTCCACATATTACACTAGCATCCCAATGAAGGAAAACGTTTATGATGCTTATGTCACTTTGTGGGCATGTGCATTTTTTTTTTCAAAGCCATGGAAAGATGGAGTAAGATATTTTGTATTGATCTTTAAGGGGCAAAAAGATTTATGCTGACTAGAGTTAAAGATTTCATGTTGCACTTAACATAAATGAATGGTGATCCCAAGTAGTTGGTATAAAGATAATCATGGTTATGATGTTTCTCTAAGAACTTTTCTTGCATATCAGATAATTGTAATTCATAAACGATACCCCTTGTATTTTCAAGAAAAAACCTTGATTTAAATTTTGTATGTAATGTTATTTTATCATTAACTTTTTTTTAATTATTTTCTTTAGTTATGAGCTGAACAGTTCAGAAGATGAAAGAAATGCTGTGAGAAAGCAAAAACGGTTAGTGAACGTGCTTTACCTTTTCCTTATGCATCCAAATTTTATTTTGTATAATATTGTATTGTTGCAGAAGTTTTAAAATATCAGCTCTTCTTCCTTGTTTGAATAGAATTGCAAGAAAAAAAAAATGGGGCTTCTTAGCTAGGTTTATTAATTATTAGTAACCTTAATGACGTTGGGTATACAATGAAATTCTGAAAATAGTAGAATATAAGAATACAATATAGTAAACTGTAATCAAATAATGAATTCTCAAGCTATTGATGTTGACTTCTTAAGACATTAGATTGTCGAATCCTCAAGGCAAAAATATTAGGAGGCTAAGCGTGGGCTATAGAACGTTTTTTGAATCTTCAGAATCTAAACTAATTCTAAAAGTACATTCATCAGGGCCTATTTATATAAAGACCAAAGCCTACTTAATGATAAATATTTGTTATCTTTATTACATTCAAACTATTTTTTAAAATTTTGCAAATTTATGAGAACTCGGCCAAAACTATTAATGAGCTAAGAAATACTTGAAAATTTGTCTAGATTTTCTCTTTTATTGGTTGATTCAACTCCTTTTATTTGGCCAATAAAAAATTGATTTTTTACGAACCACTTAGTAAAAAATATTGCATTGTTTATCCAGAGTGGAAATAACTTACCTTTACAAACTAAAGTGGTGGAATGTCTAAAATGAAAATGATATTTTCATATTGTCCAATGTTAAAAGGCATTTTAAGGGATTGCCTTGGGGTGAGGTAGGTTGGTGTAAAATTGCCTCTTCGTAGTCAAGGAAGCTGTGTTCGACTTGTGGGGTTTGCTTTGCAGGTTGAGGTATCTCCCTTGGCCTGATTGTGCTTGTTAGTAGGGCCATAGCCCTATTATATAATTGAACTTAAAATAAATTATCAAATTACTAACTGTTAACATATCATAAATATCTTTCTAATTTATTTAAATAAAAATAATTGTTGAAAATTTTTATTTTCCTTTTATACTCTTAAGAGTTAAGTTTTATGAAATCAATTTCTCTCCTACATGCTTACAAAATATTGGAGCCTTAAGCGTGACTAAACTCTACCTTTTGTGCGTTATAACAGGTAAAGCATCTTGCTTTATGTCACCTCATTTTAAATATTGATCTTATTAGAATAGTCATAGCATTTTCACATGCTACCAATTAAAAGACATGGTGGCAGAAGTAGAAGCACAACCTCTCGACCTATAGAAGTAACAACTACAAGAAGAATTGGAGGCTTGATCATGCTTGGAATTGGTAATATATTTGCATTATTAAAAGAGGGATGAGTAGATGTTAAAAGATAAAGGATTTACCTACGCATTAAAGTCTTGTTGACCACCAATTTATTTAAGCTTTATGGACATAGCGATAAAGACAAACAAACAACAAGAAGAACTAGTAACTGTATCAAGAACTGGAGGCTTGAGCGCTCTGAATATATAATATAGTTGCATTATTAAAAGAGGGATTAATAAATGGTAAAAGATAAATTATTTACCTACCCATTAGATTATTGTCAACCACCTATTTAATTAAGTTTTGTGGCTGTAGTGATAATGAGAATTAAATGGAGTGCAAATTATTCACAAAAGATAAGCAAACTAAATCATAGTCCTTCATGCAACTTCCTAAATACTATAATGAACTTCTATGATTATCATATGCCTTTCATCTTGTATAGCAAAATTAAGTTAAAAAGTATTATAATTCCTGCAATTGTTCAACACATATTGTATCTAAATCATAGAATACATGCCCGGGGGATGCAACAAATTATAGGTAGTCTAATTACTAATTCATGCATAGGCGTTCAATTACTAAAATATTTAGAATCAAGTTCTATGAGTAGTTTGAAGTTTCCAGATTCAATTGTAGTTTTAGTTTCATATTCAGATTTAGAGAATAAGAATATGCGTTAGATCATATTAGATAGTAATTTGTTGTTCTATGGTTATGTTAAAATGATCATCAGAATGTTTATTGCCCCCCCCAACAAACTCATTTCGTATTTCATTATTAGGGTTTGGAAGTCCGTCAAATTCTTGTGTGAAGGCCATATTTTATAAGAATATTAAAAGCCTATATTACCTTTTCTTAATACTTGCCCAAGCAACCTGAATAACAGGCTAGCAGTGGATTCATCATTTTTGGTTGAATTTTTGAAAGGTGCAAGTTGAATTAAGGGGAACATAAAATAGTTGACCTAACAACCCATATAGACTTGTAGTAGTGATGGAGTGAATGATATTATTTCTAGAAGAAAGTCTCATTTCCAATTCTAAGGTTTTATGATGTGCTTCTTCTATTTTTTTGGTTTGATGAGTGCTTGGTCTTAATTTCAAGGCAAAGTTCAATCAAACATCTTGATATTACTACACTTTTTTTTCTTGCAAATCACATCCAAAATCTAATTCCTTAAATTTATTTAAATATTCATTAACAGTTTGATTAATCTTCCTTAAATTTATCAATTGTTTAGTTATTCAATACTTATATTAAGTAGACAATTATTTGTCACTTACGATTTGTTGGGGTAGCTTTCTCCAATGTGTAAAAAGGTGAAATCAGGAATCGAGGCATTTTGTCTAAATGGGGCGAGGTGTAAGCCTCGAGGGGATTGAAGCGTAAGCCTCAAAACGAAAAAGATAAATTATTTAAAAATTATAAATAATTCATAAAAATGATAAAATATTAAATAAATTATGAATATAATGATTTGTTTGAAGATAAATATAATTGTAATACAAGATTTAAAATAAATAGTCACTTAAAATTTAAACACGCCCTTAGGATCAAGGCCCAAGGCAGTCTCATCATTACTTTGACAGTCTTCAGAAGAATCCTTATAATTTATGTCAAAGTCATCTTCAAAATTTTTTTCATCTATAATATTTTTTTCCTGATCTCCTATATCAGATAACATTTTATTAGTTATATTCTAAAATGAAACAATAATTAATAACATAAAAAATAAGTCATTATAATCAGACAAAAACATTGAGGTCTACTCTAGCCAAATATACTTAAAAGAACATTTCGAAAAGCTCCAAACTATGCATCTTCTGACTAAATGAATATTAAATATTTTACCAGCATAACAATTTTCTTAAGATAAAGACAAAGCAAAGTCTATAAGAATTTTTCATTTATCTCAATGCTTCTAGCTAACAATTTATATTTACAAACTGTGAAGGAGAAAATAGCCTAGACATAAATTTTCTAGGCTACAATTTGATGAAGAATTAAAAAAAATCCTTGGAACTAAAAATATATACTTATCATTAGCCAACAAGCAACTTCAAAATAGCTTTGAACCAAAAGCGTGTATTTGAAGTTGCGCAAAACCATTATTTATTAAGTACAAAATTTCACGTTGATACTAAATAATAAATTGAATTTTTTTTTTGAAGCGGGCGAATCCAAAGCAATAGACGAACAGGAGGAAGGAATGCTACCTTCATTATAGCAGGTGATACATGAGTAGGCGAAGCCGAAGCAATAGACGAACAAGAGGAAAGCACATTACCTTCATATTAGCAGATGAGAAGCAGGCAAAGAGGAAGCGAATGACGAACAAAAAAGATCGTCACCTTCATTGCGAGTTCTGACTTTACACGAAGCAGAACTCTACTTAGCACGTAGAAAATGAAGCCACAACAGCGCACGAAAGGGAATTAAATCATTACCTTTGTTGCGAGCTATGTTGAATTCAACAGGAATGTGGCTGTCGAAGGCGGCGAAGGAGTACTCTTTCAAAACTTCTCAGTTCTCATACGAAGTAGGCAAGCCCTACGCCCTAATCCTTATACTTGTCTCGATCGCTTGTGTGGTATTAATACTTGACTCGATCGCTCGTGTGGTATTAAAACATGACAAACAAACTGAGGCAGTGCCTCAATATGCCTTGAGGCGTACACCTTGTGAGAAAAGAGTGCACGCCTCATACGAACCATCAAGGCTTAAGCCTCGAGTTACCTAGGTTGAGCCTCGAGGCGTTTCTCCTTAGCGAGGGGAGGCATAAGCATCGAGACAAATGGAGGCATAAGCCTCAAAATAGAAAAATAAAAAGCACACGAATTTATAAATAGTTCATAAAAATGACAAATATAAAATAAAACATCAACATATTTATTTTATTCTTCATAAAATTATAAATTTCAAGTCTCAATATCAAATGTTATTATAAAATGAAAGTTTGAAATGAAATTCAAAGTAAATGCTCATTTAAAACTTAAACCATAAAAATCAGGATTCACGAAAGCCTCATCTTACTTTCATACTCTTCATAATAATCCTCGTATGTTATAATTATATCATACTTAAATTATGTCTCATTGTCATCTTCTAAACCTTCTCCAATTACAACATTTTTTAGCTCTCCATATTAATTAATATTGGATTCAATGTAATATAAAATAAAGTAGCAAATTAATAACACAACATTTGATATTTGTTTCTTAAGCTTGAACTCCAGTTTGATACTTTTTTTTAAATTAATTGTGAAGTTGAGCTAATTTAGTAGTCATTTTAATATTAGCATTGATATCTTCATTTTTCTCATCGCTAAACATATTTCTCCATTTTCAATTTTAAATTTTTCACTATTTTTTACTATTCTCCATTTATCATTAGATATAATTATTTATTTCATCATTACTAGTTGTTTGCCTCTATAATTTGAAGTGCTTATCTTTCTATTTTTTGTTAAACATAACACAACCATTTAACATTGTTCATTCGTCCTATAACTAATTCGTTCATTTTCTTTGTCTAATAGAATAATAATAATAATAATAATAATAATAATAATAATAATAATAATAATAATAAAACTTAACTAGAATGGGGCACTGCCTCAAAATACCTTGAGGCGTGAAGCCTTGAGACCTACGCCTCATTTAAAAAAGGCGCAAGCCTCATCGGTACTAGTGAGGCTTAAATCTCAAGGCACTCATTGTGCGCCTTTGTTCGAGGCACGCCTCAAACGATATTTTAAACAACGTTTAATCATCATCAGAAATATATTCATCATGACGAACTGAGAGTTCCTATATCTTTTATGTTCTCACTACTCTTTAAACTCCTAATGATCTATATGATTTATATATATTTTTTATGGTTCCTATTATACTTAGATCAGGGGTGATGGACATTTGGACCTATTATAAGATCTTTTGTAATCATTAAGGTTTAGTAGGATGAGGTATACAATTATTTTTACGGTGGTATGCTCTAAGAGGCAAATTGTTGTTATTTCTTCTATTAAACCATGTCATGCGTCAAAGTGCTTATAAATTTCTTATATAGTATTTAGCATTGGAGAACATCACAAGTGGTTCCTTAGTATTTTTTATTTCGTTCATTTGAAGTTGATACGTCTTGGAACTAAAAATAGCAAATAAAAGAGAAGAGCATCGTAGGAAGAAAAAGATAAGGCTAATTTTCTTATTTCTCCTTCAATAATAAAACAAGATACAATTGATCTACGATTCGAGAGGTATATCAGCTCTTCCACAAACTCTAGACGCCGCTAGGAACACACAACAAACACTAGGAAAATAAACTCAGTCATCTCATCCCAAATTATAGACAAACTTTGTCTTAAATAGCCCTAGAACACAATAACACAATTAGAACATTCCTAATCAGTGTAAACATAATTTAGGAAACTTTTCTAAATAAGAAGAACCTTCTCTGATGGCGCACTCCCCTTGCCCAAAATGCCTCCCATAATGGTTGGCCACTCCACACCTCCCTTATAAAACTCTTTTCTTATTGTCCCTCCATCCGGAACCCCTAATCCGCCCCTTATCGGAGCCCTAGTAGGTAGTTCTTGATGAAAGAAACTATCCTTATCAAACTCTTCCCTTCTAAATTCTTTTCCTTTAGATTCAGCAACGGTCGATTCCGAGTTATGGTTAGCAATTGGAACCACCGATGGAGTTTTGGATTGCAGCTTCATGAGCTTCCTTAACATCTCTTTTATCTCTATAAATTGGCTCTCCATCATATTCTCCATAGATAAAAACTTCTCCTCGCCGGATTTGAATTTCTATATTTTATTTTTCAATGCATACACTTTCTTTACTAACATCTCTCCAAAAATTTCGCTCTAATATCAATTTGATATGTCTTGGTATCAAAAACAACTAACGAACCAATACAAATTCAGCAAGCAACAAATTTTTATTGATAAGAAAGGAAATATGAACAAATAAGATGCAATGGTTCTCTTTCTATAGGAGGGTTGTCTCTTTCATCTCAAGTTTTCACGCCGCTCCCGCTAGGGCATCACGCCCGCGACGGCTGGGCTTCGTCGATCCCGCTGGGGCATCTCGCCCGCGAAGGCTGGGCTTATCGCCGCTCGCGTCGGCTGTCATCGCGCCGCCGCCTGGTCTCTCGCGACGGTTGGGCTTCGCCGCCGCTTGGTCTACCGCCGCCTGGGCTTGTTTTCTTCGGTTGCTGTCCAGGGAAGTTTGCCCTCTCATTTTTCTGCCTTTTCCTTTCATTATGGTGGTTAGTCGTGTTTGTGACCCCGGTTTCTTGGATGGATCCTTTAAATCGCGCTCTTTTGTGGAAGCTTTATCTGGTTCTTCGATTTCAGTTGATTTTCCTGAGTTAAAAAAGGGTTTTTGTCGTGGTTTACCCTTGTTATGGATATCGGAGGAAGAAATTTTAGCTCTGTCTGTTCCTTTTCAATTTGCTCTGGTTGGTTTCTTTCCTACGCGGCGCCCTTCAATAGATGCTATCCGAAAAAAAAATTTCAGCTTGAAACTAAATGCTGAATTCTCTGTAACTGTTCTGGATCAATCTCATATTCTTATTAAGCTTTCTAATGATTTGGATTATAGTAGAGTGTTCAGCCATAGATCTTATATGGTTAATAACTGCTATTTGAAACTTACTAAATGGTCGCTAGATCTTGATGTCGGGGTTGAGTCTCCGGTTATTCCTATTTGGGTTGCCTTTCCCAGTCTGCGACCACACCTTTTTGCCCCTCGTATCCTTCATGCTTTGGCTTCGATGTTTGGCCGTCCTTTAAAAGTTGATAATTCTACATCTGTCGGATCTAGACCTTCTCTGGCGAGGGTCCTGGTGGAGATGGACATTACTAAGGACCTTCCTGATAAAATTTGACTTGGTTCGGAGAACTCTGGGTATGTTCAACGAGTTTGCTTCGAGGAGGTGCCTGCTTATTGTGTTGTGTGTAAACGGCTTGGTCATTTCAAGGGGGATTGTGGTAACTTTTCTGCTTCTTTGAATGTGAATAAATCTCGTGAGAATGTGGTGAAGCCTGTTGATGAGGCGCAGGTTGCGAGCGATCTTACCGATCTTGGGGATCGGTCGTTGCCTGTGTGCGGTAATTCGGAGATTTTGGAGTCTTTGGTCACTTCTAACCCATCCGTTTTGAATGTGGTTGATGTGGTTAATGCTGTGAATGATGTGCCTAGTAATCGTGTTGATAACTGTTCTATCTTATCCCCCGATGCAGCTCCGTTTGTACCTCCGGTTGTGACTGATGTTAGTGACCATGGTTCTCCGGTGGTGGTGCCGGAGGTGGTTTTTGATGCAATGAATGTGGTGTTTTCTGATGGCTCGCCAGTTATGGGTGTTGTGAATTCTAATGGGGATGTTCAAGGTTCAAAAGATGCAGATGGTGGTTCTGATAGTGTTTTGCCTGTTGCGGTGGTGCCGGCTGAAATTGAGAAGGGAAGAGAGGAAGTTAATTTGATTACCAACAATTTAGTTGTGGTCCCTGTAAGCATGGTTGATTTCCAAGTGATGGCCAATTGTGTGGATAATTCTTCTGGTTTGGATATTAGGAATCAGAATAATTGGTTGGTTGATTCGTCGGATGTGGAGTTGGATTCGCAGTCTGTTGAGTCCGACAATGATTTTACTCTTGTGCGTACTTCAAAGGTTGGCTCTCGCGGAAAATTTTGGGGGAAAGGTCGACGCAGGAGATGATTTTTCGTTTCATATGTTTGTTGATTCTTGCTGCTTCTTCTCGGGATTTGGCGGAGTTACTGTTTGATCTGCTGCTACGTGAGGCTTTGGGTTATGATGTGCTTGGGGCTCGCGTCCTGGTCCTTCTTTGCTGGTGGCATTCGCTTTCTGGAGGTTCCGTACGGGGCTCACTGGACGCTGAAAGCTTTGTCTTTGTTCTGAGCTCGCTTTTATTTTCTAATTCTCTCTGTTGTTTTTTTATCTGCTAGCTTTTCTTTTTATGCTGATGTAACCTTTATTTTTGTGTTATTAATATATTTCCTATTTAAAAAAAAAAGGAGGGTTGTCTCTTTCAAACCCTAGAAGCCACTAGGATTTCTCACAAAAACAGTGGACAACAAACACTCACAAAATTGTGCATACAAAATATAACTTAACCTACTACTTATAGCAAACAATAAACAATAAATTTCAAAATAGCCCTCCCCCAATTTCCTCTCAAATCAGCCCCCAAATCAGCCATCTCCAATTAAGAAATATCTTTTAATTAATTCCTTCTAAATCAACCCCTAAATATGCCCTTTTTAATTAGGAAACATCTCCTAATTAATCCCCTCCAAATCAAAATTCAAATATTGTTGAAGGAGTGGTTGAACCATGTCTGATGCTTCTATCTTCTCCCCATCTTCTTCTCCTTACAAACTCTGCAACTCCACCAAAAATCACTCCTTTACCCTTTCTCCTTTCTCCCTTTCTCCTCCTTGGAAGTGGCTCCAAAGATGATATCTCCTCTTCTTCTCTCAAAATTTTCACCTCCAGGGCCTCCCTCATCAAACTCCTCTTGATCTCCTTTGATATTTTCCCTTAGATTCGGCCAAGGGAATCCCGGTCAAATCTTAGTTAGGTTTAGCAATCGAAACCGCTAGTCGAGTTTCGGATTGCATCTCTATGAACTTCCTTAATATTTCCTCTACCCTTCCCAATCGGTTTTTTATATATGTAAACCTTCCTTCCATGGTTGAGAACTTCTCCATATCGAATTTCATTTGCTCCATCTTCCTTTCCAACGACTCCACTATGGGTGTCAATTTCGAGTCACGGGTCGGGTTCGGGTTGAACTCGGAACTGACCCAGCATTATTCGGGTCAACCCAAACCCGACCCGCTTTGAGTCTGGGTCAACCTGACACAACCCGAATGACCCGGGACCGACTAAAAAGTGCAGGTTTTCGGGTTAAGGTCAATCTTCGATTTTCGGGTAAAACACGGGTCAATCTTGGATCTCAGGATCAAAAATGGGTTTTCAAGTCAAAATCGGATCAATTTCGGGTTACTGGGTCAACCCAAACCCGTCCCGATTTTTAAAAAAGATCGATTTACTAAACCCAAACCCGAACCGTTTCGGGTCCGAGTTGAACCTAACTCAAAATTTTTGGGTCATGTCAAATATTGACACCCCTAGTCTCCACCTTTGCTGCCATAGGTCCCAAAAAAATGCTATGATACCAATTTGATACTCCTTGGGAGTAAAAACAACAAATAAAAGAGGAGAAGAATGTAGAAACAAAGATAAGATGATTTTTTTGTTTCTCCTTCAAAAATAAAACATGATACAATTGATTTACTATATGAGAGGTAGATCAGCTCTCCTACAAACCCTAGATATCGCTAGGAACTCACAACAAACTCTAAGAAAATAAACTCAACCATCTCATCCATAAACCATGGACAAACTTCCCCTTAAATAGCCGTAGAACACAATAACACAATTTAAATCTTCCAAAATCAGCATAAACATAATTTTTTAAACCTTTCTAAATAAATAGAACCTTCATAATTAGCATAAATATAATTTAGGAAACCTTTCTAAATAAATAGAACATTCTAATCAACATAAACATAATTTACGAAACCTTCATAAACAATTAAACATGATTTAGGAAACTTTCCTAAACAATTAAATATATTTTAGGAAACCTTTCTGAACATTAAGCACTTCCTAAATAGCATAAACATAATTAAGAAACTTTCATAAATAACTCCCCCCTTGATTAGGAACCTCCTAAATAATTTCCCTTAATTAGGAACTTTCCTAAACAACTCCCCAGTGATTAGGAACCTTCTTAAACAACTTCCCCTTCCTAGCTGATTTTCTTATTTCTCCTTCAATAATAAAGCAAGATACAATTGATCTACTATTTGAGAGGTAGATAAGCTCTTCCATAAACCTTAGATGTCTCTAGGAATTCACAACAAACACTAGAAAAATAAACTCAGCCATATCATCCCTAAATTATAGACAAAATTTCCCTTAAATAGCCCTAAGACAATAATATAATTTGAACATTCCTAATCAGCATAAACATAATTCATGAAACCTTTGCTAAATATATATAACCTTCCTAATCAACATAAACATAATTTAGGAAACCTTTTTAAATAAATAGAATCTTCCTAAACAATTAAACATGATCTAGGAAACTTTCTTAAACAATTAAACATATTTTAAGAAACCTTTCTGAACAATTAAACACTTATTAAGTAGCATAAACCCAATTAAAAAACTTTTTTAAATAACTCCCACCTTGATTAGGAGCCATCCTAAATAATTTTCCTTAATTAGAAATTTTCCTAAACAACTCCCTATTGACTAGGAACCTTCCTAGCTACCTCCTCCTCTCATCGTATCAAAAACCTAAGGACATTCATTTGGACATACATTTCATCTAATTTATCCAGAACCCTTCAAAAAATTTCTTCTTCTAGGCTTATTTTTTTTTCTAGTTATAGTTATTCTAATTTCTACATTATCTACCCTTTCTTTAATTTGCTGCACATTTTTAGAGCTTTTTTAATGATCACCTTTTAATGCTTCAAAATTCATAGTGTTGTGAATGCAAAAGCAAGTATAATTAATATATGTAATGCAACAAGTAAGAAAATCTTATATGCAATATATAATTAACAATTATTTTAAAATTTTAATACATATTAGAATTTATATATACAAATTCAATTCAACACAGTATAATGAAAGACATAGATTAGTTCGTATATCTATTACACAATTTAGGATTCTCTCACACTTGGTGAAATAAATGTTCTCACTAACTCTCACTCAATTGATACAAGTTCAATTAAAAAGTGGAGTTTGCTAGAGCATGGAGATGCATGACATTAGATTTGTCAATTAACAATAAAAAAGTATTCAACTGAAAATGTAGTGTTGAAATTTCAATATTATAGTATTTATGGGAGTGCTAGGGATTAAGAGATTTATGGTATTCCTTTAGTGGTTTTTGGCTGATAGTCACTGTTATCCTTATTATTTAGCATTTATTATTTTCCTAGTTTATATGATGTAATTTTCTATAATAAAAGGAAAGAGATTTTATCATTAGATTTATATGTATTTTCAGTCATATTATATAATTTAATGGAAGAAAGAATTCTCCCATACTATGTTTATATGATATCAGAGCGAGCTTTCTCATGATTTTGCCTGTCTCCTCGACATCACGACTCTTTCTCTTAATTGCTTGACTTGACATAACATTGCATCTGTTGCTTTTGACATCACAACATACTCCATCTCTTTTAGTCTTGGCTTGATCGTTGATCTCTTGCGACTCGACTGTCGTTCCTTCGCCAACTAGTTTCCCCATGACTCAATCATTTTTCCCGATCACCTTCGACATCATAGTCTTCTTCTTCGACTTCTAGTTTGTTCTTTCATCTAGTGACATGATGACAAGCTTTGGCTATTACATAGAGCCTCTAGACCTCTATTTGTCCTTCTCGATGACTTTATTGAACTTCACCTCCAATTATTATAAATTTGTCAATTAGCCATTCTTATTCCGTTCATTCTACTTTCATTAATCTTCAACCATCGTCATGATTACTTCCTGGCTAGTTACTGATCCTTCATTGCACCACTTTCAACCTTTTTGTCAAGTGGTGATCTTCTGTGATTGTAGAGATATTGATCAGTCTTTTCATTGTGATCCATCGATCAATTGCAGCTTGGCTAGATTGTTGTCAATGGTAATCATCGGTAGTTGACAATCTTCAATATTTGTTGACGAACTTTCTTGTTATTACTATGAGTGAGTGCATTTGTGCCTTTTTCTCATAAGACCAAATATGGCGTAGATACTGAAAGGAAGAACTCTTTTGAAGCCACCTTTGATTCAGAAACACTCATTACATGTTCTATTGGTATATATGGTAGCAGCCATCTTTTCCATCACCAACCACAAATTCTGTGGTGGCAAATAGCATCAATGGTCCCAATGGGTAATTGCTGTATATTTGCAAAAATAACAAAGATGTTTACCTCATTAGAGTAGTGACAACCCCAAAGAAAGAAGATTCACCATTTTAAGTCTAGAAATCGGAAAATAATATGATAATGTCTAGGATCATTAATTTTATAACAAACAACAGAGAAATTGCCCTCTTTACAGCTGCACGAGATATTTGGGATGCCCCCCTTCAAAAAAAAAAAAAAAATCTTAATGCAATGCTTTTTTGGAAATACATGAAATTTGCTTGCTAATGAAAGTGCTCTTCACGAACTTTGGCAGGAAGAATGCTTTGTTTTCTAACTCTACAATTACCTCAATGGAAGTGCCCCAAAGAGGAAGCACTGTAAATACAATTTTTTTAGAAGTGAGCACTTAAATATATGTGGGTATTGAACAAGAAACTTGATGAATTGCGTGGAAGAATCTTAGGATTACAACCACTTTCCATAGTTTGATAATCCTTTTTAAAGGCTTGCTTGGAAGAAAGTCATAAGAAATTGATGATAGCATCTTCAATTTCATCACCATTTAAGGATTTGCTATGATTGTTTGTGGTCCTCAATAACACCTAACTTTGAAAATAGACCATTGAAGGAAGAGGTGACCTAACTTGGTGTGATCATTGTGGTAAAATCAACCATTAAAAAAGCAGACGAGGCGTCCACATTGAGTCGCGTCTCAAGTCGAGGCGGAAGTCATGCGTATCGGGGCTTACGCCTCGAACCATCCAACGAAGCCTACGATTTTTTCGCATGAGGCGTACGCATTAGAGCGTAACGTCTCGAGGCAGTATGAGGCACCGCCTCAAAATTTTTTCTTCGGTATATATGTAAATACGACGCAGCCGATTCGTGTTCGTGTATTCGCGTATAGGATTAGAGCTTCCTGTGAGAATTGAAAGGCAAACTAGAGGCGAAGCCGCGAGGGAAGGAGACGAAGTCGGAAGGAGACGACGCAGGGAAAGAAACGAAGTCGAAGTTGTGAGTGCAAGAAACGTTCAGGCATCGGTTAGGTCGGAAGAGTAGGTACGCAGTGTTGTGGTCTTGACTTTGACGTGCAGTAACAAAAGCTTGAATAACTTCTGATTCGGCTTTCTTTCATTCGTCTGCTAGCAGGTACAAGCTCGGTACCGAGCAGGTACAAGCTCGGTACCGCTCAGTACATGCTTGGTACCGCTCAATACATGCTCCGTATCGCTCAGTACATGCTCGGTACTGCTAGGTACATGCTCGGTACCGCTCAGTACCGAGCAAGTACATGCTCGATACCGAGCCAATACACTCTTGGTACCGAGCCAGTACACACTCGGTACCGAGCGGTACATGCTTGGTACGCTCGGTATTGAGCATATACAACAAGCAGAATTTTAAAATTGCTCTTATAATATAATTTTGTTCCGGGGGCGCTGCCTCCGGAAACCCCCGCAGGGGCGCTGTCCCTTGACCCCGCGAGGGATATGTTTACATGAAATGTAATTTTTGTGAGAAACGCATAACTGGTGGCGTCAAGAGATTGAAGGATCATCTAACATGCACTCATGTCAATGTGGGACCATGTGCAAAAGTTCCTGATGAGGTGAAAAAGGAATGTACAAATTATTTAAAGAAGTTTGCCACCACAAAGGAGGTCACACAAAAAATATGGAAGAGATGATAGGAAACTCTTCTTACTATGGATCACAGCATGAAGGTTCCAGTACTGGAAGCCATCTAGTTTCTTCTGACCGAGGCAGTCGGGGGTCCATGGATAGATTTATGCTAAATATTGATAACAAGGAAAACATAAATACTCAGGATATTCAGCCTCCTACAACTACAAAAGAACTCAGGAACAGAGTTTGTTTGGATATCGCCAGATTCATCTATGAAAATGGGATTCCATTTAATGTTGTTAGGAGTCCATCGTGGATCAATATGTTACGATCTGTTGGAAGCTATGGAAGAGGATTACAACTTCCAAGCATGTATGAGCTGAGGACTTGGATGCTGAATGAGGAGCTTAAGTAACTTCAAAAATGGTGGATGATGTTAAGAAGACTTGGATTGAGACAGGAGTGACAATAATGTCAGATGGTTGGTCAGATATTCGACATAGAAGTATTATTAATTTCTTGGTCAACAATCCATATGGAACAGTTTTTCTCAAATCAATAGATGCTTCAAGCTTTGTAAAGGATGCACAATTATTGTTTGAAATATTGAATGAAGTTGTGGAGGAAGTGGGAGATGCCTTAGCAGTACAGGTTGTTACTGATAATGCAAGTGCATACAAAGCTGCAGGAAGAATGTTAATGGAGAAGAGGCCTCACCTTTACTGGACTCCTTATGCTGCACATTGTATTGACTTGATGCTTGAGAGGTTGGGACAGTTGCCTCAACATAAATCGGCTATATTGAAGGCCAAATTCATTAGTAAGTTTATATGCAATCATTCTTGGGTACTCAGCTTGATGAGAAAATTCACTGACAAGGAAATTATTAGACCTGCTGTTACAAGATTTGCTACTGCAAAATCAAGGAAATATTGAGAATGAAATTGACCATTTGCTTGTTGATGAGCTACAATCTGATGATGAATGAGTTACTCCTAAGAATGCTGATGTATCTGAAGTTGAAGCATAAGAAGAAAGTCATGTCATTGAAGAAGACAATGAAGCAACTACCCAAGTATATAAAAGAAAGAAATAAAGTGAGATTGGAGCTTCAAAAAAATTTAAAGGTATTCTTAAATATAATTAATTATTTTGTATGTTACTATTCTCTCATTTTAGAGCTAATGAAATATTAACTGATATAGGAGATAAAAAAAAAAAATATTATAGATGAAGAAGAGTTGGAGGATGACTTTGACATTAATTATGAAGATTCTTCTGAAGACAATCAAAATGATGATGAGCTTGCTTTGGGTCTTGATCCTAAGGGGTTGTTTTATTTTTAAGTGAGTTTATTTTAAATCTTGTATTCCAGTAATATTATCTTAAAACAAATCTTCAAATTAATAGTTGACATAATATTTTTTATTTGTTGTCATTATTTATAATTTTAAATTAATTTATTTTAATCGTTTTGAGGTTTACGCCTCGAGGCTTATGGCTCGTCTCGCTTAGAAAAAACGCCTCGATTCCCTTGATTTTTGCCTTTTAAAATCTTGGGTAAAATAGGTAAGATGGATACTTGCTGGAAGATTCATGAGAAACTTAGATTTGAAACCAACATGCTCTTCCAATTACAATGGTAATCGCAGATATTTTGCATCAACTCAACCAAAACTTATTAAACAAGGAGCAAATGGACCTTGTTAAAAAATGTTCATTCAATGTCAAAACAATTTTGTCCCTACATTCATTGTTATTGGAGTCTAAAGGTTTTCGCTTGAGTAGATCTAAAACGGAATATATGGAGTGTAATTTTAGTAGTAATAGACCTAGTGAGGCGATCAAGTCATTAATAAGAGTACACATTTTAGATATCTTGGATCTGTTGTTCAAAGTGATGGTCAAATAGATGGAGATATTATCAGCATAATTCAAGTTGGATGTTGAAGTGGAGGAATGCATCGGGCTTGTTATGTGATAGAAATGTACCCCTCAAACTTAAGGGAAAATTCTATAAGATGGTAGTGAGGCCTGCAATGCTTTATGGTGCCGAATGTTGGCCATTAAAAGAAAAGCATAATACTAAGTTAAGTGTGGTAGAGTTGAGGATGCTCAGGTGGATGAGTGGTTTTACCCTTAGAGATAGGATACGAAATGAGCATATACGTGAAAAGGTTGGAGTAGCTCCAGTAGAAGATAAGATTAGAGAGAGTCACCTTAGATGATTTGGTCACATAAAACGGCGGCCTTCCGATGACCCGGTTAAGAGAGTAGAGGTATTAGATTTGACTTATGTTATGAAAGGTAGGGGTAGACCTAAAAAGACTTGGTTAGAAAATATTAGGAATGACATTTCTTTATTAGATTTAAATGAGAATTTGACTTTTATTAGGACATAATGGAGAAAAATGATTCATGTAGCCGACCCCACGTAGTGGGTTAAAGGCTTGATGTTGTTGTTGTTGTTGTTGATTCACTGTTATTGGCATTGATTCATAATTTCAAACATATAATCCTATAAATTTCTCAAACATAAAGCAGGCATGCCCAATTTGGGTTGTAGATATTGGTATCTTCAATCATATGACGAGCAATGTATTATAAATTATGTAAGGAGTCTTATTATCAGAATTGTTGATTGTTCTATATTTAAAGTTACTTGAATTGTATTTGCTGAAATCTCAAATAATTAATTCTTAACTCAGTTATTAACGTCAAATTTTGATTGTAACTTATTGTCTTTTTCAGTAAACGAACATCAAATCAAGACAATAGTGCTAAATTTTTTCCTTAATTTTGTGAATTTTAGGACTTGAATTCAGGAAAAATAATTGACAGTACTAAGACGTGGTCCGGATTTAATCTCATCAAACCTAGTTTAAAAAAACAAGCTCTTAAGGTTCTAGTTAGTGTAAAAATCATTTCTTGTTATGCTTTGATTGCAGAAAGATAGTGAAATCATGTTGTCACTATCGGTTAGTTTATCATCCAAATTGTTTATTTTGAAAAACTTTTCATTGTTATTTAGAAATAAATGTTAAAAAAAGTGAATTTTTCAATTCTCAAAACATGTAAAAAAAATTATTTTGATCCATCCTAAGAAAATCCCATTCTTTTTTTCTCATTCACTTAATATTTGAAAACCATCTAGTAGAAAAAATCTTTTGTTTATCTTCTTTGTAAATGATCATGCTAGAGTCGCATGTATATACCTAATAAAGAAAATCCCTGTAATTTCAAATCTTTATAATTTTTAACCAGTGTTTGAGACTGATAATTTAAAAGAATAATTTACCTCAATCATAGGTTATTATCTATTGAATTAGGGGATAGTTTATTAAAGCTCATTTGTTAATACTCCATAACAAAATGAGATAGCTGAAAGAAAATTAGAAATCTTGAGGTTTATGTCGCTTATATTCACTACACCTCTAAATATTTTCTGGGGTAGCAATTCTAACTTATATCTCGAAATCAAGTTCTTCTAAGTTTTTATCCTAAAACTAGAATTATCTCCCAACAAAAGTGTTTCAGTTATGCAAATGCTCATATTCATTAAAAAAATGTAGTAAACTTGATCCTTGGACAATTAAGTGCATGTTCATTAATATATTCCTCTAATAAAAAAAGGGATATAGGTGCTACTCTCCTATTACATGACTTATCATGGATGTTACCTTTTTCAAACAACCATCATATTATCCAAATACTAATATTCAAGTGGATAACTTCAATCAAGGATATCAATTTTGGAATAATATTCCTACAATTGCCACTATGCCTTGGCTAGCTATTGACCATAATCGCACAACTTCACAAGAGAGAATAGAACTACCAAATTTTATTCTTATTATGTCAAATTTGGACGAACACCCTTCTTCTGTTACCTCCATTATCATAAACTATGAAATGTTTGTTTATTCTAGAAAAAATAAATATATGGGAAAGAGTATGTCACTTAAAATATCTTGAATAAGTTCAGTAGTCCAACTCCAATATGAGTTCATACACTCTTGAAAATTCCTAAGGTAACAACTTCTTTGAACCTATGGGTTGACAAAGGTCTTGATGAACCTATTCTCGTAAGCAAGAGTGTGAGACCTTGCACTATTTACCTTTTTCTATAAATTTGTATCTTATGAGTGTTTTTCTCGAAGATTTCGTGCATTTATTTGCAATCTGAATCAAGTACATATTCCAAAGTCTATTTACAAAAAATCAAAATTTGTGAATGGAAAATTATTATCTTGGAAGAAATTCAAACTCTTAATAAGAACAAAGGTTCAGACATTATCAAGTTGCCTCTAGGAAAATAACAAGTGGGTTGCAAATGGATTTTCACTATTAAACATAAGAATGATGGGAGCATAAAGAGGTTCAAGGAACACCTTATGGCAAACTGGTTTACATAGACCTATGAAATTGACTATCAGGTAACATTTGCTCCTATAATATAATTGAATACCATTTAGCTACTCTTATTTGTTGAATATAGTTTTGATTGTCCATTTTACCAATTAGATGTCAAGAATTCCTTCATCAACTATGACCGTGAAGAAAAATTCTACATAGAAATTCATCCTAGTCTTCGAATGTTTTTCAGATTAAACAAAGTTTGCATGCTTAAAAGGTCTTTATGGCTCAAAATAATCCACATGTCCTTGGTTCGTGAGATTCACCAAAGTGGTCAAATAGTATAGGTAGATACAATGTCAAGCTAAAGACACACTCTTTGTTAAAAGATCATTTGGAGGTAAAATTATTATTATGATTGTTTGCACATATGACATTGTTCTCATAAGAGATTTTGCATAAGAAATGAACATACTCAAGGGGCTCTTAGTCTATCAAAACTCCCAAAATATAATTAAGAAAGAACATATAAAATCCAATCATATCTCATCACTAAATGGGTCTTCAAGGGAATCTTCTTCTTCAATTGTATATATGAATGTCATATCTTCATTATCTTCAATGTGACCCACTTTTCTCTTCCCTGTTCAATAAGAATGATCATTATCATGTTAATTGCTCACTTGATATAAATATAATGCAATAGCATATAAAAAGTTATGGATAATATACACCAGGGAGTTTTTTCTAAGTGTTGAAAGCTGATTTCTTCTCTGAATATAGTTTGGCAATAGTTGATTTTGCTGCTTGCAGACTAAAAAATCCCTCATTGTTTCGAAATAGAACAAGTTGTTAATCGGCAAGCTCCCTAACAGTTTGGTCTGGTATAAGTCGTTCCATGCAATTATACAAGCCTAGCTTCACCTCCGGGTTTGAAGATTTCCTCTCTGAATATTGAAATTGAGAATTGAGATAATACGTCGCTGCATGTAGATGACGGTGTAACTGTACCTCCCACCGAGCATCAATGATATCCTAAATCTCTCTATAACTTGCCTCCTCCTCCCAAGTTATGTGCAATCAACTCCTTCACCTCAATCCATGTCCGTTTAATCTCATCAATGCTCTGCTCTGTGTTATGCAGCTCCTTCAAAATACATGTTCGCAACTCTGATGCGAGCAAAAATCTCCCTGGGGAGAGGGACCCCAAGAAAATTCTTGATCATAAAAAAAGAACACACTTAGCTAATTATAGGGAAGAACAAACTCTTACATTTCAAATAAGAAAAAACACACTTACAAACTTGACTCTAACAAGACAAGACTCTTACAAACTTGACTCAACCAAGACACCCTAAAGAAATTTCCAAAATAAGAAGGATACATGTGGGGTGTAAACTTGCGGAGAGACGAAAGAGATTAGAAGCCGAGAAGAAGGGTGGAAAGTACTCGCAAGTCTTTCCGAGAGGAGATGAGAAGAAGGTAGACAAAGCTCGCAAGCTCCTCCAAGAAAATCCCAAGGATTTCCTTTCAAAAATTCATCTATCACTCTCTTTAAAACATTACAAAACCCCTCATATTTATAGGTATGAAAGGGGAATACAAACAACAACATAATTGAATTCCCACAGGAATCCAAGCAACACAAACCACGGAACCCCCCCCCCCCCCCCAAACTTCACGAGAAAACAACCCAGCCAAGGCCCGAAGAGGCAGCCGCGAAAACCCAAGAGGCCAAGCACGGAACCGAGGCACCAAGGCACGGAAAAGGCCACCCAGCACGGAAAGCCAGCAGCCCACCGAGGAAGCCAAGGAGCCAAGGCATGAAAACAACCAACCCGTGGAAGCCAAGGAGCCAAGCACAAAAAACAACCAACCTAGGGATTCCAAAATGGGACAAACTAAAATTTAAGATATAAAAATTATAAATAAAAATTACATAATTAAGATAATTAATGAAGTAAAACTTAGCTAATAATGAGCTAACTCTTAATTCAATAAATAAACTAAAAACCAGCTCATAAATGAGCTAAATTTCAGCTCAAAATTTATTAAGCTAGTAAGCTCAAGGGAAGTCAAAACCAAATATTTTTGGGTTTGGTTTGACCCCCCCCCCCCTCCCCCTGCCTACATCAGACTTCCCTTCTTGAGAACTCATCTCCCGATGAGTTAGCTTTTGTTTTCTTCTGAGGAGGTGAAGGCAGAGCATCCAGTTCTTTAATCTTTTCTTCATATTTCTTCAGGTTATCTTCTCGTTCTTTCAGAAATTGATCTTCTAAACGCTGCTTCTTCTTCGTGTACCTTTCTGTACACAAGTGCATCCATGATTAAAGTTTGTATAGTTCATACAACAGAGGAGTAGTTGATTTTGATAGAATCTATCTATCCATGGAAAAAGGATATTCAATTTCATCTAGCTTGCTTTCTTCGATCTTTTTTGTTTTTTTCCATTTTTAAGTAACTCAAAAAAAAGAAGACTCAACCTAAAAAAAATTAGACTCACAAGATTCACACAACTCGCAAGACTCACAAGACTTGACTTGACAAACCAAATTAAAAACTTAGGACTTCCTAACTTGCTCTGATACTAAAAATGATGCGAGCAAAAATCTCCCTGGGGAGAGGGACCCCAAGAAAATTATTGATCACAAAAAAAGACAACACACTTAGCTAATTATAGGGAAGAACAAACTCTTACATTTCAAATTAGAAAAAACACACTTACAAACTTGACTCTAACAAGACAAGACTCTTACAAACTTGACTCAACCAAGACACCTTAAAGAAGCTTTCCAAAAGAAGAAGGATACAGATGGGGTGTAAACTTGCGGAGAGACGAAATAGATTAGAAGTCGAGAAGAAGGGTAAAAGTACTCGCAAGTCTTTCCTAGAGGAGATAAAAGAAGGTGGACAAAGCTCGCAAGCTTCTCCAAGAAAATCCCAAGGATTCTTTTTCAAAAATTCATATATCATTCTCTTTAAAACATTACAAAATCCCTCATATTTATAGATATGAAAGGGGAATACAAATAGCCACATAATTGAATTCCCACAGGAACCCCCCCCCCCCCAAACTTCACGAGAAAACAACCCAGCCAAGGCCCGAAGAGGCAGCCGCGAAAACCCAAGAGGCCAAGCACGGAACCGAGGCACCAAGGCACGGAAAAGGCCACCCAGCACGGAAAGCCAGCAGCCCACCGAGGAAGCCAAGGAGCCAAGGCATGAAAACAACCAACCCATGGAAGCCAAGGAGCCAAGCACAAAAAACAACCAACCTAGGGATTCCAAAATGGGACAAACTAAAATTTAAGATATAAAAATTATAAATAAAAATTACATAATTAAGATAATTAATGAAGTAAAACTTAGCTAATAATGAGCTAACTCTTAATTCAATAAATAAACTAAAAACCAGCTCATAAATGAGCTAAATTCCAGCTCAAAATTTATTGAGCTAGTAAGCTGAAGGGAAGTCAAAACCAAATATTTTTGGGTTTGGTTTGACCCCCCCCCCCCCCCCCCCTCCCCTCCCCCTGCCTACATCAGACTTCCCTTCTTGAGAACTCATCTCCCGATGAGTTAGCTTTTGTTTTCTTCTGAGGAGGTGAAGGCAGAGCATCCAGTTCTTTAATCTTTTCTTCATATTTCTTCAGGTTCTCTTCTCGTTCTTTCAGAAATTGATCTTCTAAACGCTGCTTCTTCTTCGTGTACCTTTCTGTACACAAGTGCATCCATGATTGAAGTTTGTATAGTTCATACAACAGAGGAGTAGTTGATTTTGATAGAATCTATCTATCCATGGAAAAAGGATATTCAATTTCATCTAGCTTGCTTTCTTCGATCTTTTTTGTTTTTTTTTCATTTTTAAGTAACTCAAAAAAAAAGAAGACTCAACCTAAAAAAAATTAGACTCACAAGATTCACACAACTCGCAAGACTCACAAGACTTGACTTGACAAACCAAATTAAAAACTTAGGACTTCCTAACTTGCTCTGATACTAAAAATGATGCGAGCAAAAATCTCCCTGGGGAGAGGGACCCCAAGAAAATTATTGATCACAAAAAAAGACAACACACTTAGCTAATTATAGGGAAGAACAAACTCTTACATTTCAAATTAGAAAAAACACACTTACAAACTTGACTCTAACAAGACAAGACTCTTACAAACTTGACTCAACCAAGACACCTTAAAGAAGCTTTCCAAAAGAAGAAGGATACAGATGGGGTGTAAACTTGCGGAGAGACGAAATAGATTAGAAGCCGAGAAGAAGGGTAAAAGTACTCGCAAGTCTTTCCTAGAGGAGATAAAAGAAGGTGGACAAAGCTCGCAAGCTTCTCCAAGAAAATCCCAAGGATTCTTTTTCAAAAATTCATATATCATTCTCTTTAAAACATTACAAAATCCCTCATATTTATAGATATGAAAGGGGAATACAAATAGCCACATAATTGAATTCCCACAGGAATCCAAGCAACACAAACCACGACCCCCCCCCCCCCCAACTTCACGGGAAAACAGCCCAGCCAAGGCCCGATGAGGCAGCCGCGGTGTCACACCCCAGTTTGACTTACTCTCTAACAAACAAACTAGAGTATAACAGAGAAGAAAATAAATCTAACTAGGCTCTCTTAACAGGTCAACCTATCAACTACGAACATCATAATGGAAGTGTACTTTACTGAACATCAACAGAATTAAAATAAATACAGAGCTCTACTCACACTTTTGAAATTTACTTACATACCAAAAGATCTATACAGCTATCCTTCAGATCTCCTCTAAGATCCCTTTGTACATCAAAACATATATACACCAAAAAGGAACGGTCACCTCTTTCTCGCCTAGCACCCTACGGGCTCCTTTCCCTTACCTGCAGTATAACCACTACAAATGAGCTATGGCTCAATGAAATACACAAGCAATGTATAAAAAATAATAATAGCATTTTAACCATTTAGAAAGACATACCATTTATGACCAAATAATAATATGGTTAGAGCACCATTCACATGGATCACCAAAAAAAAAATATAACAGTACACTTTCATTTTGCTAATTGTTCAACACCCTTATTAACTTATCATATGATGGCTATAAGCTTTTGCACCCTTTTAGCTTTTCAATTCAAGGTTGGGTCTAGATTCCCAACTTTTAGAATTAAAGTTGTTCTCTCAATTCAGAGTTGGGTCCAATTCCCAATTTCTAGATTTGAGAGTATAGGCTTACCTCGTCAGGTCTTTCGCCTTTACTTGTGCGGGCTTATCCCCCAACATATGGCTTAAATCACCTTCCTAATAGTAATCATTTTTTTTTCATGACATAAGCTAGTATACATAATACTTTACGAATAATCATAGTCATGAAAGCTGAAATACATTGAAGAAAATTTGAAATAAATGCTATCCACCATAATAGATATGAATTGCAATCAAAGAAAACAATTATTAATTTCTATAGCATTGTAAGGTATCTCACCTCCCTTGAAATTCGTTCTTCTTGGTCTTGTTTCCTCCTCCTTTTATACACTACCTCAATTGAATTCTTCATTCGACCAAATTCTTTTCCTAGACTTTTTGCAATTCCCCTCCTGAATACATAAATTATTAACATCTGAATTCAGCCATCAAATTCATGATTTCAGTTATATAAATTAATCCTTAATCCAACAATTTAAATCTGATTTTTATTATATAAAACCATCCACAATTTATTTGAACTCCTAAATCATTTCTTCTTTTTTTTCTTTTTACTCTTCTTTCTCCTCTTTCCTTCTAAAATTCAGTAATCCCTAACAACTAACTTCAATACTATTTATCGGATAACACAAATGCTTGTAAAACATATGCTTGTACAAAGAGTTTTCTGATTTCAGATAACACATATGCTTGACTTTTAAATCACTTTATCAAATCAATAATTATACATGCTCCTAAATATTTACCTTAGAAAGCATAAACACGCAGCAACCTATTTCTCCTCTGCATTCTCTCCCAACAGCTCCGCTGAATCCTTTCTCCTGCTCACCCACAACGTCCAACTTCAAAGAACGGTGGGTAGGAAATAAATACTGAGCCTTTAACATCCACTACTCGGTTATTACTTAAACAAATAAATAAATAAATAAATAAACTCTCTCAGCCGTACACACCATACATTATAATATAGATATTATTAATTCCACTAACTCTTGCATTCCACTAAGCTGTAATGCTAACCGTTGGATGGACTAAGGAAAAGATCAGCCAATGCATGCTAACCTAAGTGGAATCCTTGAATTTAGAATCTGAATTGCATTAATTCTTCATATACATAATACATGGATTTGACTCAACTGTTTAAATCATAATAAGTTAATTATAAACAGTTAAATACATTAGCTGTACCATTAGTACAATTTATTAAATTAGATAATTAGATTACTATTCTATGCATACTTCCACACGTCAAACTAGTTGATTTTATATATTTTTCTTTTAAAAGTAGAATTTAATAAAAATCAATATACATTTAGAGAAAGTATATACTTACATTTATTTTGAATATTCGGATATTATACGCGGAAACCTAAGAGGCCAAGCACGGAACCAAGGCACGGAAAAGGTCACCCGGCACAGAAAAGGCCACCCGGCACAGAAAAAGCCACCCAGCACGGAAAACCAGCTGCCCACCGAGGAAGCCAAGGAGCCAAGGCACGGAAACAGCCAACCCGTGGAAGCCAAGAAGCCAAGCATGGAAAACAACCAACCTAGGGATTCCAAAAGCCATTTTAGAATTCCAAGGGACAAACTAAAATTTAAGATATAAAAACTATAAATAAAAATTACATAATTAAGACAATTAATGAACTAAAACCTAGCTAATAATGAGCTAATTCTTAGTTTAATAAATGAACTAAAAAAACCAGCTCATAAATGAGCTAAATTCCAGCTCAAAATTTATTGAGCTAGTAAGCTCAAGGGAAGTCAAAACCAAATATTTTTTGGTTTGATTTGACCCCCCCCCCCCCCCCCCCCCCCCCCCCCCTTGCCTACATCAAACTCATAAATGGAATGTGCCTTCAACCCTCTTCTATATAACCCTACAAACCGCAGCATATTGAAGTAGGCCGGCGATGTCGCAACATTAAATGGTATGGCATTCTAAAAAAAAAAAAATGCCAATATCCATGCAAACCTGGCGTTGACCCTCTTTTGTACCAGCCATAGGCATCATCTGTGCTTGTCCTCTATCCTTTCCTGGATTAGTCATATACTGGTCCATCGGACCCCGTGCACCTCTATTATGTATAGTAGAGGAAGTGCCCTTTCCACTCTCACTCCTGAAGTAAACACCATGTTCGACCCTTTAATCAAATTGCTCCTGTTGTAAATGTTTTGCCGTGGTACTTTTTTTCATGTAAGCAATAATTTCATCCTTCACCTTGTCCGGCACATTTGCACACGGTGCTACGTTTTTATGAGAGCATAATAGGTGTTCCTTCATGCGGGTTACTCCGTCCTTCACCACTTTCTCACAAAAATTGCATTTCAAATACACATAAGTCTTCTCATCTCCACCTATGTCAACTTGTACACTGTATTTTCAAGAACGGTCCCTCCGCAATGACGTATTAGACTTTTCCTTGCCCTTAACCATATTTTCTAAAGGAAAAAAGCAAATTAAAACAAAAACACTCAAAAAATTTGAAACCCTAGCTTTCCTATAAGTTGAAAAATCATACCCTAAACTTCAAAAAAACTCTAATCAAGAAAGGATGTAGAGGGGCGGCCGGAAATAAAGGGCTCGCCGGCAGGAGAAGCGTCGGAGACGTGCGGGGGTCTGAAGCTTTTTGCGGGATCGGGAACAACAGTTCACGGGATCGGGATGCTTGCGGGATCGGCTTGGACCGGTAGAAGGGAGAGGGATTTTCTTATTTACTTAAAGTGAGCGGGACCCAATCTTTGAGGCGCTCACCTCAAGCAAAATTGCGCAATTGAGGCGCGCCTCACACTGCTTGAGGCGTACGCCTCATCCAAAGCCAAAATTGCTTAGGCCTCAAGGCGTTTTGGGTCCAAATTGCGCAGAGGCGCGCCTCAAGGCACGACTCTTATTGCGCAAATTTAAACTATGGTGTAAACCGATAGATGCTCTTATGAATTCAGCTGCTAAAAAAGGAATTGAAGATAGTTGTGTGACCCAATGGATAAAGATTGGTTTCAAAGATTTGTTTTTAGACTAATCTCTCTCACTCTAGACCTGATATTGGATTTCCAATAAGTGTGGTCAGTATATTTTTGAGTAATCCTACTTAAAAGCATATGAAGTTGTTTTCCAAGATTTTTAGATATTTAAAAATGACTCCAAAAAAGGACAATTCATCAAAACGAACTCAAAGTGGAAGATTGAGGCATTGATGATGGCTGGGCAGGCTCCATGATGGATAATTGGTCCACAGTAGAGTATTATAGGTTTTTGTTGGAAAGATTGTCACCTGGTACATTAAAAAGCAATATGAGGTTACTTCAGGCAGTGAATCAACTAAGACAGAGCAATGACCCATGAAATTGTGAAGAAATGTGATTGAAAAGGCTTATTAATTAATTCCTCATCTCAGGAGAAGAGTCAATAAGACTATTATGCGATAATCAAGCAACAATAAGCATTGCAAAGGATCTTGTGTATTATGACCAGATCAAACATGTCGAGATAGATCGATATGTCATAAAGAGAAAGATTAATAATGGGACCATATCTTTTCCAACTAACTCAAACTAAATTATAAATATTCTAATTAAGGCTTTTCCTCTGATAAATCTTTAGGAATTAAGTTGTAAGCTGGGTACAAAAAAAAAAAGTATTGTTGGAAAAATTTTGTATCTTCAAACGGATTGCATATTTTATAATCGAGTACGGCATAAAAACATGATATATTACCCCGAAGGGTAAAAACACCATTTCCTTATGAACTCAATGATAAAATTTATAATTTAACAGAGATTCCTCACTCGATGTTTGGTCGAGCGGGGTTTATTTTTTTTCTGGGGTACAGACGTCCCATAGGGGCAAGCCCCTATGGTTAATTACATCCCAAGTTTTGGCTTGGGAACTTTTGATTAAACTAGTGGGTTTCTTTCTTTTCTTTTTGAAGTCATTTAAACATTGACTAAATTTGATTTTTGAAATCCATGAAAGTCTTATTTAAACGATTTGGTCCTTTAGGAATTTCAATGAGGAGTTGATCAACTTAGAATCAGATTTTGGAATGAGAGCCAAGGGAGGTGAAGTAGGAGCACTTGATTCTGAGGAAAACTCAGAGGTGCTCAAACTATCTTATGTTGGGCTTTATATTTTTTAATCTAATTTTGGTTTAAGTTGATATTTTAATTAGAGTTGTGGCTTACATTCCAACAACACTTATTTAAGGGATTGCTCGAAAGGTGAGGGCTTATAAGGTGATTTGGAATCAACCAATGCCTTAGACCCTAAAACTAAGGTGAGGACTACCGATAGGTAGTGCATCGAACCTAAATCTAACGATTACAAAAGGGACTTACAAATTACACCTCACATGAGGCATAATCTGTCCGCCCTCTGGATTTATTGTCCCGCCTGGAAGGGACTACCAGCTAGACCCACATAGTCGCTTTTAAAACCATGTGTCTTGGTCTCAATACAAATGTAGAGTGGATGGTTGTTTTATTTAGAAGGTATGACTTATAACTTGACTTTGAGGCCAAGATGCTTAATTATGTGGGTATGCATATGTTGACTTGAGAAAAATAGATTTTTATTATATAATCCTTAAATGAGGGTTTTCTATATGCAACACATTTAAGCTATGCATGATTATTTTAATTTTTAGAAAACTTAGCTTCTTGAAGGGAGCCATGCAATACTTTCTTATTTGTTAGAAAATCATGAAGCCTAAATCAATTTTTAGATTGATTATGTTTTAATAGTTAGAAATCTTATTTTGTCCTAAGAGCCTACCATATCAAAAGTCTAAGCCACACCTAAGCAAAAGTAAAGAAAAAAACATAGTAAAAAGATGCATTTCTATTGCACAATCAGGTAAACAATCAAACATGTTTTTATTTATGAATAAAGTGCAGAGAATGTAAATAGAGTCCGAGTTATTACAAATAGGTTTGGCAGCTGAGTTGCCTGCCATTATACAACTCAGTCAAATTATTACAGACTGTACTTGTGGGGGGTTCTTCAGGCTCTTGACTTCTGAATGGACATTGGGCTTCACCTTTGCAGGTACATCCTTCTAGTCCATTTCATTCTTTTGCTCCAAACCTCCACAAGTTTGATACAATTACAATCTATTAAATACATGTTTGAAAAGAAAAGAGACGCAAACCTGCAATGGATTAGAGACAATTTATATAATAAAACATTACATTCAAAATTTTGTTTAGCACTTAGAGTGTCAAACATCTGCTTCTACTCTATTGGCCACATCTTTGTGGGGTTTTAAGCAGCACCTGTCATGCAAGCAGTTTATTATTTATGAGCACCCCCCTTTTCGATATGGCCACCTGTAAGAAGAACATGTATATTTTTATACTATCCACTTAAGGGCAAGTGCCCACAACATAGACAATTCAAGGGCAATCACACCACAACATCAAACACATGCGCAGAAAAGAAAAATCCAAATCCTAGCATGCCTAAGGGGTTGTGCACCTAAGTGTGTGAGGCTTGTGTAGCATGTCACACTAAAGGTGTTTGGTTTCATTTTAGAATGAAGATGTTTAATCTTTATCCAAGGGTGATTTTACTTTAAGTTGTTTGTGACTTAAAGATTTTATTTGATTTTTTAAGTGTTTCATATTTAGGAGGGTTGTGAAGAACCCATAAAGTAACCACTGCTTGCTTTTGTGCAAGCCTGTTATTTATGATTCCTAAGATAGAATGATGTATGTATCTCGCCTTTTGAGGGAGATGATTGATCATTGTATCAAAAGGGACTTAAGGGATTTTTAGGTGTTTTTGGAATTCTCTTAGTGTTTGGATAAGAGAATTGTCTATCTAATAGGGTAAGATAGACATGCCTAAAGGATTTCACTTAGGACTTGGTGAAATCCATCCAATATAGTAGAATGAACTTCAACAGAAATGACAACTCCTAAGGGACATCTATAGGTTTAGCATTTTAAATGTCATAGGAAAGATCACTCGATTTGGGTTGAATGAAAGAGGGCACCTAGATTTAGATCTAAGAAGGGTGTTCAACATGTAACTTTTGGGCTACATGTTGAGGGATTCTCCTTAGCTTTTAGAGCTAAGAAGAGAAAGTAGGAATTCAACATTTAGCTTTTGGGCTAGGATAGGGCATCTTCCAAGGCCTTTGGAACCTATAGAAGTGAGAGAAGATTAGTAACTTTGAGGCTACGAATCAAAGAATGTATCCTTGAATTTTGTATTCAAGGAGTTGAGTTTTATTTGCTTAATTTTGATTAGGCAAACAAAGGGTGAGTTACTTATTGAGTTAGCTCAATAAGTGAGAAAGATTTGTAACTTTGGGGTTACAAATCAAGAGGTATTATCATTGAACTTTTATGTTCAATGATGGGTATTTGGTTTGCTAAGTTTGGATCAAGCAAACATGAGAGAATGATGTATAGTTTTGGCCTACACATCAAGGATTCTTTGGACTTTCTGGTGTCCAAAGAAAAGAACTCATTCACCTAGTTTGGGTTAGGAGAATGGAAGAAAATTAGGATTTGATTCATTTGCTTGATATGAGATTATTTGTTGAATTTGGTTCAACAAATAAGTGATTTTGGATTGAACTATTTGTTGATTTTGATCCAACAAATAGAAGATTTGGATGAAACTTTCATACAACTTTTGAGTTGTAGAAAGGAGAAGAGAAGATGCAACCTTGGGTTGCAAGCTTCTAAAACCTCTTTGAATATTTGGAGTTCAAAGAGGGGAATTCATTCTCCCAACTTGGGTTTGAGAGCATGAAGATGGATTTGGAAGCTCTCATACAATCTTGGCTTGTAGGAAAGAGAGAGGGAAATGCAACTTAGAGGTTGCAAATCATATGAATCCTTTGAACATTTGGTGCTTAAAAGAGATGTGTACATTCTCCTAATTTTCAATTTTAGGAGAATGAGTTAATTTTCCAACAACTTTTGGTTTGTAGAAAGGGGGAAATCATGTGCAACTTATAGGTTGCAAGTTAGAGGAATTTCTTTGAGCATTTGGTGTTCAAAGGAAATGACGCACATTCACTTGATTTAGGCTAAGTGAATGAGGAGATTTTCTACACTTTGTTTAGTAGAAAAAAAGGAAAGAATGTGCAACTTAGAGGTTACACATTATTGAGTGCCCTTGAACATTTAATGTTCAAAGGGGGATAATTATTCCCCTAAATTTGGGTTTAGGAGAATGAGAGGACTTTTAATAAACAACATTTGGATTGCATGTTGAAAGGGATTCCTAGGACATTGAGTGTCCAAGGAGGGGTATTCATTTGCCTAAATAGTGGCCAAGCAAAAGAGATGAAAGAACTTGATGTTTGATCTCAAGTTCAAGAGCTTACAACCTTATGCATAGGAAGGTTGGTGGTAGCTCCTAAGGTGAGTTAAAAGTCATGAATGATATATTTGGAACCTTGAGGAGGTTCCAAATGCAATGCATGAGGAGATGATGATTGTTTGTTGACTTTGTCTCAACAAACAAAGGGTTGGAGACTTAAGATTTATTTCTAAATTCAAAGGTTCATATGACGTGGCACTTGGAACCTTGAGGAGGCTCCACTTGCAATGAAGGAGGAATTGTATAGGAAAGAGAGTTCCCTATAATTTGAATGGATGTTTTGGATTCACTTTGGAGAAGGAAGATTGATTTCCTAGGAGGTTTGGAAGACAACTTTTGGTGTTATCTAACGAAACCTAGAGGCATGCAAGTGAATCACCACTTGAATGCCCATGGATAGGTCCTAAGGATCACTTTGCTATGATCTAAGGAGAACCTATGAATGAGTGCATTTGATCTGAAAATTTAATTGATTTGACCCTCCAAATTTGGAGAGATTTCAAAGATGATTTCAATCAATCAATTCGTTATGTGATTTAAAACATAAACCATAAATGTTCATGAAAGATCCCACCACTTCATAAAATAATTAAAACGCACATTTGAACATCCATTAAATTTGGAGAAAACTATAAGTAGCATAGCAATATAAACCTTCTACATGCATGCATTAATTTTGTCATAACATACAAATCTAGAGGACAAACAACTATGCCACATTTAGAGAAGAATTATACACCTCGACATTCGATTTTGAATCAAATGTAATCACCTATCCTATGATTTAGTTGTAGGTGAAGGCGTTGGAGAACAACATGATGCTATTTCATGCATTTGGAGGGCGTTGGATACCAATCCACGACCCTACGCGTATCGGCATGTTCTTTTGATTCTCACATGAGAGCAACTTGGCAAAAATCACCAAATTTCTCCAAGTTCACAAAGAGGACAGCGAGCATGGGATTTCGAGGAAGCATAAATTTAAGTTTCTAAGGGAACTATGGCTTGGGGATATCAACCACACATCAATTGGCCTCGGGGGACCATAGGTGAAAGTTTTTGTGTTTTACCTCACCCGGGTTGTCCTAGCGCTCCAAATTGTTGTCCAAGCCGCTCTCCAAGTTCTAAGTGCTGTTTGAGCCTCTACTCACCGATTCGGAAGGTGGTGGAAATGAACCGGTTGCTGAACCGGTCGCTTCGGTTGAAACTGCAGAGATCATGGATGAACCGGTTGCTGAACCGGTTGCTTCGGTTGAAACTGCAGCAGAGATCATGGATGAACCGGTTGCTGAACCGGTCGCTTCGGTTGAATGGGTTTGTTAAATTCCCATTCATGCGTACATAGTTCTTGCTCTGGTTTCAAGGTAACTTTCTGTCTCCCACAAATGGATTATCAGAAACCAGGAATCTTTAGGGTTTAGGGTTTAGGGTTTAGGGTTTTAGGGTTTAGGGTTTAGGGTTTATCACCAGCGATATAGAGGAATGATCAAGTTCGGGATCAGAAATGTCCCATTGGGGTTCATCACTAGCGATATAGAGGGCAAATTCATTGGAGTCATCGGGTGTAGGTATGTCTGGGGGTAGTGGTTGTGGATTATAACTAGAAAATGCTAAGCGAAGGGAACCATCAAGTCGTTGATGGGTATTTAAAATGGTAGGTACTAAAAGGGCTAGAGTTGTGGTGGATGGTCGAAGATTCCAAGATCGACCTTGTAGTTCAGTAATCGTGTGGCGTCGTCCTGGGATAACAGAAATGCCATGGGACGCGAGATAATTAGCAACTCCGGAGATATTATATCGGAAACCAGTCTGACTGGTGTTCGTAAGTCGAGCAACAAGAGCTCGGGTGATTAATAAATTGGATTCGCCACCTTGCCATTCATCGTATCCATGGGTCATAATGACAAGTTCGATATGATGAAGAAAGTCATGGATAGAGAGCATAAGGTTAGGAGCGATGTAAACGAGTTGCGTACCAGATGAGAGGTCAATTTCCATTGTTCCAATAATGGATACATCAGATCGCCAGCGAGTATCTCGTAGCACAATCAATGCAGTAGTACCGGCGTCACGTCTATGAAGGGTCTGAACACGGACCATGATAAGACCAAGATGAATATGTTGCATACCTTCATGGACCAGTCGTTGATAGGATTGTTGGCGGATAAATGGTAGATTTACTTGATTTTCATCAAGTGCAAGTACCCGTTCTTCGGTGTAGTGTTGGTAAACACGGTGATGTTGGGATGTCCAGCCATCTTCATAAAGTGTTTCTGCTGGGACTAAATTTGCTCTTCGTCGTTGAGAAAGTTGTAATTCTGCTTCTGGGTCTAGTTGGCTTTCTAGGGTTGCTTGGTACTGGCGTCGTCGAGGTAACCTTTGTTGAAGTTCATAAGCCATGCGTGATCGGAGTCGATATCCTCGAATTTGATCTTCAACAGTTTCTGGAATGATTGGTGTAGTTCTTCGTTCGGGAAGAGTATTTGTTTGAGTGGTACTCATTTTGTTCTCTTTTGTTCTTCAAGAAAAATTTTCTTTGGGTCTTTGAAGACAAACAATTGCCCTTTGTTTTGAGTTTTAATAGTTTTTCTTTCATTGCTTCCAAGATTAAGAGCTTGTAGTTTATCTTGTAATGAAGCTAGTGATTGTTCAAACGAGTCTGAAGGTGCTTTGTGTCCTTTGAGTTGCAGAATTTGTTCTTCAAGATCTTTAGTTCGTTCAAGATTGATAAGTAGCAGCTGAATTATTGTATTATTTTGTTTTATAAGTGTTCTGAAACAAGTTTCAGTATTTGGACATGATTCACCCAAATTGAAAAGAAAACCTGGATATATTGGCGTATGGCATTTGAACCAGAATTTGAGCATCTAATCAACATCGCTGATGATCCCCAAAATGTACTCTCCCAAATTCGACAAATCATCACACTTGAAGATCCATACCAAGGATCTACCGAAGAACAGAATCGAGCATATCTGGACCTGGAAAGATTATCCTGTGATCAAATTAAAAATATGTTCGAATACATGAACGACTACAAAGTCCTTGCGGCCAAATCAGGAAGGATGTACATCAGTTCCGAATTATCAGAAAAATTCTTCAAAAAGATGCCGCCTATCCTTGGAGAAGAAGTAGAAAAGGCCTTTAAAGAACGTCATCCAGGTAATACCATTGGCGTATTACCACGCATCAAGTTTACATACCAATACCTAGCTGATCTCTGTAAAAAGGCCGCTATTCAACGAGGAATTAAAGATCTGATGAAGAAAGTGCTGAAAAGCCATCTAAGAAGGTACTAAACCGCTTATACAATATTATTATCCCTTTCGAAATACATGGCAGGGTCCACATATTAGATGAAAAAGTCTTGCGAAAATTTGAAGATTTTGGCTTGTAATATTGGAACGGGTAAGAGGAAGATGCATCTGGTTTGGCGGCTAAAGAAGTTGCTGGAGGATAGTTTACGGGTCCCATAACAGGTTCATTTGGAGGGAGATAATTGGATGATACAGATGCATACAGATTTTCAGCTTTTGTAGCCATCTTTTTGAGTTGTGGGTAATCAAGCTCTTCGAGGTGATTTTGAAGGGTAAAACATGTTTGGGTTGGTACAGCTATGGTTTGTGGTATTGAGGGTGTTGGGGATGATGGAAGTTCGTCGCCCCAGCCTGTGGGTGTGACTGTTAGTTTTGGGATAGATGTATAAGCAGGGGGTGTATAATACACCAGGTAATCATATTTACCAGAAGGTTGGCCAAGTGTGCCAACGTGGGAATGCTTATTTTCGTATTGATTCCATATGACGCTTTCAACCGAAGCGACCGGTTCAGCAACCGGTTTATCCATGATCTCTGCTGCAGTTTCAACCGAAGCGACCGGTTCAGCAACCGGTTCATCCATGATCTCGCGTCCCATGGCATTTCTGCTATCCCAGGACGACGCCACACGATTACTGAACTACAAGGTCGATCTTGGAATCTTCGACCATCCACCACAACTCTAGCCCTTTTAGTACCTACCATTTTAAATACCCATCAACGACTTGATGGTTCCCTTCGCTTATCATTTTCTAGTTATAATCCACAACCACTACCCCCAGACATACCTACACCCGATGACTCCAATGAATTTTCCCTCTATATCGCTGGTGATGAACCCCAATGGGACATTTCTGATCCCGAACTTGATATTCCATTCCGGATCCCGATGATGATCCTTTCTCAGATCTACTGTATCTCTATACCTATCTCAGTGAGCCTCTACTCACCGATTCGGAAGGGGGTGGAAATGAACCGGTTGCTGAACCGGTCGCTTCGGTTGAAACTGCAGAGATCATGGATGAACCGGTTGCTGAACCGGTCGCTTCGGTTGAAACTGCAGAGATCGTGGATGAACCGGTCGCTTCGGTTGAAACTGCAGCAGAGATCATGGATGAACCGGTTGCTGAACCGGTCGCTTCGGTTGAAACTGCAGCAGAGATCATGGATAAACCGGTTGCTGAACCGGTCGCTTCGGTTGAAAGCCTCATATGGAATCAATACCAAAATAAGCATCCCCACGTTGGCACACTTGGCCAACCTTCTGGTAAATATGATTACCTGGTGTATTATACACCCTCTGCTTATACATCTATCCCAAAACTAACAGTCACGCCCACAGGCTGGGGCGACGAACTTCCATCATCCCTAACACCCTTAATACCACAAACCATAGCTGTACCAACCCAAACATGTTTTACCCTTCAAAATCACCTCGAAGAGCTTGATTACCCACAACTCAAAAAGATGGCTACAAAAGCTGAAAATCTGTATGCATCTGTATCATCCAATTATCTCCCTCCAAATGAACCTGTTATGGGACCCGTAAACTATCCTCCAGCAACTTCTTTAGCCGCCAAACCAGATGCATCTTCCTCTTACCCGTTCCAATATTACAAGCCAAAATCTTCAAATTTTCGCAAGACTTTTTCATCTAATATGTGGACCCTGCCATCAGCCCATAATAATCAAGGAGTCCTCCTCATCTTGCTTGATGATTTTTCACTTTATGATGATGTAATTTCCCGATGGGAATCCATCACATTAAATCTCCTCAGTGAGAAACAATTCCCTGATAACCGATCAAAAGTATTATTCATTGAGAATTTACTTCGGGAAATTGAAAAGAAAACCTGGATACAATGGCGTATGGCATTTGAACCAGAATTTGAGCATCTAATCAACATCGCTGATGATCCCCAAAATGTACTCTCCCAAATTCGACAAATCATCACACTTGAAGATCCATACCAAGGATCTACCGAAGAACAGAATCGAGCATATCTGGACCTGGAAAGATTATCCTGTGATCAAATTAAAAATATGTTCGAATACATGAACGACTACAAAGTCCTTGCAGCCAAATCAGGAAGGATGTACATCAGTTCCGAATTATCAGAAAAATTCTTCAAAAAGATGCCGCCTATCCTTGGAGAAGAAGTAGAAAAGGCCTTTAAAGAACGTCATCCAGGTAATACCATTGGCGTATTACCACGCATCGAGTTTACATACCAATACCTAGCTGATCTCTGTAAAAAGGCCGCTATTCAACGAGGAATTAAAGATCTATCTATCTGCAAGAAAATCCCGGTGCCTGGATATTATAACCATCAGAAGAAGTTTGGATTACGGAAATCCAAAAACTACAAAGGTAAACCTCATTATTCCCATGTAAGAGTTATCAAAAACAAAAACAAACCAAGAAGTACCAAATACAGATGTTATATCTGCGGGGAAGAAGGGCATTTTGCTCGAGAATGTAAAAGTAAACAAGGAAATATGGCCAGAGCAGCCATAATCAGCAACCTTGATTTGCCCGAAAATTATGACATACTATCTGTAGATCTTGATGTGGAACCATCTGATGCTATTTGTAGCATCTCAGAAGGAGAAGGAGCTAATACACTAGTGCATATTCGAAATGCACTTGAGAACACTCCAGATGAATTCTTGTTCATGATGAATGAAGACCTCGGGTGGAGACAGAAAGTTACCTTTAAACCAGAGCAAGAACTATGTACGCATGAATGGGAATTTAACAAACCCATTCAAGGAGCCTTTGCTAAATGCACATACTGCTCTATCAACTCAAATAACAAAATGAGGATGCATTGTCCTCAATGTAAAATAACGGCATGTCCCATGTGTGTCTTATTTTACTTCTCCATTATAATTCCCAGAGAATTGATACTACAACCATATCAATCCAGGGAAAAATTGATTCATGAATTAATCAAATATTCAGATCACCTTGTCGAAGAAAACCGACGCTTAAAGGAGCAAATAGACCAACTGTTGACAGAACGGTTGGAACAATCTCGGCAAGAGTTACATTTATATGATGAAGGAAAGCACAATAAAAATGATGAAGAAACAGATGTCAAAAAAGCAAGAATTATGACAGAAACAGCTAAAGAAAGTGCTGAAAAGCCATCTAAGAAGGTACTAAACCGCTTATACAATATTATTATCCATTTCGAAATACCTGACGTTCCAGGATTTAACATCCGAGCCATAGTAGACACTGGGGCAACTTCATGTTGTGCAAATACTGCAGATATACCAGAAGCAGCACGGGAACCATTAAACTATGAGAAAACATTCAGCGGTGTAAACTCTATAAATCAATCACGTATGAAAGTTAAAAATGGTTCTATGATAATTGGTGATAACAAGTTCAGAATCCCACAAATTTACTGTTTTGATATGAGCAGTAAAGATGGAATACAAATGCTTCTGGGATGCAATTTTCTACGAAGCCTAAATGGTGGCGTCCGCATTGAAGGTAATATGATCACTTTTTATAAAGAGATCACACCAGTCTACACAACGCCAGACTTAGAGATTCTCGCGAAGCAGACTGCAGAAGAAGAACTCAACTTTGATATCCACTCCTCACTACAGCCAGAATGGGTATGTAAAAATGTTAACTCCAATCCCTTTCTAACAAAATTTCAATCAATACTGCAACGATTGAAAAACAGTGGTTTTATTGGAGAAGATCCCCTAAAAAATTGGTCGAAAAATCAGATTACATGTAAACTTGACATCATAAATCCCGACCTTACAATTCAAGACAAACCACTAAAACATGTTACACCTTTAATGCAAAATCAATTCAAACGTCATTTTGAAGAATTGCTTAGACTCAAGGTTATCAGACCTAGCTCCAGTCGACATAGAACAATGACGATGATTGTAAACTCAGGCACTTCTATAGATCCATCTACAGGGCAAGAAGTCAAAGGGAAGGAGAGGATGGTCTTCAATTACAGGTCAGTTAATGACAACACTTACAAAGATCAATATTCTCTACCAGGGATAAATACATTACTCAAGAAGATTGGTAACAGCAAGGTATACTCTAAGTTTGATCTTAAGAGTGGTTTTCATCAAGTAGCCATGCATCCAGATTCAATCGAGTGGACAGCATTTATTAGTCCTACAGGCCTGTACGAATGGCTGGTAATGCCTTTCGGATTGAAGAATGCGCCAGCTGTTTTTCAACGAAAAATGGATAAATGCTTTAATAACTGCTCCGATTTTCTTGTTGTTTATATTGATGATATCCTAATCTTTAGCAACACAGAGTCAGATCATAAAAGACATTTGGAGATTTTCCTAAAGATCGTAGAAGAAGAAGGCTTAATCCTATCAGCTAATAAAATGAAGATCGCAGAGAAACAAATCGAATTCTTGGGAGCTGTCATAGGAAACAACAAGATCAAGCTGCAACCACATATTATAAAGAGGATAGCAAACTTCCCAGATGAAAAGCTAAAGGAAAAACAAGGACTCCGATCATGGTTAGGCATTCTAAACTACGCTATAAGTTATATTCCTAACCTTGGCATTTTACTAGGTCCGTTATATGAGAAGACCTCACCACACGGGGATAAGCGAATTAAGGAGCATGATTGGCAACTAATCCGGAAAATCAAAAACCTAGTACAACAGCTGCCAGATCTTGAAATACCACTTGAAGAATCATATATAGTCCTTGAGACAGACGGTTGTATGGAAGGATGGGGAGGAATTTGCAAATGAAAAAAGCATAAACGAGATTCTAAGTGCACAGAAAAGGTTTGTGCATATGCCAGTGGAAAATTTGCTACACTTAAATCTACAATTGACGCTGAAATCCATGCTTGTATGGAAACACTTGAAGCATTAAAAATTCATTATCTAGATAAAGCAGAGATAACCCTCCGAACTGATTGCCAAGCTATCATCGCCTTCTATAACAAATCAGCAGCACACAAACCCTCCCGAGTCCGGTGGTTATCATTTACAGACTACATCAATGGCCTTGGAATAACAATCCGCATTGAACATATCGAGGGCAAAAACAATATCCTCGCAGACAACCTTTCTAGACTAACGTTTGTTTTATGTGCAGGAACCTTATCAGAACCTTCTTCACACTTATTACTCACAGGATGGAACCAACTCCACGAAGCACAGTGTCAAACCGAAAAGGAAAAGAGCCAACTATTACTAATCCAAAGAATCCTCAAACACGAAGGACAGGAAAAAGCTCTGAAGATTACGCACAGATCTACAAGGAGTTTACTCAAGAATACTTCCAACATAGATCTGCCGATCCAACAACTAAATAGCTCAAACGAATCTTTGAAGATTTTGAGCAACCCAGACCAAAGCAAACCGATCCAGACCAAATCAGGCTACGCACAGAGATTTGCACCGAGAAATCCTACACCAAACACTTCAATACCCCATTGAAGTTTCACGACAAAACCAGCTCAGAGGTGTAGCCCGAAGAGTCGAGATTGAACAAACCTACACCGTCCTTAATGAGCTTCGAAGCTTATTATGGATATACACCAACAAGACAGAATACTGCCGACGACTTGTCTCAAAAGACAATTGCTATACTGAACTATTCCAACCTATACGGAATACAGAGGAAACGTTGGCAGGAATAATTGATATGATTGAACAGCTCAACAATCAGTCCTACAAACACATCATTTAAGCAATGGTGGGCCCACTCCACTAAAACTCCACCCAGATGCACATGGCAAAAGCATCTATTATTACTATCAACACATGATATGTTTTCACTTTTTATGCCATTATCACATGGTCTTGTACCTAATTATCAAAACCATGGGCGGATTCCTGGTTTCTGATAATCCATTTGTGGTTTTCTTAAGGCTATATAAGCCAATGTAATATGGGAAGAAAACACACAGCCATCAAAGCTGAAGTTTTCCCCATTAGCTGAAGTCTTCCAGCTAAAGTCTTCTAGATTGTATTGTAAGCTTCCAATCTTACTTAATATTATTATGTTTTCTCTATGCAACATAAAATATTAGAATTTTCTCTATTCCTTTGTTGCATTACGATCCTCTTATGGGACGGATGCAGAAACAGAGAGCCAAAAGCTCTCTCCCCTTTCCTTCTCCCGCTCTCTCTGAGACGGACGAACCGCACGAAGCCAAAAAATGGGGAAGTCGATCGCTCCCCCTCTCCCTCCCGTGCTCTGTCTGGGACGGAACCAAATGGTGAAGCCGAATGGTCCCCCACTCTCCCTTTCGTCTCTTAGAGGCGCACAAGGCACCGCCCAATCAAGCTTCCTCGTTGCGCGAATCGAAGAGTTTGAGCAGGATTGGGATGAAATCTGAGCAATTGATCTCACTTTTTGATTTAAGAATCAAATTCAGTCCAAATTGACAAATTAGGGTTGAAATTGGGTCCGAATTGGACTCAACCCGAACCGATTTGGGTCTGTTTGGATCCGATTGGGTTCAATCAATTTAATTTCATGAAATTGAACTCAAATTAGTGTCGAATCGCGTTGAATTAGGTTTGACGACGCTCGACGGGGTTCGATTTAAATTGATTTGATTTTAATTAAATTAAATTAGGTTTAATTTAATTAAATTGAGGCTCAATTTGGATCAATTTTGCCTCGACGACTTTCGATCGAATCAATCGAACACGATCGAGCCTAGTCGGGCTCGACCAGAGTCGGGTCGATGTGAAATATGCGTCAACAAGTATCTTCTAGCTTGAAGTGGAATATTGAAATTCGAATGTTATTGTATTTATGGTAGCATATAGATGAAAGAATATTATTGTATTTATGAGAGCATACAAAATTACAAATTAAAGGATTTATTGGTTTCCTTTAGTAGTTTTTGGTAGATTATCATCATAATTCATCTTATTTTATATTTGTTTTGCGATTTAGAACAATTTGATTTGTTCTAATAAGAGGAAAGTGATTTCTTTATTTCCTCTATAATAATCTTTTCCTCAGCATTATTCTATTATTGCATTTTATAAGAATTCTCCTATTGAATTTCTATACCCAACTATGATGCACGGACACGAACACGAACACGGCGACACGGACACGACACGACATAGAAACGGGTTGGTTTTTTTTTAAATATTGGACACGGGTACTGCGCGGACACGACAATACATTTTTTTAAATAGTGTATATATATATTAATGTAATATCATATTAAAAATGACAAACAATAATAAATGAATAACATGATAACTCGTCTAACTTATAATATAAAATATTTAGTACAAAATATCTAGTACAACCACAAAAATATAAGCAAATAATCACTTACTACAACATCAAGCATTCAATCTTCAACTACTAGGATTAACTTTAGAGGTTTGTTTTTTGCCTTCAATATCATCATCATTGAATATCACTGTTTTCAACTCTGGTTCAACAAAAGAAAGATTTGTAATTATGCAAAAAAACATGAGATGAAAATACCTTCACTGTCAAAGAGAAATGAAAATGAGAATATTCGAGGAATGGATATTAAATGCAGACGTTGATTTGGTGTTGTGGATAGGAAATAAGAAATTTAGTTTAAATCTCGTCAAATATAAGAAATTATATTTTAAAAAAATTATAAAATATTTAAGGTACGCACGTTTTCGGCGTGTCCAATTTGTTTTTAATATTTTTTTAATCGGACACGTTTTCGGCGTGTCCGTCGTGTCAGACACGGTGTCGGACACTGCACGTCTCTTTTAGGAGAAGTGTCGGTGCATCATAGATACCCAATATTTTCTCTATAATTGTGCCTCTCGGAGAAATTTGATGCCTTATAGCTAACGTAGGAATGATGGAAGAGAACAACAGTGATGAGCTACAAATATTACACTTATAGGTCCGTTTTTTTGCTATTGAAATTGTATTCATCTTGTTTTCTATTTGCATGAATCAAGCCTTGGCATAGTGGTTTATACCTCCATTTCTTTCCTTGAGGTTTTGTGTTCAATCTCTACTCCCCACTTTGATGTTGTTATCTTGAAAAAAATCAAATGGTTGTTGTCTATTATCTTTTATATTAAATAATTTGATACTTTTGTATCTTTCTTTGTAATAGGGCCTTGTGCCCGCCCCTTTTATATATAGTATATGGGATGGGTTTCTATTATATATATATATATATATATAAATTCTATTATCTATTTACTTCAACAACATTGGGGAAAGTTCATGATTCGCTTAGCTTTGGTTAAATGAAGAATCAAATATTTCATTTCACAAAAGTTATAAGTAATATTCATAAACTATTTAAGTGACCTATTGACATTTATATGCTTGTGTTGGGTTGGGTTTTTAATAGGATGTGGCATATGATGGGAATTAAAGAATAAAACACGAGATGGTTTCCCGTCCCTAATAATCCATTAGGATGTGGCATATGATGGGAGTTAAAGAATAAAACACGAGATGGTTTCCCGTCCCTAATAAACCATCTTTCAATCCATGGTAAAATTAGTCTTGAAAATAAAAGCCCGTTAATTAGTAATATTATGAATAAATGGGATTAATTGTGATTGGATTATATTTTGAAATTTTGAGCAACTAATTGTGGAGATGCTTTAAAAAAATTTAGTTTAAATTTAATTTCAAATAATGAAAATTTTGTTGAGATTTCCTGCGGGTAGTTGAAGGAATCTAGGCGATAAAACTAAGTGGAGAGAAAAAGTAGAGGGGGACAGACGATTCTTTTTGGGCTCGCTATAAGAGGGAGAAAACATTGGGGAGAGGGAAAACATAAAAAATGGTTGCAATCGAGCACAAAATGCTAACCGTTGAAATCTCAAATATATAGAAAATATTACTTTCACGTGCAAAATAATGAGAAATTAATGAAAATGAAATTGAAGTAACAGGAAATTCACTTTGATATCAAATTGACGTAGGCTATGCAGTAAAATTGTTAAAATAGTGTTATATATGGAATAAACACAATAAAATAAATCATTACAATGACAAACTTTCAAATTTAAGACTTCAGGTTGTTGGAAAATCCTCCATACAAGAAAAAAAGTCACACAAGCGATGCATAAAATTGTCATTATTTCCATAATCCAAGACTAATTCTAAAAGTCCATACATAACATCCTATTTATAGAGAAACTAAAACGTAATTACACCATTCATGTATTGACTAGTTCAACTCTTTGAGTTTGACTTCTGAAAAGTTGAGTCCACTTGAACCGATTTGCCGGTTGTATTGCATAACTTACGAAGTTATACTAAACTGGCTGGTAGTTTTGATCTGTTAAAGGACATGTGACGTGTAATTCCTAATTTATTAATGTCTAGTTTGCATTTACACTAGTCTAATTATAATTAATATTCCAGCATTAAGTCGGTAGTGACAGTATTCTAGATATTTGTGCTTATTCTGCAAAAATTTGAGTAAAAATCATTTTAACGAAGCGCAGGAAGGAATTCATTAAACTAAGGAAAATATGTCAATCTTTGTTAAAACTTGGTTATGATGGTGACAAGATGTTGAAAGACATAGATGAAGTCGATCATATGGACAGTCCTAGCTTCAGTGGATGCCCTGTATCTCCACAACTTAAAGAAGAAGAATTTGTGGAGCAGCCTTTCTCCCATGAGGATTATGGTGACGTAGAGCATACTCTCACTGATGAAGCCTCTACTTCCGGACCTCGGAGTATGACAACTCATATGAGCATTCCCTTAGAAGGATCGACGAAGTCTCAAGACGGTGCATCTGATGATAAAAGTAACATCACTTGTGCTAATGCGCTCGAAGATCAAAATGAGGTTGTTCAAGTTGATCAGACAAATCAGATGGGTCACTTCAAGAGTGAGATCACAAAGGTTGGTTTGTACACAGGTGAAACTGAATCTTCTGACTCAGATACCTCATCAGAAGAGAGTGGGAGAACTTCAATAGCCTCCACCACGCAAGACAGTAAGGAAGCTAATTCTCGATATGCTAAGACAAATTCTCACAAATATAGTGTTTCTAAATCTTCACAGACCGTCGAAGACTTCACAACATGGCGGCGCATCATCCGTTTAGATGCGGTGCGAGCCAATGCAGAGTGGGTCATTTATGCACCAGCACAGGCTGCTGTCTTGGAGGAAAAGGCTCTCGAACTTGCCGAGGCTGTTGGTCTAAAGGACTATGACCACCTGGAGCCTTACATGATCTTTCATGCTGCTCGTCTTGTTGTAGTTCTTGAAGCATATGCAATATATGACCCAGATATTGGATACTGCCAAGGGATGAGCGACCTCTTGTCACCCATAATCTCAGTAATGGAGGAAGATGATGAGGCATTTTGGTGCTTTGTGGGATTCATGATGAAAGCACGCCATAACTTTAGGCTTGATGAAGTCGGCATTCGCAGGCAGCTCAGCATTGTCTCTAAGATCATCAAGTTCAAAGACCCTCACCTGTACAAACACTTGGAGAAGCTTCAAGCTGAGGACTGCTTCTTTGTTTATAGAATGGTGGTGGTGCTTTTCCGGCGGGAGCTCGACTTTGAGCAGACAGTGTGCTTATGGGAGGTGATGTGGGCAGACCAGACAGCGATTCGGTCTGGTTTTGGGACATCGGCTTGGTCGAGGATAAGGTCCCGGGCGCCTCCGACCGATGACTTGCTTCTCTATGCGATTGCGGCGTGTGTCCTTCAGAGGAGGAAGTTGATCATTGAGAGGTACAACAGCATGGAAGAGATACTAAGAGAATGCAACAATATGGCAGGTCATTTAGATGTGTGGAAGCTTCTTGATGATGCTCATGATCTGGTTGTAAACCTCCATGACAAGATCTCATGATCCAATATTTCCTTCTTGGCTTTGTCTCTCCCTTCCTCTTCCCTGATAGCTTTTGCCTTCACGTTCAAGGTGTTGTTTATTCTAGTGTCTAATGGACCTTTTTCTCATGAGGCGCTCAGGCTGCGCTTTTCTAAAGAAAAGTTGATTTTCCTGTAAGGGTCCACAACTCTATTTTATTGCTAGAATTTTTGCTATATTAAAATATATGATCTCTTTTTCAGATGATACAATCAAAATTCCTTCATGCCTTATGATGCAGAGAAAAATTGTATCAAATATCTTATTTCAAATTATATTAGGATAGTTTTAAATTTGTCGCAAGACTGATTGATACAATTTTTTCATATAAATTATTAATTTAAAGCAAATTTAATGATATTTAAGCCCATTCTGAGACAATCATAGTAGGATTTTTTCAGATTATTCTTCTTATTATTATTATTATTAATCTAAAAAAAATTACTACAATTGTATCAGATTAATTGTTATTATTATTATATTATTATTGTGTGATGGAAAAGTTCCCCTCAAACTTAAAAAGGAAAAATTCTATAAGATGGTGGTGAGGCTTGCAATGCTATGTTGGCCATTAAAAGAGAAGCATAATACTAAGTGTTGCAAAGATGAGGATTCTCAGGTGGAATATAAGATTAGAGAGAGTCGCCTTAGATGATCTGGTCATATAAAATTGTGGCTTCCTAATGACCTGGTTAGAAAAGTATATGTATTAAATTTGACTTGTGTTAAGAAAGATAAAAATATAATTAAAAAGACTTGGTTAGAAAATATTAGAAATGATCTTTCTTTATTAAATTTAAACGAGAATTTAAATTTTAGGAGGATAATAGAGGAAAAAGATTCATGTAGCTGACTCAACGTTGTGTAACAAAAACTTATTTTTGTTGCTGTATTGTTATTATTATTATTATTATTATATTAGAATTGAGATTTGGGCTAGCTCTGCATGAATAAAATAGCAAATTTCTTCATGTTTTTTGTGAAACCATAGAACAAAAGATTGAACAATTTTCATATTATTATTATTATTATTTATACTCACGCCAACCAGGGCACCAAAGTAGGTGCAATTTAGGTGGGTATATGATCTGTTGTGACTAGAAGGGAGACTCCATGTGCTATATGAGCCAAAGGAAAATTTTCAATTTTTAGAGGGACAAATTGCACTAAAAAAGATCGGCTATGAGTAAAAATAAAATTCGGGGGAAACAAAGGTAATCCAGCCAACGCATAGTATATGAATTCAGTAGTGGGAACAAAGGTAATCCAGCCAACGCATGCACTCTTAGGTTTCGTTTGGGAAGACTTTCTTATTGTTTCTTAAAGTGACTTTCTAGTACAAAAATTAAAATTTTTGTACTAGAAAGCCGCTTTAAAAAATAGTAAGAAAGCCGTCTCAAATGAAGCCTTAGTCAACAAATTCTTTCAGCAACTTGATAACAATATGTAATACAGTGAACTGGACATTTTGAAATTCCCATTTCCTTCAATAGAAGTTTGCCTACTCTGCTTTGGTGTAGTATCTGACAACAAAAGCAAGGCCCAGTATCAAGATGGGAACCAGGAACTGCAATATCTTGATGACAAAGTCTGAGGTTTTATCAGGATTGTATGGTGCTTGCTGGGGAGGAACATAGGCACGTTTAGCTGGAACAGTCGAAGCATCAATCTCTCCTATGCAGTATTTGTGTATCATATCTCTTGCGGAGTCACTGTGGCCTACATCTTCAAAGTCATTTGTTGCATCTTTCCCTGCAAAAAATAAAAGAAAATGCAAAATAGAGAATGAATTTTGGATTATATTCTATATATGCAAATGAATGATTTTGCACGAGTTTTGCTGCAAATCTAAAGAGAAGAACCAGTGGGAGAGATTATGGGTGTTTTCCACAGAGTCAACCTAACATAGATTCAGGCCTCGTTTGTTTTGGCTTTTTTTTTTCTTTTCCGTTTAGAAACGGCAAAATTATTTTTTTATCTTTGTTTGGATGGTTTCAAGAGAAGTGCTATGGAGAGTTCTTGAAAAGAAAGGAGTTAATAATCCTTATATTCAAATCATTAAATATATATATATGCAGGAGCTATTACTTGTGTTCAAACACAAGGTGGTTTGACCAAGTAATTCCCTATTTCAGTTGGGTTACATCAAGGATCAGCCTTAAGCCCGTATCTTTTTGCTTTAGTAATGGATGTCCTCACTAGACATTTGCATGATGATGTACCTTGGTGTATGCTTTTTGCTGATGATATTATTCTTGTTGATAAGACTAGATAGGGAGTTGAAAGTAAACTTGAATTATGGAGGTCAACATTAGAGACTAAAGGTTTTCACTTGAGTAGATCTAAAATGGAATTTATGGAGTATAATTTTAGTGGTAATAGACCTAGTGAGGGGATTGTGACTTTGGGCAATCAAATCATTAATAAGAGTACATGTTTTAGACATCTTGGATCTATTGTTCAGAGTGATGGTGAAATAGATGGAAATATTATCAGCAGAATTCAAGTTGGATGGTTGAAGTGGAGGAATGCATCGGGCTTGTTGTGTGATAGAAAAGTACCCCTCAAACTTAAGGGAAAATTCTATAAGATGGTAGTGAGGCCTGCAATGCTTTATGGTGCTGAATGTTGGCCATTAAGAGAGAAGCATAATACTAAGTTAAGTGTGGCAGAGATGAGGATGCTCAGGTGGATGAGTGGCTTTGCCCTTAGATATGGGATACGAAATGAGCATATACGTGAAAAGGTTGGAGTAGCTCCAGTAGAAGATAAGATTAGAGAGAGTCGACTTAGATGGTTCGGTCACATAAAACGGCGGTCTTCCAATGACCTGATTAGGAGAGTAGAGGTATTAAATTTGACTTATGTTAAGAAAGGTAGAGGCATACCTAAAAAGACTTGGTTAGAAAATATTAGGAATGACCTTTCTGTATTAGATTTAAATGAGAATTTGACCTTTAATAGGACACAATGAAGAAAAAGGATTCATGTAGCCAACCCCACATAGTGGCATAAAAGCTTGATGTTGTTATTGTTGTTGTTGTTGTTTGGATGGGACGCTTCTATACAAATGTGTTGATCTTCATAATAAAACCAAAAGGAAACCAGGGAATAAAAAATTTTACAAAACATCATTACCTGTAGCGCCCCATCCTGCAAATCCTATTGAATCCCGTATCTGCAGCCACTGCAATATCTTATCCCCTGCAAATGGGGCTGATCTATCGCATCCACCCCCTTATCCTACCTCGAGTGTATGATTTCCCCTCCATCTTGTTGCCTGCTTGCGTTAATAAAAGGAAGAGGAGGTGCTCCCATTCTCTCTCACACGCACACTATCGAACTCCATCTGAATCCACGACCTCCTTCAACCCGTCGATTGAGGCACTATGCCTTGCAATCCTCTAGCCGACTCCAAAGCTCTCATAGCCCTCAACCTCTCTTCCTGAATCCACCCAAACCGAAAACTCCACAGAAGCCCGACATCCACCTGGAACCCACTTGCTCCAACGTCAATTCCATCTCTCCACCCCCCCTTTCCCGTTCGCAAAGAGAGAGAGAGAGAGAGAGAGAGAGAGAGAGAGAGAGAGAGAGAGAGAGAGAGAGAGAGAGAGAGAGAGAGAGAGAGCTTCTTCCCTTCCCCAATCCTCCTCAAGCCGATCTCCCTCCATCCCGATCTCCTTCAAGCCATCTGCAGCAAGCCGCCTCTGCCCTACCCATTCAAACCCCACGACCAGCCCTAGCCAAACTCAACCCATCACCTCCCCATATATCTATTTACATAGAGCCCAACTCACTCCACACAGCCCAATTCACCCAACTCACTCAACCCAACCCAAATCCCTAGCTTAATCAAGGTGATCACTCTCTCCCTCACCTCAATGTTTTGATGCTAAGTACATTTAACATTAATATTAATATTAAAGCTAATATTAATATTAATGTTAATATTATTATCATAATATTATGATTATTATTATTATGATAATAATGGCATCATTTTAATAATATTATTCTTGTTAATAATATTGTTATTATTAATAATAATGATATTATCATTATTCATATATTGTCGATACTATATATATATATATATATATATATATATATATATATATATATATATATATATATATATATATATATATATATATATATATATATATATATATAAAAGGAGAAAATAAAAAAAGAGAAAAAAGGGAGAAAAGAATAATTCAAAAAAAAAGAGAGGAGATATTTCAAAAAAAAAGAGAAAAGAGAGTAAAAAAATAAGAATTTTCAAATTTAAGAAAACTCGTTTCGGGGCTTACAACGCGACGAACAACCATCTATGCACGCTTTTCTCTAGCGTGATAGGAGGGAATTAATTGTGATTCTTGCGAAGAAGCGGGTAATATCCTAAAGTTCTATTTTCAGTGTTTGTGGGGCGTCGAGGGACCCACCCTGCACGCTTTTTTCTAGCGTGATGGGAGGGAACTCGGTGCGACGCTTACAACGAGGTAGGCGGGCCCTGTGCATGTTTTTCTCTAGCGTGACGGGGACGAGTATATAAAATTGAGCATTTTTAAATAGGTGCCCGAAGACCCATGCACGCCTTTCTCTGGCGTGATGGGGGACAGACTACAGTCGCGGTGTCCCACGACACCAACCGTGCACGCTTTTCTCTAACATGTCGGGAAGCCCAGACTCCTGAAAATTCTCCCAAACAGGGGAGATGCCGTGAGGCTGCAGAAAATTCGGGTGGACAGAGGATTTCATTGTGACTTAATTTGGATTCAAATTACAATTAATGGGGGACCTGAAACTAAATGAATTCGGATCTAATTTGAACAAAATCGAATAATAATAAGAGACTTAAAATTAAAATATCAATGAACTTAATTTGAATATGGTCGACATTGGACTTGAACAAGACTCGAACTTGTTGAACTCAAAGGACTGCAGGGGACATAAAACTTGAGCTTGCTACTTGAACTCAAGCAAGGACTTGAATTGAACGATCGATAGTGAATTGTACTTGAACTTGAATGAAGTGCAAAAAACCTAAATTCAAAAGGACCACATGGAGATTGACGCAAGAGACCTTGAACCCAATTTTATGGAATAAGACTTTAACTTAGCAAATACTCCACTATATCAATGAAAATACTAAATAAAGACCTAGCTCTTTCTAATGAATATCAATAACCAAACAAAAGACTTACGGATTTCAGTAGACTTACTTATAATTGATTCAAAAATGATTGTAACAAATGCAATCTATTCGCAAGCAAAGATTAAGTGGAAAGCTCAATAATATGTCTTCAAAGAGATGAATAATCTACTTACAAATGGTAACGAGCAGCTACAAATAATGACTCCAAACATTCAAGTGTATTCAAATAAAAGCCATACAAGCAGAGGCCAACTATACAAGCAAATGTACAAGGACTTGTGATAGAAGCGGAATCCCGCATACAAATTACTCGCGAACAATGACGCAAGACCTCCAAATAAGTATCAATGAATAAGATACAATACAAATGGTCAATAAACTCCCAATGCAAATGAGCACTAAATAAACTCTCAATGCATACAAGTGAGGAACATCAATTAACGAAGGAAGTCAACATGCAATAAATACATAAGTATCATAACTGAGGTCAATTTGCAAACAACAATGGTCCAAAGCAAGGGACACATATATTGCTTATATGCAATGATGAAAGACTCTTATTACATACAATCATTTTCTCGTAGATCAAATCATAAATGTTTACAAGCAACCATATGTGATTTATCATATGTGCAATAGCGATGAATGCAACTCACCCGGAGATTGAATGAAAGGCATTTAGCAAATAAAGCAAATACTTTGCAACACTGCTTTGTGAATAACAAAATTAGAGTTGATGATATTCTCCATAGCAGTTATGCAAGAAGATGGAGCGTCCTTATCACTTGCAATCTCCCAATATCAAGCAAGTACAGTCTTCTCTCCAATAAGCATTGCAACTTATATGCAAGATAACTCACTCACAAGTGACGATGATTGAGTATGATGCATGTTTCAATCACTTAATCAAACATATTGCTCCACTGCAAACAAAAGAGATTAATGCACATGATGATACACAACAAATACAACACTTCACAGTCAATGCCAACATACAAGACATGTTCAAGAGGAGACATGCGACAAATGAAATATCAAATTAAGGTTGAAGTGTGGCCCTCCCACAGTCAGTACAAGTCAGCATGCAAGTAATTGTACAAATATCTTGAAAGTGAAAGAGATAAGGGTACAACGAATATAATGACTTAATGTAGTTGGTGATATGCTCTACAAGCATATGTAGAAGCATACAACAAACGCTAGGATATCCCTACAATCAAGATCAAAATATAAGCAAGCATATTGAATCTTGTAAGCTACAATCAACAATGGTTAGCAAAGATGCATTTAAAAAGTTCGAGGAAAACATCTCATTCATACAATCAATGACACTTGATTGAAAGTGAATATACTAGTTCCCTACAAGCAGAAGAGTTCAACGACACTATCAAAGACCCATTTCACATTAAACATGTCAATTCAAATTAGAAGGATTTGACATGCAACGAAGAATAACAACGATGCACATCTAACAGTATTACATCAGCGAGAATGCATTCATCCAAGGTTGAAATGATTGATTATTTATTTAATCTGACAATAGAAAATGATGATGATGGCATAACCTGGTAGTCACTCATTGAGCTCTATACAAGTCTTGGGAAGAAGTTAGATCAAATCTTCATTTTTAAAGATAGGATGAGTCTCAGTTCAATCAGGCTTTGAAAATTGAGTTGGATAACATTATTGAGCCTTGCAAATTCCTGATGAATGAATGGTCCCCTAAACTCACACTGATGGTTGCACAAAACTCAAAGACGAAGGATATATGGTGTACACTGGCTCTTACGGGCTGTTGTGGGAGACCCGATGTACACCTCATCTATTATCCACAAGCAAAAATACAAGGTGAATATTTTAAATACGAACTCCTACGAGTTGTTGTAGGATACTCGCTATAAATATAAAGTGTCATCCCCGAGCAAGTGCAGAAGACTCATTAAATATGAGCTTCTACAAGATGTAACAACACGCCACCAGATCCGCAACACTTGTATTAGCGGACAGAAAGCGTATATAAGTTCTCAAATGGAATGTTGTGTGCATTCAAATGACAGTTACCTACACAACTAAAATATCTGAAAATGCCCTCGCACATGCACCGTAGTTTGTATACACGTAGGTACACAAGGGGAAAGTCTAATCATAAACCCGTATGGGCACTGTTTAGCATGTTATTGGTACACACGTGATGTCTAATGATGCTGCGCGGGTCAATAAATTTGAACCTAATCCTCATAAGCAGGTAAATAGGAGTAGACAAGGATCAACAAATAATTATAAAATACACCCAAACACCCGCATGGGCCCCGACGAGCGTTATGGATGTTGCGCAGGCTAAATAATGAATCTAAGTTCGAACCCGATCCTTCTCAACACGGTTCAAACCATTAAATAAATATACGGTCACGAGGTCGACCGAGATATTTATTTTATACATTCATATTAGGCATTCAAAGCTCTTTATAAGAAAGATTCATCGATAAAATCATTTACCCGCATGGGCCCCGGCGAACGTGTTGTAGGAAGACACGTGACGTCTAGGGATGTTGCACGGGTCATTAAATATAAACCTGATCCTCCTAAGCAAGTAAATAGGAGTTGAAAAGGTTCAATAACTAATTATAAAATATCCCCAAACACTCGTATGGGCCCCGGCAAGCATGTTATTAATACACACGTGATGTCTAGAGATGCTGCGCAGGTCAATAAACCTAAACCCAATCCTAAACAGGTAGATAAAAGTTGACAAGGTTCAACAAATAATTATAAAATACCCCCAAACACCCGCATGGGCCCCGACGAGCGTGTTTTAGGAACATATGTGACGTCTAGGAATGTTGCGTGGGTCAATACATTTGAATTCATGTTTGAGCCCGATCCTTCTATGCGGGTCAATAGGAGTCGACAGAGTTAGAATCATCAAACAAATATACGGTTGTGGGGACCGATATATTTATTTTAATACATTCATATTAAGTCTTCAAGGCTTTCAATAAAGAAAATTCACCAATAAAGGCATAAAGCCTATGGCAAACCCGATCCTCTGTTGACAACTTGACGGGATTAACAAAGTTCAATCAACAAGTAGAAATAACCCCATACACCCCGACGATGGCCGTATTGAATGTAGATTTCAACCAGATGAGTTAATTTCAAATATTTCAAAGTGCCCTCAAACTTCCACAAAATTTAAATATTTTTAAGTGACCTCAAAGTCACCCCGATGATGGTTGTGTTGAATGCATATCTCAACCGGATGTGTTAATTCTAAATATTTCAAAATGTCATCCCAAATACCCAAAAATCTAAAATTTTGAAATCCCAAAATCCAATATATTTAAAATTGAAATAATCCATCAAACTACTTAAAGCAAAATCCATCCACCCTCTGCAACAGTTTGTTGGGGTAGACAAATTGAAAATATATTTCAGCTCACAAAGAGCTAAATGTCTAATTAAAAATATCGCTATGATCCATTCTCAAATAATCTCCTGCCAGTAAGGACGTGGTATGTGTCCTCTGACCGGCAATTTTGCCACCAAATGGCACCGCAGGATAAACAGTTATGACTCGGGGTCCTCTGAACTGAGTGATTTTGCTGCTAAGTGGCACCCCGAGATACCGGTTATGGCTAGAGCCAACACGTTCCTTACTGGCATCAAATCCTTGAGATGTGAATCAATAGGATATGATCGATAGGGCACAAAGCCCTCTGTTAGCTAAGGTTGATTCAAATTTGTCCCCTTAGACAAATATATCAACACCAGGTCTCAAGATCCCCTTGGACGAAGCAACTCATGGCTGCCGACAAGGATCCTTCTGTCAGGTTGGGTCGACTACCTCCTCTGACTAAGTAGACCAAGGACCACGATGACCCGGGACGACGGAACTATGGGATCTTGGTCGGGTCCATCATCCATTCCTTCACCATTCGCTTTAAGTGCACGATGGCGAAATTTCCAATTTTAAATATCAAACCTTCAAATTCTCAACCATTTCCAAATACCAATACACATGCTGCTACTATATGCCAGATAACACGTATCTTCACGTATATGATTGACGACTAGCCTTAATTGAAAGTTCTCTCTCATTATCGGGAGGGGTAATTAACTATAGGGGCTTACACCTATAGGAAACCAGAACTCAGATCATAAAGTCCTCGCAAAATGAGGGCGAAATCTCTGGGTAGTGTCTTATCTACAAACTCATCTGCTTTCCCAAAATTTACCCCGGAACTTATTCCGTTAAAACTACCCCCGAAAAAAAAAAGCAAAACAGGTGGAGGACAGGGCTGAATTTTTGGAGCCCACAAAATGCTTTTAAGGGAACTTCATTTTTTCACTGTTGAGAAAGCTTTTTGATATTTACTTTTCCGTTAGAAAACTTCATTCCCTTAACCATTGTTTTTAAAACTAACTTTTACAAAAGAAAAGGAATAACCAAGCAAAGCCTCAATTGTGAGCCACAGAGCAAGCTAAAAGCTGATAACCGGAAAATCTGAGACTGTACAGGAAAAAAAAACAAATAAAATATCAGCCCCTCCACAACTTAAGGAAGTCAAATATTAATGCGCCAATGCAAGGGCCTGCAAGTGACAGCCTATAGCTTTAAGAGCATGAGTGGAAGAAGGCTACATTATAAGAGTGAAGTGCTCAAGTTTTTTCTTTTAGGACGCCACTTTTAAAGTAGTTAGTTGTTACTCAATCTAATGTATTATGAGTCAAAAGTCACAATCTTCCACGACGTCCCCTTAAAAAGTCTTGGAGCATTTCAAATGATAACATTAGATCTTCTTTTCAAATTATTATGTTATGGATTGTTAAAAAATCTGAAATATTGGATTATATTGTTAGCTACCTCATTATCAAAAGAAGGATTGACTATGATTTCAAGATCTGGCGCATAAATTTTTAAAAAATGAATGATTTTCTAGATCTAAATTATTTTTTCAGCATGCTCTATTCAAGAATAACATTGATATGAGATGATCTTACTAAAGAAAAAGAGATGGTTAATGGGAAGTTTAAAATTGACCGAGTAGAAGCTGGCAGTATCTAGGAATATTAACTATTATATGGAGAACCAAATATGGTTTTCTTCTTGGAATCCTTTAAGTGGGCAATTCCTTCAAAGCCAATATGGTTACAGGCGAATCCTCTATTACTTGGCAAAGAAGAGCAGGGTTTTAATTTTTTTTTTAAAAGTACAAATTAAATTTGAACATTTTCAATTTCATCTTTCAGCTAAAGGAAAATGTTTCAGCTTGCTGCTTAAATGCTTACGAAAAAAGAAACTTTAACAGAGCTCTCACCAGTTGCTGCTAACAAGACTTCATCACCACCAGGGTGTTCATCCATAAATGGGGTTACATCGTAAACCTGAAGAAAAGAATTAAGGAAAACAAGAAGAAAAAGAAAAATCAATAAAAGTTGATGAAAGGCTTGCATATGATTGAACTTTAGGTTCCTTGACAATTCAGATTGTTCGCAAGGACTTGGGATTTCAAAATCTCATCCCAAGACTTCAATAGACATTGCTTCCGAGTCATGATTAGTATTAAAATTATGTAGTCAAAATAATCACCAATTAAATCTTTACAAGACATAATTGAGAAAACCTCCTATTTATTGTAAATATTGGATTAAGAATTTCAAAGATATGATTAAAATTTTTGTGTCTATGAAATCTTTTGTAAACTTTAAAAGATTTTGTAAAATTTTGTAATTAATTATATATCTCCAAACTCATGTCTTTATTATAAATAGAGCTTTGGAAGGAGGGGTTCCTCATCCCATAGCCACAAGTATATAGAGAGAAGGGAGAAAAAGAGGAGAAGGGATGCCAATCCAGAGAACAAATCAAAACAAGATAGCCACTGCTGGAATTTGAATATCATGGATATTAGAGATATAAAAATCAAGACAACAAAATGGTTGAAATTTGAGCAAAGTCAAATCTATTCATAGCTCAAGGAAAAACTTAATATGAATTGAAAAACTAGTTGCAAAAAGAAGTCATGTCATTTTCAATGTTGATATTTGAAAAGTGAAATAAAGAGCCTTGGTGAGTGGAAACAAAATAGATGCTTCCTCCATCATGACAAGCACAAGTAAAATGAGAGTTGCCACCAGCTTAAAGAAATATTCAAATTTATGTCAGCAAATGCTATGCAACATGAGCGAGAAAAATTTAAAGATTCCTTATGTCGAAAATAATTTTTTATTTTCTTAAGTTTAAAGTATGTTGAATACACCGTTTGTGGAGACTGTACTTTAGGGAAGCAAAGACGAGACAATTTCTCAAGTCTGGAAAGAATTAAAATATCAAAAAGCTAGAACTATTGCACACAATGTATGAGGGTCATCTCCCATTGCTTCCCTCATAGGAACATTGTATTGTCTCACGTTCATAGATAGCAACACTAGGAAGATACTAGTTTACTTTATCAAATAAATCTACCTAGTTTTTAACTATTGTGAGTGAAAATTCCTGATGGAATATGAAACTGAAGACAAAATCACGTGCATACAATCTTATAATTGGTAGGAGAACGATTTAACAAAATATATATATATATATATATATATATATATATATATATATATATATATATATATATATATATATATATATATATATATATATATATTGTGCCACACATGGAAATCACATGGAGAGAATAGTTTCAAGAACTATTACCTACAATAAAATGGAGTACTTGACAAGATGAATGGAACTCTAAATGAACACATAAGGAATATGAGATTGCAAGCAGGTCTTATGAAGACCTTCTGGACAGATGTGATAAACATAGCATCATATTTGGTCTAGCTTGTCTCAATTTTGGGCTTCCTTAGAAAGCCTGTACTGGCGAGGAGATATGTTTGTCAAATTTGAAGGTTATTACCTGTTTATCAAGTGTTTATACTGGTCAGATAGATTGAGACGAGCTAGACCCATTATTAGTTCATTATATATGGTAGAAAGAGGAGTTCAACTAACATTTTGGATGGATAATGAAAGTAAAATAAAATTATGAGCAGAAATACTATCTTTAATAAATTATATTTTATAAGAACAAGAGTATGTTGAACTGGAAGAATTGTCTGACTAAAAAAAGAAAGAAAATACCACAAAAAACTCTTAGAGTAAGCTAAGCGTAGCATATCTATGAACCTAGTCAGAAGATCATAAAGAACTCACAAGCCAACCAATTGTTATTCTCTTCTCCTTATTCAGTGTTGTTTGAAGATACATGAATGCTCGAATGCTATAATGAAGCCATACATGTTAACAAATCTGTCAAATGGGAACATACTATGAAAAAAGAGATATAGGTCTTCATAAGAACACCTAGAAACTAACTAAATTGCCCAACGAATATAGGCATTATAGAACAAATCGTTCTACAGAGTAAAAAAAACATAAATTAATAAAAAAAATACAAGTCAACTGCTTCTTGTAAAGGGGCTTCAACAAAAAAAAAGGAATAAACTTCATTGAAATATTTTTGTCTTGCTGTTAAATTAACAATTGCTCATTTAGTGTTGAGCATTATGGCAAAAGAAGATATATATTTTGAACAGATAGATGCCAAGATAATTTTCCTGCATGATGACCTAGAGAAAGACATCTACATAGTGCAATCTAAAGGCCTAATGAACCTAAAAAGAAAAACTTGTGTGCAAGCCAGATAAAAGTCTTAATGACCTGAAACAAACACCTTGCCAATGACACAAAAAATTTGATGTGTTCATGCACTGGATATGAATCATTGTTGCAACATGGAAACTTATATTCAAAAGAACAAGGAAAGATTGAATTAATTTTATTATCATACATGGATGACAAGTTATTTGCATGGATATATAATCAAAAAATAATTAATATGAAGAGACGACTGTCAAAAAGTTCTACATAAAATATATGGGAGAAACCAAAAGGATTCTCTAGATGAAAAAAGATCACAACAAGGCTACTAGTACATTAAATTTTTCGTGATCATAATAAGATGAAAACAAGGCTACTAGTACATTAAATTTTTCGTGATCATAATAAATAAAAAAGGTGTTAGACATGTTCAACATAACAAAGACAACCACATTAAGCTTGTCACTCATTAGCACTTCAGATTGTCTCAATAATAAATTTCATAACTTAAAGAGAAAAAGGAGCACATGAGTTTGGTTCCTTACACATCAGCTATGGTTCACTCATATATGTAATAATCTAAACAAGATCAGATATTATACAAGTAGTGGGAATAGTCAACAAATGCATATGTAATCCGAGAAAAGAATATTAGAAAGAACTTAAATAAATTAACAATATTTTAAAGGTATGATCAATTATTCTCTGAAGTTTAAAAGACCAAATGAAAACTGCAAGACAACATTGATTCGGATATAGGAAGATAACTTGATGGGGATATCAGAGTATGGAAAGTACAGCAGAGGCGTGGCCGTCGATCTACGGCCACGATGGATCCGATATAGCTTTGAGTCATTTCATGTATTCGTCTTTTATTATGTTTTTTGTCTTTTATTATTTATGTTGTAATTATTTTTTTCATTTTTACCCCTTACTTAAAAGGAGGTCTTATGTAAGCCCTGAGGGCATTGTTGTCTTTTAGTTTGAGTCTTCTCCCTTATGTACGAGACTATTTATAGCCCCTATGTTCTCTTTGAAAATTAATGAATGATTGATTAAAAAAATTTCTTCCTTGCATGAGTTCTTTGAGAGCTTGAGAGTTTGATTGGTGAATCTCTAGGAGAAGGAACTCGGACACCCACCAACCTTGGAGATGGCTGGATTCATGGTTCTTATTTTTTATCTCTTTCTTTCCCTCCTCCCACCACCACCTTCCGGCCATACTACCTCCCTCCCTAACCTAGCCGCCGGCCATCCATGTTTTTCCCACCCGACAGCTAGATCCGGCCACCCCACCACCCACGGCCCATCCACTTGCCGCCGGCCCTTCTTTGGCCTCCCTCCCAACTCCCCTTTGCTATTAAACCTTTACTAATTTAGTTTTCATAATTTAGGTAATGCAATTAAAGGCAAATTCAAATTTATTTGAATTAGAAATTATTGCCTAAATTAGAAATCCTAATTTTGGAAACTTTCCAAATCATAGCTTTTGAATTTTAAATTAATTTGGGATGAGATCTTTCTTCCCAATTTTAATTTATTAATTTAAGGAAGCCTTGATTGCCTCATTAAAGTCCACCTCCTCTCCCTATTGCCGCCGACCCCACTAGTTTCCCCTTGGGGATTTCTTTCCAAAACCCCATTGGCTCTTTTGGAAAGAATTCAAACACCTCCTCATCTCCTTTGGCCGAATTTTGCTAAAGCTCATACTCCTAATTTATTTCCCAAAATCAAATAATTAATTTAGGAAATAAATCCCCACCTCCTCTCTCAAGTTGTCGCGCCCCTCCCTTCTCTCTAACCGATCTCTCTCTCTCTCTCTCCACTCCTCTCTCTCGTTAACTCTCCTCACCCAATTTAGGGAGATTAATTTCCCCTCCTAATTTTCGGCCCCCCTTACTTTCAAAATTTGAAATTTATTTCAGAATTTTGAAATTAGAGCTCTCCATCAATCTCACCCTACTCCACGTGTGGCTCTCCTTCCGTGGCCGGCCTTCTCCTACTTGAATTGTTGAAGGAAGCCCCCCTCTTTCTTGAAGGTTTCTTCAATGCGAGCAAAGGATCAATATATTCAACACTTCGATGCTTAGAAGAGATCTCTTCTCCACCAATTGAACCTTCACGAGAAACTACGTTAAACTTTGTCAGCAAATCGCCTACTTGTCTCCGGGTTTTGATAAGGGTGAACTTCTTCCCCTTTTTATTTTAATTCTCTAATCCCCCTAATCTTGCAGGTGATGCAGACTCACAAGGAACCGAGCTTCACCTTTGACTAAGCTTAGTAAACGTAGGATTTTGTTTCGCCGTTGCCAAAGCTTAGTAAACGTAGGATTGAGTGCACTTTATTTGCTACTAATCTTACTATTAGATTAGGGGTTTATGTTGAAGGCTTGGTTTAAAATTGCATAAATAAGCCTTGAGGCGTTTTTCGTCGGTGAGGCGAGGCGTAAGCCTCGAGGCGGTGTGAGGTGTAAGCCTCACGGACGCAGAATTGCGTAAATAAGAATTTAAGGATTTTAGCAGGTAAATAATAGCAAGATTATATCATACAATAAAAACATGTGAAATTAGTGGAAAATAAGAAAATAGATGCAATAAAATCATGTCCCAAAGTACAAAACCACAAAATATTAGCCTATCAAAACTCCCAAAGTACAAAGAACATATAAAATCTAATCATGTCCCATCACTAAATGGGTCTTCAAGGGAATCTTCTTATCCAATTGTATCTATGAATGTCATATATTCATCATCTTCAATGTGACTCACTTTTCTCTTCCCTATTCAATAAAAATGATCATTATCATGTTAATTGTCCAATTAATATAAATATAATGTAATACTAGCATATAAGAAGATGTAGAATACATTTATTTGGTTGTTGTGCTGCGGAACTAGTGGATGTGTGTGGTGTGGTAGTAGTGGATGTGCCCATTTGATCTGCTTCGCCCCTCAAGACATCCACACTTAGATCCTCTAGTTGCAGGTCTAATAATGGAAAATATGTCTCATCATCTATGAACCACTCATTATCAGATGCCACATCATCACATACTAACGAGTCCTCATCATCCTTCAACCCCTTGTTCCTCAACCTCTTTTCTCTCAATCTCTTGTTGTGCATAATATACACAAGGGAGTTCATTCTGAGTGTTGAAAGCTGATTTTTTCTCTTTGTTTGCACTTGACTATATGTACTACAGTTTCGCTCACACCCAGAAGAAGAACAAGTGAGGCCCAAAACTCTAACAACAAAACTTTGTAACTCAGGGGTGGAATCACCAAATTGGATCCACCATTCAACTATTTTCAAGAAGAAAAATGAAAATCATAAGTCATAATATATTAAAGTGTTATGCATTTACAAAAATAAGTATACCTGGAGACCGTTTGACAATAGTTGATTTTGCTGCTTGCAAACCAAAAAATCCCTCCCTATTCTGAAATAAAACAAGTTATAAATCTGTAAGCTCCATGACGGTCTGGTCTGGTATTAGTCGTTCCATGCAGTGATACAAGCCAAGCTTCACCTCCGGGTTTGAGGACTTCCTCTCTGAATATTGAAATTGAGTATTGAGATAATACGCCACTGCATGTAGATGACGGTGTAATTGGACCTCCCACCGAACATCAATGATATCCCAAATCTCTCTATAACATGCCTCCTCTCCTCCCAAGTTATGTGCAATCAACTCCTTCGCCTCATCCATAGCATTATAAATAAAACACATAGCTGGTTTTTTTCTCGGCATCAACTAAACGTAGAACTTGAACCAAGGGTCTCGTGCTCAATATGGCATAGGTCACAGTAGCCCAAAATGTAATAATAAATCTAGTGGTTGCAGAGCGAATGATTTCCTTCTTTAAAATCTTTCTCATTAAGGCTAAAACCCATGAGTCGTTGTATATGAACTTAGTAATCTTCTTAGCCCTCGAAAGAGGACTCTTGTGTTGAGGTAAATCACCAAGCTCCTCCAATATAAGATCGATACAATATGCTGCGCAGGGGGTCCAATACAGGTGTTTCTTCTTCTCCATTAACATCTGACCAGCTGCTTTGTATGCACTGGCATTGTCAGTCACCACATGAACAATCAATTGCTCCACAATCTCCTCAACAACTCCATCTAGTAAATTGAAAATGAATTTAGCATTTTTAACCTCATTTGAAGCTTCAACTGATCGTAAAAACACCGTGCCGCAGGGATTGTTCACAAGGATATTAATCAAGCTCCTGCTGTTCATGTTAGACCATCCATCTGACATAATAGTAACACCAATCCATGTCCGTTTAATCTCATCAATGCTCTGTGTTCTGCAGCTCCTTCAAAATCCATGTTCTCAACTCGTACATAGAATGTTCTTTCAACCCTCTCCCATATAATCCTACAGACCGCAACATATTAAAGTAGGCCGAAGATGTCGCAACATTAAATGGTATGGCATTCTCAAAAAAAAATCTACCAATATCCATGCAAACCTGCCGTTGACCATCTATGGTACCAGCAGCAGGCATCATCTGTGCTTGTCCTCTATCCTCTCTTGGATTAATCATATACTGGTCCATAGGACCTCGTGCACCTCTATTATGTATAGTGGAGGAAGAGCCATTTCTACTCTCGCTCCTGAAGTAAGCATCATGTTCGACCCTTTCATCAAATTGCTCCTGTTGTAAATGTTTGGCCGTCGCACTCTTTTTCATATAAGCTGTAATTTCCTCCTTCACGTTATCCGGAACATTCTCATAAGGTGCTACTTTTTTATGTGAGTCAGATAAGTGCTCCTTCATGCGAGTTACTCCTCCCTTCACCACCTTATCACAAAAATTGCATTTTAAATACACGTCTTCTCGCCGCTTCCTACATCAACTTGCACACTATATTTCCAAGAAGGGTCACACCGCAATGACGTATTTTCCTTTTCCTTGCCTCTAACAATATTTTCTAATACAAAAATCTAAAAAAAAAAATTAAAAAATCAAAAACCATAGATTTTCTTTCACTGGAAAAATCTTTGGTTGAACTTAAAAAAATTACATAAAATCGGTTGTGGACTCCTAGAGGGCGGCCGAACACTTCAAGATGGCCGGAGTGAGGCGGCACCGGCGGGAGAGGCGGCGGGAAGGGAGGCCGAGTGGCGTGCGAACGAACTTGAGGCTTGCGGCTTTTTTTCTACTCGGGTTCGGGTATGGTTGATAGGGAAGGGGAGGAATGAAGTATTATTTTATTGATACTTAAGTGAGTGGGTCCCGGAATTAGAAGCGCGCCTCACAGTACATGAGGCGTACACCTCATAAAGACCCAAAAAGGCTTAAGCAATGAGGCGATTTTGCCCAGAATTGCGCAGAGGCGCGCCATTGCGCAATTTTAAACTATGGTTGAAGGCTATTATATTTGCATTACTTGATTTTCTATGTTGTTTTGATAATCCAAGTGCTTAGTGTGCAACTTAGCCTAAATGGAAGTTACCGCTCTTATGTTTAATTTGTTCGTTTAAATTGCTAATATTTCTAATCTTAATTGCTCTTCCCAAGAAATCGTGCAAATTCTTTTACATTCATTTTAAGCATTTAGTTTTACATCAAGTGGTATCAGAGCATAGTATGCTCTTGCATGTGTTAGGATTCCTGGTAGTTTTTCTTTTCTGCATCTTAGTCATTGCATTTGTGTCATTTAGAAACTGTTTAGTTGCTGCCCTTTTTGTTTTCACCATCATTTTGCATAGCATAATTGTGTTTTACTCATATAGATTGCTTCCCGTTGCATCCTAGTCACTTTAGGTGTCCCCCGTAGTAGATCCCAATGCACCAAGAACAACTAGGAAGAACCTTAGACTTGTTGGTAGGCCAAATGAACAACATTAGCTAGCAACTCAAAGAAAACCAAGCCGACCTAGCTGAACTTCGTAGGAACACCACTGAGCAGTTTGACACACTTGAGCGAGCTAGAGAGCACCCTACGCCCTACACCCCATCTAGACCACCTTCTATGTATGGGGATGAGACCTACCCGGATGAAAGACAACCTCGTGCCAATCATCGAGCTCTTTACCACGGACATGACCCACATCATGATCGAAACTTGGATGAGAGGCAGCATCGTGCCAATCATCAAGCACCTTACCACGAACATGACCCACGTCATGATCCTGACATACCACTCATGAAAAATATTAAAGTTGACGCTCCTACCTTTGATGGCACACTTGATCCCCAGCTTTTCCTAGACTGGGTCAAAGGTATGGACAGTTTCTTTAAGTGGTATGACATCTCTGAGGCTAGAAAGGTCAGTTTTGCGGAGATGCAACTCACGGGTAGAGCAAGTCAGTTTTAGGCCAACTTAGAGAGCCTTAGAAAAGCTAGGAACAATTACCTCATTGCCGATTGGTCATCCATGAAGCGGGAACTTAAGCAGAAGTACTTGCCACCCTCTTACTTTCCCCAACTATTGGATAGGTGGAATAGGCTGACTCAAGGCAATAAACCAGTTAAGGAGTACATCGCCTCCTTCGATGGCTATCTAATTCGATGCAAAGGAGAGACCTCTACCACCCCCTCGCATATCTTGTCTATGTTTTAAAACGGGTTGTGAGAGGATCTTCGCAATGAGATGTTTGTCCGGAACGTCACTACACTGGAGAATGCCTACAGCCTGGTGATTGATTTAGAGGAGACCCGTTCACAGCACCTAAGCCGTTCACATGACTTTAGGCCTTCCTACAGACCTTCTAGTAGTTCCACCCCTCACACCCCCACTGCCCAGCCAACCCCAGGGGAGCACTACCAAACCCTCGTCTGGTCCCCCCACTCCCCGTCCTGATGTTAGAAGTAAACCTCCCACTTCGGTTACCCCTCGATCTAACCCCGGGACAAAATGCTTTAGATGTTAGGGGTATGGACATATCGCCTCTCAGTGTTCTAGTCCCTATAAAGTCACGATTATCAAAGATATCACTGAAGCGGAATTCAAGCCCGAAGTCGATCAGATTCACCAAGCAGACAACGATGGTGAATTCTTTGAGGAGGATGACAACACTGCTGTCATCCAGTACATCCAAAAAATTGACACTTCTCCCACCTACGTGGTGAGATGTGCACTGTCACAACCCGTTACCACCGACGACTAGCGTAGGACTACGATCTTTCACACCTACACCAAATCAAGGATAAGAACTGTAAGGTCATCGTGGATAGTGGCAGTTGCATCAATGCTGTCTCCTCTAGCATGGTGTCTAAGCTTGGCATGTCTGTCATTCCCCACCCCAATCCCTATAAGGTAGCTTGGGTCAACACCACTGCCTTGGAGGTAAAGGAACGTAGCTTCATACATATCTCCTTCGCTAACTATAAGGAGAATGTTTGGTGTGATGTATTGATTATGAATGTTGGACAAATCCTTCTAGGTCGTCAATGGTCGTTCAAACATCTGCGTGTTTAAGCATACAGTCAAAAAGATCAAGCTTTTGTCATCACAACCTCGGGTTACAGATAATCCTGAATCCAACCTTATCAAAGCCAAGAAGGGATTGAACCTGATAGTCGCAATATCCCAGAGCGTGCCTTTACACACCTTAGTTAATCGTGAGACTCCTGCTGAGTCTGACGAATCAGTCCCTCAGGAGAGTCAGCCCATACCCAATAGACTTGTTAAGATCCATCCTGGTGATCTTCCCGATCATTTACCCCCGATAAGAGGTATTTCGCATGTTCTAGATCTAACCCCTGGAGCCTCCCTATCCGTTTACATCCCAATTGGACTCGATTACCATGACTCAGTAACCCGTACCCTTGGTTTAAGTCCTTCTAAAATTGTTTACAGGCTCAAACCTAGACCTCCACTAGACCTTATGCAGATGTGTTCTAGGTATAGGATTCTTGAGTTTGCATCATCATTTTCATCTCATATACATGGGTTTCATAAAGAAATTGCAAGACAAAATTGAAAAGAGCATTAACGATTACAAACTATATGCCTATCTAAAACGAAAATGATGTAGGCAAGGGGGGTTAAAACAAATCTTAAAGTTTGGCCTTGGCTGCTCTTGGTTTGTCCTTGGCTGCTCTCTGTTTGGAGCCTTTGCTTCTCTTGGTTTGGGGCATTTTGAGCCTATCAACTTGGTGCTAGCTCATTAAATTTTGAGTTGTTGGTTAGCTCATTATGAGCTGGTATTTTGCTCATTTATTAAAGAAAAAAAGGTTAACTCATTAAGTGCTATGGAGCTGGCTCTTAACCTTCACCATTATTCTCAGTTTTCCCCTGGTTGTTGCTGCCCCGTTTTCTGTGTTGGCTCCTCGGATCCCTCTCTGGTTGCTTTCCCGTGGTTCCTGGCTAGGGTTCCGCCCCCTTTTCTCTGGCCTCCTCGGTTCCTGCAGGTGCAGCCCCCTTGATGCCTTGGTTTTGGATGAATTTGGCTGATATTTGAGAGGATGTTCAACTGCTATCCTGGTTGTCTTTTGGCCTTCTATTTTCCATTATTTATTAGGTTTTAAATAAAATTTTAGGGGATGTTTTGCTGCCCTCTTTTGGCCTATAAATATATGGTGTTTTATGTTATAAAAAGGAGGGTTATAATGTGATTTTTGGATAAAAACCTGAGAGGTTGTTCTTCTTTCTTTGGAATAGCTTGCAAACTATGTCCTTCACCTTCTTCCCCTCCTATAGCTTGCGAGCTATACTTCATCTTGGCTTCTAATCTCATTCTTCTTCCCGCAAGTATCCACCTCACCTATATCCTTCTTCTCAACATTTGGCAAGCAATTTTAGGAAAGCCATTGTGTCTTTATTTTGTCGTTTGTAAGCATCAAAAATTTGTAAGTCTTTTATATTATAAAGTGAAGTTGTTTTTTTGGTTCAATTGTCGTATTTTGTGTCTTTTGGGTATTTCGTGTATTTTCTATTACCTAGGAAAGTCTTGTTTTTGCTTGCAAAAATTTGGGGGCTCTTCCCAAATTTTTGCTTGCATCAACTAAAGAGACAACTATCAAATGAGTTTGACATGAAATATGTAGGAGAAACCAAAATAATTCTCAAGATGAAAATAGATCGCAATAGAACAATGGTTTTAAGAAGTTAAATATATATAAAAAAAAAAAGGTATTAGATATGTTCAACATAACAAAGGCAAAGATTGTAGGTCCGTTGCTCATTAGTACTTCTGATTGACTAAATAACAAATTTCATGAATTGAAGAGAAAAAGGAGCACATGAGAAAAGTTCCCTACACATCAGCTGTTGGATCACTCACATATGCAATTACACAAGACAGATGTTACACAAGAAGTGAGAGCAGTCAACAAATAAATTAATAATCTGAGAAATAAACATTGGGGAACTCTTAAGTTGATTAACACTATTTTATCCCTCAAGTTTAAAAGACAATTGAAAACTACAATGCTAACATTGATTAAGATCTAGGCACAAACCGAGACACCAGAAGAGTGCAACTACGTAAATCTATACTCTGGGTGACCCTACAATCAACTGGATGCTACAACTATAAAAGATAATCCCATTGTCACCTAGGAACTTGAATAAGTAGCTGTTATTGAATCCAGTAAAGAGATGATTCGACTCAAAACTTTTCTAGAAGAATTGAACAGGTCATAAGAAAATACACTCTTTTATGATAACCAAAAGCATCAATCATCTGGCAAAAAAATGTGTCTTTTTAATCCCGAATAAAACACATACAACTTCAGTACTAGTACACATAGTTTACTTGAATTTGGTTCATTATAACTTGTTAATGTCAAACACATAGACTGATGAGGACATCGTCAGCGATTTTGACACGTGCACCATCGGAGACGACGGAGATCGACGACCACGATCAAGAGTTTTATTTTGAGTCATTTTATGTAGTAGTTTATTTTATTTTTCAGTTTTACTGATTTACCCTTATTGGTGGTCATTTGATATTGTAGCCCCGAGGGTATTTATGTCTTTTAGTTTTTGTTTCATTTTAGCCTATTTATAGGAGGCCTCATGCATTGTATGAGATGATAAATTATTGAATGAAAAAAGCTTGTGCTTGTTTGATCTCTTAGTGAGTTCATGAGGGAAGCCCGAGGAGGGTGATTTGCAATACCCGTCAATCTTTGGAAAAGTCCAAGATTCGCGGTTCTTACGATCTCTTTGTGAGTTCGTTATTTTTACTTTTGTCGTATTTGTTTCTTCTTTCCTCCATCTTCAACTTCAGGCGTTCTTCCACATCTCCACCACCACCCCACCTCTGAAATACCACCTCTAAGTCCATTCGAACTCCACATTCCCAAGCTGCACCCGCCGGCCACCCATTGGACCCCCTTGCCGCCGGCCCCCTCTAGCTCTCCCCTTTGAATTTTGAATTCCCCTCTCTTAATGACTTTCCTAATTAAGCCATATTAATTTGGAAAATTAATTAAGAGGAGTTACACAAATTTGAAATTCAAATCTTCCCCAATTGATTACTAATCTATTTGGAAACTTTCCTATTTTAAAAAAAATCTGAGAATCAATTCAGATTTTAATTAAATCCTTGATTAAAGTTGTGGTCCCCACTCTACTTATGACAATTGTGCTCTCCCCTCTCTCCATGTGGCCGTCCCGCTTTAATTGGTTTTTCTCTCTCCCAAATTAAATTAAAAGCTCCACCAAATCAGCCCCAATTACCTCCTCAATTAATGCTCCTAGTCATTAATGAATTAATTTGAAATTTCAAATTATTCTCCCTCCAAAATCACTTGGAGCTGAATTTAAATCTTCCCGTAGCCATTAATCGTCCCTAAATTAATTCTCCAATCAAACACCTAATCTCCCGCAGCCTTAACTGCCTTCTCCAAGCCCCGTCCTCATGGATTTTCCCCATTCCTAAAGTTGCTACGGGCTGTCCAAATCCTTGGACAGAACATGCATGCTGTCCAGAAATCCTAGACAACTCCATTGCTATCCAGGAAAAAGTTCAGCTGCTGTCCTAAACTAATTCCAGAATTTTATAAAGATTCTAGTGGCTGTCCTGAACTTTTGAACCAGGAAAACTGCTGTCCTGCCCATTCGGAATTGGTCCATTGCTGCCCAGAATATCCCTAGTCACTATCCAGAAGTATCATGCTCACTAGTCAACCCGTGGATTACCCGCCTTCGGCTACTTCTCCAACGGACTACACTTTGGGCGCCATTTGTCTCCTAGTGGCATCGCTCGGTTTACTCTCAATCTTCCTCCGTTAAAGCTCCACCGTCAAGAGCGTGAGTGAGGGACCCAAGGTGAAGAGTTCTATTTGTTAACTGTGGATTATTGTTTCTCACCATAACATTACTCTCTATTTATATGTTGTTAATTTGATATTGTCCCGTTAATCTAGTTGTAACCGCATACCTTATATAATTTCGACTTGAGAATTCTGAAAACCTAACTGGGGTAAGCATTAATTCTATAACTAGCAAAGTTTTAATAATCTTATATTAAAAATTCCCAAGCAATTCTTGTTTCCATGCATATGTTTCACATCATCTTGGTATCAGAGCATGGCTAGCATAAGCTATGCATGCTAGAAAACATCCTAGGGTCTAGCCAAACTTTGGTCTAAAAGTTCGCATGCATATCATTGTCTAGATAGCTGTAATTCTCTGTTTTTGCTTGCTGTCCATGCATTTCCTGCACGCATTTAGTGGAGCTTAAGTCATTTTCACTAGTGTCTTAGTGCTTCCATCAAGCCTACAACTCTCCTAAGTGCATAGGGTGCTTACACCATTAGTATAAGCTGCTGTCCAAATTTTTCCTGCACCAATTAGTGGCCTTTAGGTTAGCCTAAGCGAGTGTTTAGATGCTGTCCACACTCTAGAAACCTTCCTAAACACTTGGACCACTCTATGCCTTGCTGTATTGCTGTCCACATCATTCCTGCACACATCTAGTGAACTATAAGCTAGTTTCTTAAGCGTTTAGGTGTTGTCCTCAACCTAGCAACCTTCCTAAGTGCCTAGGTTACTTAACCCACTAGTGTAGCTTGTTGTCCAAACATTTTTGTACTCTTTAGTGAGTTAAGTGAGCCTACTTAGTGCCTCAATGATGTCCCTTACACCCAATAATCTTTGAGTGTCACTTGACGATTCCCAATGGACCCGATAAGACTCCAAAAGAGATTAGATAACATCGTTAACCTAGTGGGCACTATGACTAGAATTATGACGGAGAAACCTGTTGACTATCCCCACTCGAATTATGTGCCCCACTCTGCTTATCAACCTAGACCTGAGTTTAAGCCACAACGACCTCACTTAGAGTCACATGACCGGCTACCCACCTTTGATGGTTCCTTGGACCCTTACTACTTTAGGGAATGGGTTAGACAATTAGAGGATTATTTTGAATCGCATGATATCCCTAATTCTCGCCAGTTTAGCATTGCTAGATCACACCTGAGCGGTAGTGCTCTCCAATTTTGGATGAGGATGGAAGATCATAAAGAGTCTCGTGGCGAATACCCTACCTCCGATTGGAAAAACATGAGACGAGAACTTGGATTAAAATACCTTTCCCCTACTTATCGTCACCCATCCTTTAGTAACATCAGGGTTGCTGCCCCACCCTGTAGGTCCTCACCAAACCTTAAAGGCCGACCCTCTATTCTGTTGGATCGATCCCATATGACTCCCCCCTTGGGCCGACTCCTAGCCATCCCCGTCAACCTTTAGCCTCCCCAACCCTTGACCCTGCAAGTATGATTATAATAAAGAAAGACACTAAAAAGAAAAGGTCCCCGAAACTGTTGTGCCCACTTCTGTTATGGATACCATACCCAATTTCTTGAGTCTCATACCTGATGGTGACTCTTTGGGTTATCCCATCATATCTGTGAGTCAGGACCCATCTTCTTATCTTGTTCCTGATTCATTTGTTTTGCCCGCTATGTGCTTGTCCTTCCCTGTCAAGAACCATCTCTCTCCTAGTGGGATGAATTTACTAGATGACACCGTTGACCCTAGGAGACTACCTACGACCTTAACTGAAACTTCCTATAGAAGTGCCCTGGTAGCTAAGAATGTCTTCATTGCTCCCCCTACACCAGTTCCCTTAGACCGAACACTTTAGACCCCCTCTTTTTGTGACTCGTCCACCTTTTTTCTAGCTATGTGTTCGTGTGAGTTAGTATGTTGTGTTGTGTGTTTTGTAGTATGTGATCCTCCAAAATTGTCTATGTTTAAAACTTTTGTGTGAGCTCACAATTCTTGTCATTCATACCTGTGTTTCTTGCATCCACATTTGCATCTCATATTCAAGAACTGCATAAGGATATTAATAAAAAGATTAACCAAAGCAATGCCAGTTATAAACTTACTACCGATCTCAAGAGACGGTTCAAAGAATTTGATATTAGAGATTTTGTAATGGTTCGGATTCATCCGAAGCGGTTCCCACAAGGGACCGTTGAAAAGTTATATGCTAGAAGCATTGGACCTGTCAAATAACAGCAAAAATAAATAGTAATGCTTAGGTGTCGGACCTTCCAGAAGGTTTTAACATTAATTCTATGTTAACATCGAAGATCTTGTAGCCTTCGAAGGTCCAGAGTGTAACCCTCCTATTCCACTAAATAACGAGCCTTGTGTGAACCCACCTGGTGAGAACCCCAGCCTAACTCCACTCCCAAAATTGCCTAATTTACCCAATACAGAGAAGATTGAGACAATACTTAGTGATGAACTCAAATCTCCACTAGAGATGATGGTCAACAAAGGTATCTAGTTCAAATGGACAGGGAAACCGAAGATGGAGAACACATGGGTTGATCGTGACGAGCTGCAGCGAGTGGACCCCGACTTACTAGAGTGGTACGAGAGCTCTATAGATGATTACTCGACGGGGTCGAGTTTTCACCCACCTCGGGAGAATGATGAGGACATCGACAGAGATTTTGACACGTGTACCATCGGAGACGCCAGAGATCGACGGCCACGATCAGGAGTTTTATTTTGAGTAATTTTATGTAGTTTATTTTATTTTTCAGTTTTACTGTTTTACCCTTATGGGTGGTCATTTGATATTGTAGCCCCGAGGGTATTTATGTCTTTTAGTTTTTGATTCATTTTGGCCTATTTATAGGAGGCCTCATGCATTGTATGAGATGATAAATTATTGAATGAAAAAAGGTTGTGCTTGTTTGATCCTCAGTGAGTTCATGAGGGAAGCCCGAGGAGGGTGATTTGCAATACCCGTCAAGCTTTGGAAGAGTCCAAAATTCGCGGTTCTTACGATCTCTTTTTGAGTTTGTTATTTTTACTTTTATCATATTTGTTTCTTCATTCATCCATCTTCAACTTCCGGCGTTCTTCCACATCTCCACCACCACCCCACCTCCGAAATACCACCTCTAAGTCCATTCGAACTCCACATTCCCAAGCACTACCCACCGGCCAGCAGCCCGCCGGCCACCCATTGGACCCCCTTGCCGCCGGCCCCCTCTAACTCTCCCCTTTGAATTTTGAATTCCCCTCTTAATGACTTTCCTAATTAAGCCATATTAATTTGGAAAATTAATTAAGAGGAGTTACACAAATTTGAAATTCAAATCTTCCCCAATTGATTACTCATCTATTTGGATTAAAAAAATTTGAGAATCAATTCAGATTTTAATTAAATCCTTGATTAAAGTTGTGGTCCCCACTCTACTTATGACAATTGTGCTCTCCCCTCTCCATGTGGCCGGACCCCTTTAATTGGTTTTTCTCTCTCCCAAATTAAATTAAAAGCTCCACCAAATCAGCCCCAATTACCTCCTCAATTAACGCTCCTAGTCATTTGAATTAATTTGAAATTCAAATTAATCTCCCTCCAAAACCACTTGGAGATGAATTTAAATCTCCCCGGAAGCCCCACCCCATTAATTGTCCCTAAATTAATTCTCCAATCAAACACCTAATCTCCCGCAGCCTTAACTGCCTTCTCCAAGCCCTGTCCTCAAGGATTTTCCCCATTCCTAAAGTTGCTACGGGCTGTCCAAATCCCTGGACAGAACATGCATGCTGTCCAGAAATCTTAGACAACTCCATTGCTGTCCAGGAAGTCCAGCCCATTCGGAATTTGGTCCATTACTGCCCAGAATATCCCCAGTCACTGTCCAGAAGTATCATGCTCATTAGTCAACCCGTGGATTACCCGCCTCCGCCGCCATTTGTCTCCTAGTGGCATCGCTCGGTTTGCTCTCAATCTTCCTCCGTTAAAGCTCCACCATCAAGAGCGTGAGTGAGGAACCCAAGGTGAAGAGAGTTCTATTTGTTAAACGTGGATTATTGTTTCTCGCCATAATATTACTCTCTATTTATATGTTGTCAATTTGATATTGTCCCGTTAATCTAGTTGTAACCGCATGCCTTACATAATTTCGACTTGAGAATTCTGAAAACCTAACTTGGGTAAGCATTAATTCTATAACTAGCAAAGTTTTAATAATCTTATATTAAAAATCCCCAAGCAGTTCTTGTTTCCATGCATATGTTTCACATCATAGACCCTTGCTAAAAATGATATCAATAAAAGGCTAAGGCTTTATGAAGTATTGGTTAACCTTTATAAATGATAATTTGAGAATGGCTCACAAAGAGTAATTTGGACACTCACCACACAGTACATCAAAAGTTTTTTGTCTATAACCATGACATTGCTACATTTATGGAGTCAAATTTATCCCATCAAATCTTTATAAGATATAATTGTGATCTATTTATTGCAAATATTTAATTTTCAAATATATTTGCCAACCTTAAGAGATCAAATAAATTATTATAATTAATTTTATGTCACCAAACGCATGTCTTGTTAACAAGAAAAATAAAGTTTTAAAAGAAGGGGATTGACATCCCACAACAACAAACACAGAGAGAAATTGAGGAAAGAAAGTGGGGACGGGTTGCCAGCTGAGAGAACAAAGGGAAGAGCTTTTTTCAAGTGTTTGCATAAAGGAGATCTTCTACTCTTCAAGAATGAGGTGCTTATAGGTTTGATTCCATTAGAAAGCAAAAGCTTTCATTTAGATTTCTGCAACAAAGAAGAGAAGAGAAGAGTGCAGTAGCAACAAACAATCTTCCTCTTCATGTCCAACCTTTCTTTTAGCATAGGTAGCTGAATTGCCTCAAAATAATCGATATATATTCATCTTTATCGCTAACTTTATATGCAACGAATAGAATATATGATCTCTAGACCTCAAAAAGACAAATGTAAAATTGTATTCCTTATATTTATAATCTTTGTTTTGTTTGTTATATCATCTTTGTTTGATTTTGCTCAAAGTTTGTCACTATCCTAACATTTTTTAAGCATCCAATATCCATTCAAGGCAAAAAAAAGACGTTGGGAAAAAACCATAATATTTGGAAGGGGAAAAAAAGAACACAAGATGCATTACTGCGAGAGAAGTGAACCCTCATTCTTTTGAGAATGTTGACTCAACATGAAACCTAAGCTAATCTCACTAAAATTCTTAATGGTTAAACGAATCTTAATTCAAACTTTACCGAAAGAAACGTGACTAAAATTTATACTTAGCCACACTTACCCAAAAAAATATAATTACAACTCAACTTTCTTCTCTTCCCCACCAGCCCCCACCTCCGTCTTTCTCAAACTCAAATGCATTCACATATAGCACGCACCTTTTCTAGTAATCCAATTTTCCACCAATATAAATCAGATCTAATGCAACAAATTGCAGCTTACAAAAGCATACCCTTTATACAATACTTTCATCTTCATGGTTATTGACCAAAATTCCCCAATATACCAACTTGGTTGGAAAATTTAAATAAACCATACTTATATTCTTTAAGAGCCTAGAACAAGTTTGCAATCACTAATTGCATCTGGATGTGCAAAATTATCACTAAGTCTTTGCTTCTCACCAGGATACATTTCTGTCAAATCCTGATATATCCCAACAAGGTATCTGGATCATAAAATAAGCTCGGCAAATGATTCAAATAATTGTTGTTAGACAAATCAAAATCAATGAGAGCATCTATGGGAACCACAAGCTATTAAAAGAGATGTTTAATTATAAGTGCATAGTCACCTAAGCTTCTTACCTAATAAAAAAAAAGATGACCATTACCCCCAAGACTATGACCTCACACATTTACATTTAAATGACAAGAATTGCTCTCATTGGTTTCAAACAAATAATGTTTGGGCGGCAAACCAACTGCTTAACTATCAGACACATGCCAATAAGCCTTCCAGATATATACAATGATTACTACTTTCACATACTACAAGCATACTTGTTTTTCCTAAAAAATCACTTGCTCCCTTGGAGTTCATTTTTGGTTGATGTAAATATTATCTTGATAAAAATATTTTATAGAAGAAAATGAACCTTCTTGAAGCCTGCAACACCGCTTTTTCTCCTGTCTTAGATGAGATGAAAGGTCCATGGAAAAAATACTACAGATTTTAACAATTAACGAAAAAGAAAAATTTTGTAATGCATTTACAAACACACATATGTAGACTAAACTCAAACATAATATGCTTGTGCAGCAGTTACCAATTATTCCACTTTACTCGAGTGTATTTAATAATAAAACTTAGTTTTCTGCTTCTTTAACTATTAGTTATGATTGCTAATAGAAAATATGATAAACATACGATTGACCGCATAAATCAATTTTAGGAATGCTTTTCAGAGCCAATACAGGCTTTAAGAACAAAAACTAAGGCATCCATAATGACAAAGAATACAATACAAATCACATCTTACCCAAGCTCCAAAAAAGGTGCATGGAAGAACGAAAGGTTAAGCTGTTCTTAATTAATGTTCCAAAAGTGAAATTCTAATGTCTAAGAAATAACATTTTAGCATGTTAGTGTGAATGCTTCATGTTGATACACGAGGCATTTCACAATTGCACATCACAAAATCATTTATATTAGTGGCAATATGATGCAGAACATCACTGATCAAGTAAGAGGATCACTAAAAGTATTTCTGAGTGAATATTGGTCATGAGAAACTCTTGCATTGAATTTGATCATTGGTCAATGTATTCACTTTGTACATCTATGGGTTAACGAATCCAGAGGATGAAACAAAAGCTGGGGTATTTTCATCAAACTTGGAGTGTAACTTGCCCTCTCCTTTTTAATGAACCACAATTTTGGTCATTTGCTTGGCATCAATTTCTTTTTTGGGAGGGACAATCTGATCTTATTCTTTGTTATTGTATTAGCTTATAAGAGCCTCATGTCTTCGACCCTAGGGATGCAAAGATTAACCTTTGATTTCTTCTTGAGTGATCACTTTCCATGGCCAATTTTGAGGCTTGAAGCAGCTGGTAAATCATGAAAAAATTAATTTGGCTCAAGTATCTTTTTTTTCACCCTTTGTTCTTTATATAATTGTGATTTCAATTGATAATCAAAGCATCTACATCCGTGATTTAGTCATGAGCATGAGCTTCAAGGATTTATGAAGATGAAACAATCTCATATATTGTGGCATCACCATCTTAAGGTTAGGGAGCATTGATTTGGTTTGGTTACCCTTTTTTTTAGCCACTCTTTTATCCCTTCCTTTGCTCTTCGTGTTATTCAGATTTCAACCGATAATCAAAGATGCAAAAATTGAGATCCTTTTGGATTTGTCAGGATCTGACAATATCATCTCTTGCATAATCACCATCTTTTCCATCCTTATGGTTGATGTTTTCCATCACATATTCAATCATGGAATAAAGTAACTTCAATTATATGTAGATCCTGCAATTGTTATTTCTTTTTTTTTTTTTTTTTTTTTTTTTTTTTTTTTTTTTTTTTTTTTTTTTTTTTTTTTTTTTTTTACTGATGTTGTGCTAATGATCAAAACCTAGCATATATCATTTTTAAGGTTTCACTCCTATATATATATTTCAATTAATTTGGCATTTCATCATTTTGCACAACATTTTGCATTTAAGTATTTAACAATTTGTCAGCGAGCACTAATCTTTAAGTTGGGCATCCAAGAGACAAACTACTATACACAATTCTCCTTAAACATATTCACATAACTAATGTAAAGCTAGCAAGTCACTTATTTCACAAAGATGAAAGTGCAGAGTTTCAAGAAATAAATTTTTTAGGAAATAGATTAGTACATTTTAAAGTCAACCTAAATGAACTTCCCTATATTTGAAATTTAATTATCCTTAATTCATGATCTAGTAGAGTACACCTATGCACTTCTATAGGGTAGTTTAGTCCTCAAAAAAGCAATGCAAAAAATATAATCAATACACAAGAATATTCTTGCTTCTGATGTAGGACATTGTTCAATCTAAATGTAAAAAATATGTAGTCAAAGTTAAAATGTTTTAATGACAATTATGACCTTCAAAACGTACCCATTGAAAAAGAAAAATGGTGGGTACCTCGTATGATAGCATAAGATTTTCTATCTTTTCTATAGTTTGTTTATCAAGTCAATTTAGAAAAAAATTCTCAAGTAACATGCAATTATATGCTTGTTCAAACAAATTTATTAAGCATTAAAATACTAATATCTACCAGCACCCAGCTCCATCAACCACCTCTTTCATGCAAAAAAGAAGGATGAAAAATATGTTCATCAATCATCATCATTTTCCAGTCCCCCTTTGATCCAAAAAACAGTCATTCTCTAATTCAGGTGCCTCATGAATTCTTTTAACAAACCCAAATCATAAAGTATAAAATTTGATATCAAGATTTATCCAATATTCAGACAAAGTCTAAGCCAAATCCAGCCAAACCATTTTTTAAGGTTTTATTGAATCCTTGATTTCATAAATCAAGGATTACCCGAAATCAAGATTTATAAAATCCTACCAATAGTAATATTAAAGGGATTTAAAGGTCTAGGCTTTAAGGGACTCTTTGGATACAAGTAGGATTTAACTTTAGCCGGATTTAGTAAATCCTACTAAAGTTAAATCCTAAAAACTATTAGGCAAAAAAATTGTTAAATCCTGATAAATCCTATGAGGCCATTTGGCAATGTAACTCAAGATTTAAGGCAATTAGTTTAATAAAAACACAAATTTTATTTGCATTAAATACGAGTTATTTACTAATTTCTATTTGAATTATTATCAATAAATTATAATTATAAATAATCTAATTGAAAGTCAGCTTAGTTGTCAAATTATATAATTAATGATTTAAATACTAATTATCTAATTACTTATTTATATTTTATTTTAATAAGTATTTACTAACTAATTAAACTTTTAATTATATAATTATTATTTAAAATAACTAATTATTTACATATTACTTATAATGCTTATTATTTTCTTTATTAATCATTTAATAACTATTTAAAAATATTATTTTAATAAATTTTTAACCTTAGGCCCATGGTTTATTTATCCTCTTATCCACTTTTTCCTTCAACTTTGCATGCTTCCTTCGTTGCAGTTCAACTTTGCCAACTTCACGTGAAATAGAATTTTGAATGAGTCCGTTCTTCGCCTCCTTCAACGATGTTGCCTTCGTGTCGATTGGAAGTCATGACAGTTCGACGAAGCTCTTACTTGCCCCCCTTGATGATGTTCTTCGCCTCCTTCAAAGACGACTAGAGCTTGCTCGATGCGAAAGTAACCATCTTTCTCCCTTTCACGCGCTTCTAGGGCCAAATCCCATAAATCCACCAAACCCCAAGATTTAGTAAATCCAAGATTTACACTAAAAATTTGGTAAGGCAGATTTATCTAGTCTTGAAGTGTATGGGACTCTCCAATCCTGTTTGGCAGGATTTATGCTAAATCCTGCATAAATCCTGTTGCCAAACAGCCCCTAAGGGATTCAGGACTACAATATATCAAACAAATTCAGCATTTAAGACTCCCAAAAAAAATTTTTGATAAATCCGGATCTACAATATTTACTTTACCATATTTCACTTAAATCTTACTTTAGAACCAACAGTCCTAAAAGACTGTCATTTTAATTACTGTACTAAAATTCTAAAGACTAAAAAAGGAAAGACCTTTCCATGGATGATAAGCCAGCAATCCTTGGTAGCGTTGTGTTTGGAGACCTCATCAAAGTGGTAAGATTTCTGATCTTCAGCCATCTCTGCACCGCGGAATGTTTCTCAAAAAGCCCCAAATCAGCTGAAACGAAACCAGGAGCTGACACTATACGCAGTAAGTAAAGGATGATTACCAGGAAAGTAGAGACAAGTGTAATGTGTTCTGCTTCTTCGTTTTCTTCTTCTTTCTCCAGACGTCAATCGACAAGCGTGTTCCGATTTAACCTAAATTTGTTGAGAGATATTCCACGGCGCTGATCACTGAAGCCCGACATTTTTAAAAGGGATTTTTACATACATACCACCATGTGTATTACATATTTAACACCTAATTCTTAAATATTACACTCCTACCACCTCTTCTCTATTTTCATAACAAAATTATCACTCCGTTGAAATAAGAGCTAACTCTGTTTTGTCCGTGAATGCTTTCCGCAGGATAACAGGATTTTTCCCACGTTAGATGCTCTGTCCGATTGTATCACGCTTTCCTGCTCTTTCCGCGGGAGAAAAAGACTATCCGCCAGACCGCCAGGGATTTCCTGCTCTTTCAGCGTAAATGATCTTTCCTTAAAATATTCTATGAATAAGATTCTGCATATGTCCCACTTGCTCTAACCATCGACATTAGCCTTTACTCAATCAATAATGGCTTCCTTGAACTGTTCAAAAGGTGGTTGTTTGATTTTTCATTCAATAAAGATTACATATTTAACACCTTTTCATCCAGCTATCCGTAGATTACTCATTCAATAAAGTGTAAGAATTTTGGCACCAATTAATGATGTTGTGCATGATTTTTCATCTTATTTCAGGACTCAAGTTAAGGAAAAATGACAACCTCGTGGCATAATTCGGTAATGCTGGATTGTGGTGACGAAGTGATAGATGATTTATGTGGAGGTAAAAAAGATCATGTGTTTATTGCATTGAAATTTGGAGGAATTTGGGTTGACACAAAGGATCAATCTAGAAAGAGGTATGCTGGCGGCAAACAAAGGACTGTGAAACTTGAGAAAGGACATATGAATATTTTCAAGATTAGAACAGAGATTGCTAGAATATGTCCTTGGTTGAAAGGACATCAATATAACATGCATTATCACATTAACGGAACTTCACCCAAGGAGTACAAAGTAATCAATTATGATGCTGATGTGAGCCTATTGGTAAACCAAACGAATGAAAATCTACGTGCCGAAATAGTTATCTCACTGCACGAAGTAGATGAAGATCAATCAAACTCACAGATTATGGTGGTTGAGAGTTTTGAACAAAGTATAGAATGTTTCATTTCTCGGAATGATGGTGTTTCGAGATTTCAAAAATCAAGTGTTACTGATATCAATATAGGAACAATTTTTAATGATGCTACGTGTTTCAAGAATGCTCTCCGATCATTTGCCATTAAGGAAAACTTTGGGGTGAGGATAAAAGCCAGTGATAAGAAATGTGTTATTGCGACATGCTCCTATCAAGGGTGTCAATGGCGAATTTGGGCATCCCTATGTGAAGACACTCAATCTTTTCAAGTTAGGATAGTTGATGGAGAACACACATGCCCTGGGATAAATCGTGCTAGGAATCGACTAGCGACATCTGCATGGGTTGCTAATGAGATACAAGAGATGGTGAAGAGGTATCTAGATATTCCACCAAAAGAAATAAATGGCGATTTAGAGAAGGAATTTTGTTTATCATTACCATATATGAAGCTTTGGAGGGCAAGAGAGCAAGCTCGTGACACAATTTTTGGCTCAGTTGATGACAATTATAAATGGGTTCCAACATTATCGACAGAATTACTTGATAGAAACCCGGGCTCACACATCACATATACATTTAATGTTATTGATAATTCTTTTCAAAGGTTTTATGTTAGTTTCAAGGTGTGTGTCGATGAATTTTTATTTGGATGCAGACCACTTATAAGTTTAGATGCATGCCATCTTAAATCGAAGTATTTTGGTGTGCTTTTATCTGCCAACTCAGTCGATGGAAATAATGGCTTATTTACAATAGCATATGCTGTTGTTGAGACTGAGTCCAAAAATGCATGGTCATGGTTCTTGAAGAACTTGGGAGAGAGTATTGGTACTAATTTAAGCTCTCTTAGTTTCATATCTGACATGGAGAAAGGTTTGGGAGAGGCTATCAGAGAAATATATCCCAACGCTGAGCATAGAGTTTGCATTCGACATATGTGGAAGAATATAAAAAAAAAAAAATCGATGTAAAGATGGGCAAAAAATGCAAGGATTGGTATGGGGAGCTGCAAATGCCTATACAACTGTAGAGATGAACGAGAAGCTCTCTGAACTTCATGACTTGAGCCCTACTGTGTACTCATATCTCCTTTCTTTACCATACAAGTGGTCAAGAAGTCAATTTATGATCGGGATAGGTCATGCTACTAATACAAATAATTTTGCTGAATCATTTAATGCATGGATTACTGAGGCTAGAACGAAACCTGCTGTTGACCTCATTTAATTGGTCCGGGGAAAGCTTATGAAGCAACGAGCTCAACGAAAGATGACTAGCTTAACTTGGCAGCGAGAATTAGTTCCAAATGCATAAGAATATATTAGAGACATCACAACAAGGAAAGATCATTTGGTTGTTCGGCAAGCTAGCAATTTCAAGGCTGAGGTGGAAGCCCTACACTCAAGACACATCATTGATATTGAAAGAAAGGACTGCACTTGTGGAGTATGGCAATTAATAGGTTTGCCTTGCATTCATGCCGTTGCTTTCATTGGTATGAAAGAGCACCCATTGTGGCATACCTATGTTGATGAGTTCTACTATGTAGCAAGGTAAAATTTATTTCATTGCTTATTAGCAATTACATCCATCTTACAACTACTAATTTTAAGGTAACACATTCTTTAGATATAGACTTGTGTATGATGGAGCAATTGCCACATTACCTGGGAAGGAGCAGTGGCGAGTTGTAGAAAATTGTGAGCAAGTAGCTGTACCAAATACATGTAGGCCAAGAGGTAGACCAAGGAAAAGAAGACTGTTAAATTTCTTGGAGCAAGACAAGAGATCACATAGATGCGGAAGATGTGTTGTATGGGGATATCATCGAAGTACCTGCAATAATCCGTTGCAAAATAAGAATAATGATGAGACGACGGACACAGAAGTAGGACGAAACCGATGGGCAAAGTTGCCAAGTAGACGGGTAGTAGATGACGCTGAGCTGCAAGAGTTTGATTATTCATATCTTGATGGTTTCTAAAATCAAGATTCATGTTTTGTTACTTTAATTATATTTTTGTAACCTTATGCTTATAAAATGAAGATTGCAATGAAGATTTTGTAACCTGTTACATTTACTTTGACTATATTTTTGTAGCCTGCTGTTTATAGAATGAAGATGGCAATGAAGATTTTGTAACCTGTTACTTTTACTTTGACTATATTTTTGTAACCTGCTGCTTATAAAATGAAGATGGCAATGAAGATTTTGTAACCTGTTACTTTTACTTCTACTATATTTTTGTAACCTGTTGCTTATAAAATGAAGATGGCAATGAAGATTTTGTAACATGTTACTTCTACTTTTACTATATTTTTGTAACCTGCTGCTTATAAAATGAAGAGTGGGTTGTATTCAATAACCTTTCGGAGACTGCATCCATAACTGGGAATTTTCGGAAGATCTGCAGCCAATTTAGGAAGATCTGCTTTCAATAAGCTGTCTATTACATATATGCAAACCGAAACTTCCCAGTTCAAGATGCTGGCTCATTAGTTATTTAATGGAATAACAATTTCTGGATCGAAATATGGAATACAATGTCATCGTTTGGATAACTTTTCAATAATTGGGATAACCAAATAAGATACAACATATTTGATCAACACGTCAATACAAAGTTGTGAAATTAAAAGTTCAACCAAAAAATAAATGACGTTGACGACAAAACAAAACAAAATAAAAGTAGACGTGTTGATCTTCCTAATACTATTTAGCATTCAACACAACACGTTACAACACGTTACAAACCCAACCAAAGACGGATGGCTACGTCAAGAAGAACAGTTGCAATGAACACTTTGATCAAGAAGATGATCCAGTCAAGCTTCTTACAAATCTTTGCCTCAAAGCCTTCGTATTCATCATGTGTACCATAAGATGCATCTTCTACTTCATCTATCCATTTAAAGTATCTACAGTCGTCATCAATTCGATTATTTATGCACCTATAAAATTTTCTTTCACTATTAGGCCCGCGGTGGCAAGTATATAATACACATTTTATGTGACAGTGGCAATAAACTCGAGAGTGTGTGCCCCTATCTCTCGTAGCAGACGAATTCGTAGAACTCATTTGAAATGTTAACCAATCTGTCAACAAAGAAGAGCAAATTGAACAAACCGTTACATAGATCATAATGTAAAAACAGTTACAATGAACATACTCTATAACAGCTTTTGGGACTACATAGATCTGTTAAAAACGAATGGTTTTATGTTACAAACGATTGCTCATTTTCCCATTTTAGTTTTCTGATGTACATTCCTCATGATCACAAAACAGAAAGGAATTCCCTACGGCTTTCTACAAACAGAAAAGGTACGTCATTTAATGGATGAACACTTCAGATCAACTACAAAGCAGTTAAAAGATTACCTGCAGCTTGCGATATGCGGAGGATTCTGCCAGAAGAGTTGCGGGGAAGATTTGCAGCCTGAGAGAGGTAGATCTGAGAAGATATGCAGCCCGCGAGAGGAAGATCGGCGAAGATCTACAGCCCGCGAGAGAAAAGCCGCTCAGCTCGCGAGAGAAGATGATTTCGCAATCCGTGAGAGTAAAGCCGTGCAGCTTGCGAGATGATTTCGCGGTGGTTAGGGCTAGAGGAAAGAAAGAGACGGAGTTAGCTCTTATTTCAACGGAGTGGTAATTTTGTTATGAAAATAGAGAAGAGGTGGTAGGAGTGTAATATTTAAGAATTAGGTGTTAAATATGTAATACACATGTTATAAAGTGGTATGTATGTAAAAATCCCTTTTTAAAAACACTTTTCAAAGTATAAAAAAATTTTGCATAGATATTAAAAAAAAAATAGAGAGAGAAATTAGACTTTATGTTTTTTTTTTTTTTGGGAAATGACTTTATATATTTCACAATAGATATAATTAATCAAATATTTAAATTATTTATTTTCTAAAAAATATATATTTAAAATTTACTTTTGAATGAAATCCCCATATTATATAAAACGGAGTCATAATTTTAGCCATGAATTAGGATAATCTTAGAATTGCGAGCTATACTAATATTCGTCTCCCTAACTCAATAACCTTAGATCTCATGTGATCAATTGGTTGTAAAACATTGCAATGATGCAAAGTTAGTGTTGTTATATTTTTACTATTTAAATTTCAATACAATCATTCTCAGTCAGTGGCGAATCCATCCTATTTTTTTATGGTGGCAAACTCAAAAGATGCCCATTCAAAGAGTATGAATTAAGTATAACTACTAGTAATATTTTTAGACATCTTGCCAGTAACAATGAATTGGGCCGAGTCTTAAAACACAGTTAAAAATGATTTGATTTTGTCAAAGAGAGCTCTGCTTTAAGAATTGTTTGGGGGAAAACAAAACAGAGACTGATTTCGATTTCTTCAATCTTCTTCTAACAAAAAAAAAACACACACACACACTCTCTTTCTCTCTCAAGATTCTTGAAAAAGATGGGCTGATATTTTGCAGTCGCTTTAGTTTCTCTCCTTCCTTTAGTTTCAGAGAGAGCAAGAAAAGACGCTCTGAGATAGCCATAGCGGTAAGAGAGAGAGAGAGAGAGTGAGAGAGAGAGAGAGAGCACGAGGGAGAGAAAAAAGGATTTTGGTAAGAAGGGAGTTATATATTTTTTGTTTTTTTATGATTATAAGATCCACTACTCCGGCTTGTAAGAACTAAAATGAGTAATTTCCATACTGCTATCGAAATGCCAAATTTTTTTAAAAAAAGAAATGAGAAGTGTGATAGCTTAGTAAAACTTACATTGCTGAATGCTGAACCGAGGACTGGAAACATGAGATTCGCGAAGATGAAGGATATCGGGCACGGGCTGCGGCGACCTCTTCATGAAGGAGAAGACGATTTCTTGCGAAGTTGCGAACGAGATGACTGCGATTGATAATAAGGGACGCTCTTGCGAAGGTGGTTGCTATTTTGTGAACAGCGCGGGATGGGGAAACTATCGCAATAATGAAATTTTCAGGGCAAAAAGGTGTTTTTTTGGGGGCGGGGGCAAAATTTCAAAAATGTCCCCAAACTTTATTTTTTTTCGGGGTGGCCATTTTCCCACCCTTACTAAGCTTGGGATCCGCCCATGTTCTCAGTAATTAATCATATGTCATAATATAAAGAATGAATAAACTAATAATTAGGATTCCAAACCTTATTTGCATGCTAAATCATAAGCCAAATACATCATATTACTTGTTACAACTATGTTAGAACTATGCTCGAACCTTATTTAAATCATGATTGAACCATATTTAAATCATGCTCAAATCTTGTTTAATTATTGTTGAAACTTTAAACATGATTCCAATAAGGATCGAGTAAGGATTGAGCAAGATCCAAGCAAGGCTCCAGCATGTTAGAGCAAGATTCGAGTATGGTTTAAACAAGCTTTGAACATTGTTTGAAACCTTTTGTTTTATTCTCATTATCATATATTGAATTGATCCATTTGAGATATTTTTCTATGTATACATATGACCACTCTAATCATATATATGGAGAGATATTACATTGCTAAAATCCTATATAGAGTTTTGAGTAATGGATAAAATTGTTAGATAGCTTGAGGCATTTAATCTTATGTGAGGAATTGAAAAAATCCACTTTTAGGTAGCTCGTCAAAGTTCATAAGTTGTAGTTTTTTAGAGCTCTAGTTCATTACTATTACTGAGGATGGTTGATTATGAGTAGAATGAGAGATACTCTAATGTATTTAACATTTTACAGAAAAATGCAAATTTTAAAATTATTAAATTTGCATTGATTATTTCGTAGGGATTTGGAGAATCTCTATTTGAGGACGAATCCAAGGAATTAAGTAAAAGTATTGGGCATATAGATAGCTAATTAGATGGAGATAAAAATGTTTAGAATGTAGACTTTAGAAAGCATTCATGTTTTGCTTTGAGTGGGATAATGTAATGTCCCAAGATAATTTTTTTTTAAATATTCTTTTTATTTTTTAAAATCAACACCAGAGCTATCTATTTTTATTTTATTAATATAATATCAGCTAAAATAAAACTAGCAATCAAAACATCAAAATACATATGTATTCTTATTCTAAAACTATATACAATACTCATGAATTATACAATTTTAACCTATCATCATCAATCTTGAGTACAAAAGATTAGCTAAAGGACAAAAATAAAACACTATACCTGGAGAATTCTAATCTTATCAATCTCACACATTTGATCATCTACCATGACTTGAAATTATATAAATCACATATAATGATTTAAAAGGTGCAGCGGGTCATTTAATCCTACAACTGACTCAAAGCTCTGTAAAGAAACTGTATGAATGTCATCAATAAATTCATAATTGTAGTCATATGATCTTAAATTGATGCAGAAATAATAAAACACACATGTAAAAATAGTAGAATTTGTAAACAATAAAATATTATGGTATATAAGCTAGTAAAGCAGTATGTTGGAGAAATCATTAAACCAATATGAATGTCAAATAAAAAAGTGGTCATCATATCAATACTATCAATCAGTAAAAAAATTATATAAATAAGTAAAACCAAAGCATTGATAATTCTATTAAAATCATATCAATACAGTAAAATTATATAGTAGTGTACATAAACTATCCAAATATTCTATAGTAGTATCAAATCAATTTCTTAATCACATGCTCAGTATATCGCATGTTTGGTGTCAGTATAATGAATCAATATCAATAATCAATATAGTGAATTAATTGTTGTATCAAATAGTATCGATGTCCCTATCAGTAACAGTATGATCAGTATAGTGTTGTTAATAAAATGGTGACATTAATAATAAAGCAATGAAGTAATAATAAACCCATACAATGATAGTAAATTAACAAATAATAAAGCACTAAAATTGTACAATAATAGTAACAGTGAATCAATAACATGCATTTTAATAGTCACACTAAATAAATAAGAATTCCTAGTTTAATTGGTGTTTTTCTAATAAATAGTAATCGGTATAAGTATTTTGTTGGCTCAGTAAATAGAGGCATAACTCTTTGCCCATCAGCATAGTAATCATCTTCTTATAACTCTCAATCAGTATCACATGAATCAATAGAGGATAACACCAAATTATAGTATTTTAAGGAAAGCTCATTGACCCACTATCCTTTACAGGTCAATCAATCTCCAACCAACATTAGTGAAATCAATTTTTACTTATCCTCACATATATCATTATCATATATTATATCAATAATAACGACCAACTATTACTCAACATTATATTCAATTTATTTATAATGCTTGTTTTAAAATTATGCTTAAAGTAAAAATATCAGTTATTTAATATATATAATTAATACATAATACAATAACTTTCATTTTACCTAATGAAGTTCAATAAATGTTACAATCAAAATGTATAGGATAATTAGTATGATAAAATAGTAAAAATTGTGTGATAAAAGTTCAATAAATCTTAAAAAAATACAATAAAATCAATTATGAGGAGATTCAAATAGTTAAAATCAAAATATTTTAAAATTGAGATAGGATTATAATCACATACAATGATATAAGCAATCTCTACAAAAGTGATAAATTTATCCGGCCGTTGAAATTCGACTTTCTCCATTTCACTCCACTGTGCTGCAATTCAAATATGAATTCATATTTTTCCAATTTTCAAGTAATTTCAAAATTTTGTATTGTTACATATATATATGAATGTTAGGTTTATATTATATTTTAAATGATGTTCTTCTCAATCATTATAAGCATGATGTTATTTTTACTAAGATGCTTGCCTTTATTACAGTAGGGAAAAACATTACTTAGATTATGACCTATTTTTATTAAGAAGGAGTCAATAATTTTAGCCGTGAATCAGGAGAATTTTAGGACACCAAGTTATACAAAAATTCATCTCTCTAATATATTCTCTATCTGAGTAACTTTAGAGCTCATGTGATCATTTGGTTTTTAAACATTGCAATGATGTTCTTGACTTCTCTACCATCATATACGCAAAGTTAGTGGTGTTATATTTTTACTATTTAAATTTCAATATTATCATTCTCAGTAATCATAGGTCATAATTTAAAGGAGGTATAAACTCCTAATAAGGATTCCAAGCCTTGTTTGCACACTAAATCATAAGGCCAACACATTATATTTCTTGTTACAACCATGTTAGAACTATGCTTGAACCTTATTTAAAGCATGATTTAACCTTATTTAAATCATGCTCAAACCTTGTTCAAATATTGTTCAAACTTTAAACATGGTTCTAATAAGGACCGAGTAAGGATTGAGCAAGATTCAAGCATGGTTCCAACATGTTAGAGCAAGATTCGAGTATGGTTTAAATAAGCTTTGAACATTGTTTAAAACCTTATGTTTTGTTCTTATTATCTTATATTGAATTGATCCATTTGTGATGATTTGTTATGTATGCATATGACCACTCTAATCATATATATATATAGAAAGAGATATTACAATGCCAACATACTATATAGAGTTGTGAACAATGAATAAAATTGCTAGATAGCTTGAGTAATTTAATCTTATGAGAGGAATTGAAAAAATTACCTTTAGGTAGCTTGTCAAAGTTCATTAGTTGTAGGCTTCTAGAGCTCTAGTTTATTATTATTACCGAGGATGGTTGATTATGAGTAGAACGAGAGATACTCTAATGTATTTAACATTTTACAGAAAAAATCCAAAATTTAAAATTATTAAATTTGCATTGATTATTTCGTAGGGAATTGGAGAATCCCTCTTTGAGGAGGAATCCAACGAATTAAGTAAAAGTATTGGGCTTATAAATAACTACTTAGATGAAGAAAAAAAATGTTTAGAATGTAGACTTTAGAAAGCATTCATGTTTTGCTTTGAGAGGGATAGTGTAATGTCTCAAGATAAAATTTTAAATATATATATATATATATATATATTCTTTTTATTTTTTTTTTAAATCAACACTAGAGCTATCTATTTCTATTTTATTAATATAATATAAGCTAAAATAAAACTAGCAATCAAAGCATCAAAATACATCTATATTCTTATCTTAAATTCATATACAATACACATCAATCATACAATTATAATATATCATCATTAGTCTTGAGAACAAAAGAATAGCTAAAGGACAAAAAGAAATAAACTAACAGTAAACCTGAAGAATCCTAGTATGATAAATTTCACACATCTGATCCTATACCCTGACATAAAATTATTTAAATCACATATAATGAATTAAAAGGTGTAACATGTTATCTAATCCTATAACTGACTCAAATAACGATAAAGAATGCATGTATCAATAAATTCATAAAAGTAGTAGTCATATGATCTTAAATTGATTCAAAAATAAGAAAACACACATGTAGTTGTAGTAGAATCTATAAATAATAAAACAATATTATACATAAGCTAGTAAAGCAATATGTTGGGGAAATCATTAAAAACCAATATGGGTGTCAAATCAAAAAAGTGGTCATCATATCAGTAATATCAATAAGTAAAAAAAATTATATAAAGCGATAAAACCAAAGCATAGATAAACATTGTCAAAATCATATTAATACAGTAAAATTATATAGGAGTGTACACAAACTATCCAAATTTTAGATATCAGCATCAAATTAATATCTTAATCATGAGCTCAGTATATCACATACTTAATATAAGTGCAGTGAATCTATATTAGTAATCATTTTAGTTAATCAATAATAGTTTTGAACAGTATCAATGTCCGTATTAGTAACAGTATCAGCACAATGTTGTCAATAAAATGGTGACAATAATAGTAAAGCAATGTAAAAACAGTAAACCCGTATAATGATAGTAAATTAGCAAATAATTATAGTAAAGCAATAAAATAGAATAATAATAGTAATAATGAATCAATAACATGCATTTTAGTAGTCACACTAAAAAAGTAAGAAGTCATTATTTAATTGGTGTTTTTTAATAAATAATAATCCATATCACTATCTTGTTAGCTTAGTAAACATGGTCGTTACTCTTTGTCTATCGGAATAGTAATCATCTTCGTACAACTCCCAATCAGTATTACGTGAATCAATAGATGATAACACCAAACCGTAATATTTTAAGAAAAACTTATTGGCCCACCATTCTATACAGACCAGTTAGTCTCCAACCAATATTAGTGAAATCAATTTTTACTTATCCTCACATATATTATTATCATAATATTATGATAATAATATCAACCAACTATTAATCAACGATTATATCCATACTTATTTCTAATACTTATACTAAAAGTATGCTTACATTAAAAATATCAGTCATTTTATCATTAAAATTAGTATATAATACAATATGTTCCATTTTATCTTGTGAATTCTAATAAATGATATAGTCAAAATGTCTAGGATAATTAGTTTGATAAAATACAAAAAATTGTTTGGTAAAAGTTCCATAAATATGGGAAAAATATAATAAAATCAGTTATGAGTAATTTAAATAGTTAAAAGTAAAATATTTTAAAATAGAGATATGATTATAACCACATACTATCTGAGCAATCTCTATAAAAACGATAAATCGATCCGACCTCTAAAAATTGATTTTCTCCATTTCACTTTGTTGAGATGCAATTCAAACAGGAATTCATATTTTTCCAATTTTCAATTATTTTCAAAAATTTGTATTGTTACAGATAATGTATGGATGTTAGGTTTATGTTATATTATAAATGATGTTCTTCTCAATCATAATAAGCATGATGTTATTTTTACTAAGATGCTTACCTTTATTACATTTGGAAAAATATTACTTGGATACTAATGGGGTAGGATATCATTGGAGAGAACTTTGGAATAGTTGAATAAATATATGTTATGATGAAAGCATCCTAAATAATGATATCCCAACGCAGTATACAATCATTGGATATGTTACAACATTACAACACTAAGCTTATGATTTCACCGAAATTGAAGAGACAACATATGGAGTACCTTAGAGAGTTATCAAAATATGTTTAGAATATCATTTGTACTTATTTCATAGAAGTTTCAGAATATGTAATGCATGAATATGATGCACATGTTTTGATGCCTACCTTTAACTCCACATTCATCTATAACTCCCTTTCAATCTCCAACACTCGCATACAATAAGTGGGGCCAAATAGAATAGAATAACCTCTTATAACTGCATAGCAAGTGGGGCTAGAATCCCACCCACATCCACAAAAGGTATATAGGGCTAGAATAGAACATATAGGGCCCTCATATAATCTAACAAATTGCACTAATAACCTTTCATATTTCAAAATTTCTCCAATGTTATGCGATGAATTATTTAATTTGAATGTAACATAATTAATTATAGCTTTAAACATGAGCATGATAATGTATGAACTACCATAATTATTAATGTAGGGTGATATTTCTTATATAAAACCTTTCATACATAACTTTTTTTTACAATTATAATTCCAAAAAAATTATTTAGAGCAGCCCTTTAAGACTTCCAGAGAACTATCAGGACTATAAAACATACCTCATTTATTTGATATGCACAAAAATCACCATAGAGAAAATCAATTGATACAAATTCAACTTCTTATAAACATAATATCTCGATCAAAGCATACTATAATATACAAAAAGTTATATTGAGAAATCATGATAAAACACAAGAAAAATGTATTTTTTATCATTATTATAACCTTATTATAGGGATGTAGGTGTTAGTGATAAGTCATATTATATTAGTTTTCCTTTTTTACTTTATCACATTGCTATTTATATTTACATGCTCTTACTTTTATGTGTTATAATGGAAATTGATATTATTCTTTGTCTCTCATGTAATGAAATGATTGAAATGATGGAATCAATTTATAAAACACTAGATGAGTTCTATCAAATAGATTTGTTTATTGGTTGCACCATTATTTTAAAAATATATTATCTTGTTAAAATATCTTATTTTTTATTGAAAAAGAAAATAAAACAATAATAATACTTTTGTTTGTTATTTTTAATTATTTTAATTTTTTTTTAAATTTAAAATTATTTGCATAGTTTTAAAATCACACATGTACACCAACTGAAGGTGTGCCATACACTTCAAAGTGGACCTCATGCACATGCAACAAGCAACAATATGAAGAGGCAACATTTGGAACCATCAACTATCAAGCTCAAGATTCATGCATTTGAATATGGTACAAACACTTAAAAAATATAAAAGTTCTAAACTTTTAGAAAGAGTTTCAATATCTAGAGTACAAGATAAGTCAAAGTAGAGACAACCCACTTGGAAAGAAAAGGAATGACCTGAGTACATATATGTACTCAAAATCAAGAGTGTTTAACTATAGGGTATGGTTAAGCAAAAATATGACCTAGTTATAAGTGTATGAAGAAGTGGAGACAAAAAAAATGTTATATGGCTAAGATCATAATAATACCTAAAAAGGAAGTTCACTATGCTAAAGGAATAGTAAAGTCCAAAGGGCTTGACTTTACATGAGAGAATGGATTAGCAAAGATAGCATGACTAAGGGTCCATTTGGGATAATTGTATCTTTTTACAATGGTGGTTGTAAAGTTAATGTGGAGAAACTAACTTTTTAAGGTCCAAAGGGCTTGCTCAGGAAAGAAGAATAGGGAGAGGAAGGAAGAGAGAGAAGCATATTTCAGGCACTTTTGTCTATCAATTATGTTCGGAGATTGCTTCTGATTGTTCTAAGTAACACAAATATCATTTTAGTTTTTCATGATTTTGAGTTTGACGGGTTTTTTCTTTCCTAAATTGATAAAATATATTTTCTTCTGATTTATTGATTTTTTATTGTGTGACATTTCATATATGATATATACGAATTATATGAATATTTTGACTATAATTTATTTAATTTCATTGGGTAAAATGAGAGTTGTGATTTTCTTAAGCTATGGATTAATATATAAGTTGTATTCCATTATATAGATTATTCTATTTCATGTTGCATTTCATATAAATGAGTATGGTATTTGCATTTAAGCAAGGAATGATGGCTGTTAATACTATAATTAATTTGGGCTAGTTGTGAAAATGTTAATACCCTATGTAGGAGGGAGGGTCGATGAGCTTTTTTTTAAAGATGTTTTATGGTGTTATCTCGATTGTAGCATGTAACTAATGACCAATTACGCTGACAGGCAAAAAGTGATGACTTCTAAAGATTTATTAAAAGCCATATATAATAATAATGATAAAGATAATGATGAGAAAAATGATAATAATGAAATGAATATAGATGGATGAAACTACCATGCACATTAAAGATGGATATCCTACCTTGCTAAATCATATATTAAAGTATCTACATATTGGTAGTATTGATAAATAGAACTGTATTGTACATAGATAGCATTGATAGATAGTTCATGATGGGTGTAGATATATATATGGGCTGCATATGATACATATAATATATAAGATAGATAAGTATTATGATATTGACACACACACACACACACACACACACACACACACACACACACACACACACACACACACACACACACACACACACATATATATATATATATATATATATATATATATATATATTATGATTCCTTTACTGATGTGTGAATGATTTCAGTAATATTTCTTTACGGATTTATTGATTCTTATATTGTATTAGCTACATATTCATTGAATTGATTTCATATTTTTGTTATTGATCATTTTGAGCCTTATAAATGATAATTGAACATTAATGAAATGGAATGCTATTGATTAGATCGATTGAACTGAGCATGTATATTGATTCTTATGCATTGAGTTAAAAGATTTAGTGAATTTGAGTTACCGCTTGGCATTTATACTCATTATGTAGTTACATGTTTACAGGAAAGGGTAAGGAACATGTGGCATGAAGCAATAGACAATATGTGTAGTTCCATTCAACAATTTTTGTTAATTTTGTAGTTATGATATATTGAAAGTGTTGTAGCTAATTTTTTGTTACATGACTATTATATACATGACATTTTGGGTTTGTAATCACTGTATGTATTGATTAATATAAATACAAATCATATTTCTTTTATTGTTTTTATGAAATTGGTAAATCTAGTTAAATAGTTAAAATAAAAAACATAAGTAATTCTTTTAATTGCTTCTAGGGTTTGACATACATAATGAATGAACTTAACCAAAAGAGCATGACTAATTCAAGATACTTTTTTAGACAAAAGAGTATTGTTAGTTCAAGATTTTTTTTAGTCAAAAGAGCATGATCAAGAGAATTCATAGCACACTTAAAAGAGCATGATTGCATTTGGAGTAAATAATGTGAAAAGAGAATGACCAATCTAGGAAGATTCTAAGCCAAAACAACATGATTGAGAGGAGTTGAAAACTTAATCAAAATATCATGATTGTACTAAGGTAAACTCAACCATAGGGGACTGGCTAAGTCTAAAGGAAAACTTAAATAAAAGTACATAACTTCACTATCTTATAGAAATCAAGTCAAGATACCAATCATCTAATGAATGCTTACTAATGATGCAAATAGGGAAGACTTGAATGTTCTCTAGAAGTGCCTTAGAATGTTTTGTTAAAACATAAGCCACCTACGTCTAAATGAACACGGCTGAGCTATTCTAAGATACTAAGGGGTGTAGTCCCCCACTAGTTTGCTTAACAAAAGTGGCAACCCAACTGCGTGCTTTGAGAGTGAAGTGTAAGATTTGAACCATATCAACCAAGCCTAAATATAGTAAATAAAGTTGAAATCAAAATTTATCAAGTAGAGAGTCTAGAGTGAAGTATGATGACTATATGTCCCTAAACATATGTCTAATATAAATGTGGAGTATAACTAAAAAAACACAAAATGCTAAAAGGCTAGTAAACTCATGTTTATCAGAAGCCAACCTTTTTTGATCAAGATATCACACAAGTGTGCCTAGTATTTTAAATAAAATTTCACTATAAGCAAAATTTATCAAATCAAAAAAAATTTAAATTTTGAACATTTTGAATTTCTAAAAGTAAATTTGGATTTTTTTTTAATTCCCATAGTTATCAAAAGGTGGAAATTCAAAACATTCAAATGCATTAGAGATATTTTAAATTGAAATTTGGAATTTTGAATATTGATGTTTTGAAAAGTAAAACTCAAGTGGATAGTCAAAGTGAAACCATTTTTTATTAATTAAATGAATAATTAAAAAAAGAAATATTGGGACAATATGGATTGTTGGATAACCAAAATTCAAAATAAGTTGAACAAGGACCCAAATCACCCCAATTAATTAAAAATATAATGCCAGTGATTAAGGTATTTTTAAAATTTATCTAGCATTTTTCATGATTATCACCTAATAGTTGAAAATTATGAAAAAAATTAAATAAAAAACTTTTAAATATTTAGAGATGTTTAATGTTTGACTATCAACTCTAGTGAGCTCAAATTAATCTTTCATTGATAAAATAATTAAAATATGTATATTTTTCATTATTCATAGGAAGGCATTTTAATAATAAAAATCCATAGCATGATGCACATACAACAAATATGAAATAAATGTTCGTGTATATGTAATAAACATCTTAAAATAGTTTTTAAAAATTATTACAAATTTTAGTATCTTTTATAGTTAATACATAAATATTAATAATTAGAAAAAATGACAAATAAATCATTCAATTGCACTTGATGGTTCAACATTTGATGTTTAAGCAACCCTAAAATTTTCAAGGGCATTTAGGATATTTTACCATATTCAAAAAATAAAATATATGATTTTCAATATGTAAAATAGGAAATTATTTGATATCAAAAACAAAAAACCAAATCTATGGGATGTATGTCATGGCCTTGGGTCCACCTAAGGGCAATGGTAAATCGGCATAGGGTGAACCAACTTAAGAGCTTAAAATCTTTTTAATTTGGTTTACAATTCAATTGATTTAAATTCGAAATTATAGTCAAAATGTATTGAAATTATTTTTGTTTAAATCCTTAACCAACATTTTATCTATGGTCCAAATTTTATTGAATTTGGTTGAGAGGCAAAATCTCATTAAAATTCCATTATATTCTTACAAAATTCTATATGGATTAACTTGGACCGTTGGATCTTATTTATATAACATCCAACGATCCCGCAATTATCTTCCTCCCCGCGCCTTGGAAGGCTGATACTTCCACCGCAGAGCGAGGTCTCAATGAGGATAGTTAGGACATTTTTGGCTTACTGAGGATGCACTTAGGCTTCGTTTGGGACGGCTTTTTTAGTGCTTTCTAAAATGGAGTTTTAGTACAAAATTTTTTATTTTTGTACTAAAACTCCGTTTTAGATAGCAATAAAAAAGTCGTCCCAAACGAAGCCTTAATTGCATCTAACCCTGCCCTCACCACCATATAAAATGACCATCTAATGGCTTGCAAAAGGCGTGAAATTTCACTTACGTGGCTCATTACAGCTCCTGAAAGTTTCCCCTCGTCTTCACGAGAGTGCGACATCTTCCATGAGATCTGCTAGAGGTGGTGGCCGGAGCTCACCGATAGCATTGAAAGTAAGGAGTTTTGCTCTGGGAGATTGTTTCAGAAAGCTAATAAATGGTATGGTGAGCTCAGGAATGCTTAGTTTACCTAATTATTCTAAATAGTGGCTTAGCCAAGATTAACAATGAGTTAACCTAACTTAATTAGCTGCCACTTGGCTTCCTTATACAGGATGGAGGGTGGTGACCTTGCCAGGAGAGGTAGATAAACGACAGTCCTGTGATTAAACATGGTTAAATCCTATTGGACACTTCCAACGATGCTTAATCGCGATTTTGGCAGACTAAACTTGGGTTAATTAGGTTAATCCTAGCTAAGGATGTTGGTGGGGTTAGGTGAGGCTGTTCTTTGCCAGCCATTTGGGTATTTAGCTAAGCCAAATGCTAAGAGTGTTTAAGCTTATTTGGACCTTCATTGGCTCAAGTTGGCTTACTTGACTACACTTGGTTTATTCAAGTCAATGCAAGCCTAAGGAGGGTTTTTGTCTAAGTGATTGAAGCAATTTTAAATGATATGGAGGATTGAAATAAAGATTTAGTTTGATCAAGGGGATGCTTGACAAATATTTAATAATAAATTAGAGGTCTCTGTAGGGGAATTGAATTGGTTCAAGTTCAAAAGATTAAGATTGAGAATGACAAGCCAAACTCATCTTGAAGGGCCAACTAGATCTAGCATCAAGGTGCTTACATTTTTTATGCCAATAGTGCTTGCATAAATATAATGATAAGTGCTCTATGAATTATTTGCAGGTGAGTTTATGAACTGTATTTGATACAATATATCATCTACCTGGAGTCACATAAAGATATTTAAAAAGTTACACAAAATCTTATACAATTCTACCAAAATCAATTATGTGTAGATTGATTTTATAATAATTTATATCCATAGGTTAATAGGGAGACAACAAGAAAAGATGTATGTTTAACTCAATTTTATCTATTCATTTAGTTTTGTAAATGATCTACTATTAATTCATTTTATTCTTTAATTTATTTTTGTATTATATTCTATTGTATCAAAGTTCAATTCCGTTGTGTGATTGTAGTTATGATTGCACTCTGTTGTATCAATATTTAATTATGTTGCATAGTTATTATTTGATAGAACTTTACTATATTAATGTTCAATTATGTTATGTTATAACTTAACACTTTCATGCCAAGTCCCAAGTCCTGGATGAGAAAAGTGGAGGGTTGTGTTAGGTAGTCAACAGCTAGCGTAAAATTTATTGAATAATCATGATATGAATCATTTAATACATTGTTTTAATGCTATGGTGTTCCTTGAAAGTGACACGATGTATGGCCTGAATACAAAGAGAGTGTGCAAGGACCACTGCATCGATGCCCGAGTGTAGTGTTAAATAGGCAAAGGTTTCCACATCATGGAAGAATGTGGGCAAAGAAGCTAGTCCAGGAAACTAGAGTTCATATAGGATCATGGAATGTAGGTTCTCTTATAGGCAAATTAATGAAATTAATTGATATTATGATTCATAGAAAGATAACTATTTTATGCATTCATAAAACTAAATAGATAGTATATAATTTAAACTTTTGTATTCTAGTAGAAGTCATATTAGAAATGGTATATGTGTGATTATATATAAGAGTTTGATGGATAATGTTATAAAAATTGATAGAATTTGAGATAGGATTATAACTTTGAAGATTATCGTTGATGCTAAGATTATTAATTTTGTAAGTGCTTATGCTCCTCAAGTAGATTTGGATATGTGTTTAAAATTAAAATTTTGGAATGACTTAAATAAATTAATTCAAAAAATACCTCTTGAAGAAAAAAAGTTTTTTTTTTTGTGAAAATATTTAAATGGACATGTTGGTAGAGAGTTAGAGGATTTTAAAAGTATTTATCGTGGCTATGAGTTTGAAATAACTAATTATGGTGGTAATACTATATTTAATTTTGCTCTAGCTTATAATCTTTTTATTGCTAATACCTTATTTAAGAAAAGAGATGAACATCTCATCACTTATAAGAATAGATATAACAAAACATAGATTGATTATTTTCTTATAAGAAAATTTAATCTTTTAGATTGCAAATATTGTAAAGTTATTATGAGTGAAAGTTTATATATCCAACATCGTCTATTAGTTTTGAGCTTTAAGATGAAGGAGAAACATATGAAAATATAGTAAAACATTGTTTTAAGATTAAATGGGGGTATTTAAAGAACACTAAAAAAAGTATCTTTGAGAGTAAGATTCGAGATCTTAAGATTTTATTTGTGCATAAGGAAGCAAATATTATGTGAAAAAAGTAGCTAGTAATATTAAGAATGTTGTAAAGGATGAGCTTAAAGTTTCAAAAAGAAAAGCTCCTAATAATAAAAATAATTGGTAGTAGAATTAAAATGTGCAACAAAAGATAAAAAAATAAGAAGCTTTATTATAATAATTAGTTTAGATGTAAAAAACTCTTAAATTGAGAAATATATTAAGAGGCTCGTAAGGTGTCTAAGAAAGCAATCTCATATGCAAAGATTTTAGTTTTTAATGATTTATATAATAGATTAGATTCTAATTAGGACAAAATATATATGTATAATTTATCCAAACAAATAGATAGAAGTAGTAAGGATGTAGTTGAAGTGAAGTGCATTAAGGATGAAGCTAAAAAAGTTCTTTTTTAGAAGAGGATATTAAACAATGGTGCATAAGATATTTTGCTAAGTTTTTTTAATGAAAATTATGAGAATATGATTGACTTTAGTTACCACATTACTCTAAATGAGAATAAAGGTTTTTTTATTTTTGGTAAAACTAAAGTTAGAGAGGCTTTAAAGAAAATGAAGTGTGGAAAAATTATTGGAACTGATGATATTCCAATAGAGGTGTGAAATTTTTTAGCTTACTAAACATTTCAATATTATTTTGAAGACTAAAAGGTTGTCAGATGAGTGGAGAATGAGGTATTGATTCATATTTTTAAGAATAAAGGTGATACACAAGATTATACAAATTATAGAGGGATGAAGTTGGTGTGTCATACTTTAAAACTTTGGGAGATAGTTATGGAGCATAGGTTATGACGTGATACTAATGTTTCTCAAAATCAATTTGAATTCATGTCGGGTAGGCCTATTATGGAAGCTATTCATTTATTGAGAGGCTTGATGGAGAAGTTTAGAGAGAATAAGGAGTATCTATATATGATCTTTATTGATTTAGAGAAAGCATATGATAAAGTTCCAAGAGAAGTGCTATGGAGAGTTCTAGAACAGAAAGGGGTTAATAATACTTATATTTAATTCATTAGTGATATGTATGCAGAGGTTATTACTTATGTTCAAAGACCAAGTATTTTCCTATTTTAGTTAGATTAGAGCAAGGATTAGCCTTAAGCCCTTATTTGTTTGCCTTAGTCATGAATGCTCTTACTAGACATTTGCAAGAGGATTTACCATGGTGTATACTTTTTACTAATTATATTATTCTTGTTGATAAGACTAGAGAGGGAGTTGAAGGTAAACACAAAATTATGGAGGCCAACCTTAGAGTCTAAAGGTTTTCATTTAAGTAGATCTAAAACGGAATGCATGCTGTGTAATTTTAGTAGTAATATATCTTGAGGGGGTTTATGACTTTGAGTGAGCAAGTCATTAATAAGTGTACTCATTTTAGATATCTTGAGTCTATTGTTAAGAGTGGTGGTGATATAGATGGGGATATTATCAATAGAATTCAAGTTGGATGATTTAAGTGGAGGAATGCTTCGAGTTTGTTGTGTGATAGAAAAGTACCACTAAAATTTAAGGGAAAATTTTATAAGATGGTTGTGAGACATGTAATACTTTTAGGTGTAGAATGTTAGCTATTAAAAGAGAAGCATAATGTTAGGCTAAGTGTTTCTAAAATGAGGATGCTCGGGTGGATGGGTGGATTTACTCTTAAAGACAGGATATGAAATGCACATATCCATAAAAAGGTTGGAGTAGCTCTAGTGATAAATAATATTAGGCAGAGTCGACTTAGATGGTTTGGCCATGTAAAATAGTGGCCTTCCAATGACCCTATTAGGAGAGTAGATGTATTAGATTTGACCTATGTTAAGAAAGATAGAGGTAGACTTAAAAAGAATTGATTAAAAAAATATTAGAAATGACCATTCTATATTAGATTTAAATGAAAAGTTGACACTTAACAGGATACAATGGAGAAAAAGGATTCATGTAGCCGACCCCACATAGTGGGATAAAGGCTTGATGTTGTTGTTGTATGTTATGCTATAGCTTGCTTTAACCATCTAAAATGTTCTTTGAATCATACTTGAACCTTGCTAAAATCAAAATTGAACCTTGCTCAAACCATACATAACCCATGCTCAATTAACACTTGATCCTTATTTAAACTCCTTCACTCATATTTGGAGTTCATTTATAAAGAAATTCAACTAGATTCCAACCATGTTCAAATGATGGTTTAATCGATGGTTTGAACTAATATTCAAATTCAAACCATTTCAAACCTAAATTGAGTCTAAGAAGTGACTCATGAATGTAAAAGGAGGTTTTCTTTTTCAAAATTAACTCTTGGACATATTTCTCCAAATTTCGAAACAAGGGCACATTTCTCCAATTATGTGTATTATGAGACACGTGAAGTCAAAAATTCTATTAAAAATGATATATAATGAATTTTAAAATTCATAGATTTATTTTTAAATTAGTATAATATTAATTAATTAGACATTACACCTATCTTAAATCAAATCCATAGAATTTGAGACACATCCAACAAAATTTTATTATTATATGGTATTTAACTAGTGTGTATACTCGTACATGTTCATATAGTGATGCCATATGTACCTAATAGGTTGAAATAGAAGTACTTGGACTTTATAAGTTATAGTAATGATAATTTGGCCAAAATAGTAACATCCCCCTCCATAAGAACTCACCAACCAAGAGAAATGACTTATTGGGGTTAAATAATTCCGCCCAAGAGGACTTGTCATACTAACTCATTAGTCCATTTAGGAGGCTTGCCTTACTTACTCACCCTTGAAGACTCTCCTAGGGGACTTACCTTAAGATTGAGGACTGGGTCATGACTTATATAATGCATGGTCCACATTGGGCTATAATCTGTTATGTTCTTTTTTATCTTTTTGACATATCATTTTTCTATAGAATGTGAATCCCTATAAGATGCATATTTTGAATATTTTTTAGCATGACTGATCTACTGGAGTATTTTCTAAAATTTTCTTGAAGTTTTTCCTATATTCTTTCAATATTCTGCTTTTTCATTCTCAATCTAAATTCTCACATTCTTCTTTCTTGAGGTTGCTACAAGTAAGGTCAGTTTTTATCCACATATACATTTGGATCCAACATAATGGTTAGATATTGTTTCTTTTGTATCATAAATTACAACATATTTTAGAATTTTTCATTGATCATTTAAAAAAAGAACACACCCAAATTGTTATGAGATTATTAGCATATTATTCCAAAATTTAAATATGATCCACTCAGCAAAAGAAGTGGCGAGTTCTTCCATTATAATGAATTTTTTTTCATTGAATGAGCTACTCTTTGGTTATTGGGTGAGCTGCGTACTAAATTTTTTTCTCATAAATAGTGTATGGTTGGAACACAGTAATTTCTTAAATTAAACAGCTTGTATTTGTTAGAGAACTTATTCAATGGCTATTAGAGCTATGGAAACCACTTTTCTTTATGAGCAACTCATGTTTAGCTAAGTAAGATGTTTGTATTTGATTTATTTGTTAAATAAATGAGCTAACATTGAACATATATTTTGAGTTCATTTTGTACATTACTAGAATGATTCTATTATATTAGGCTAATTATTCATTTATTTTTAATGATTTAAAATCGGCTCATATTTGGCTCAAATTTGAACGAGCCAAGCACAAACACAATGTTCGCAAGCAATTTAAAATACGAGCAAAACTTGTCCATGTGAAAATTTGAAGGAGCCAAACACAATCATACATTAAGCTAACTCAAGCTCTGCCTTTTTTACACTTCTAATACCCTATGGTGCTATTTAGTAGCTATTATATATATACTCATTCTCATTTCAACTTCAATCCTTATTTCATCTTCCACCCTTTCAAATTCTTCAAACATTGATTTCTCTAACCCTTTCTCACTACAATATTTTTCTTCTTCAAGCATTATTTCTCAAGTAAGTCAAACAATATTAATCAAAATTTCTAGTTCTACTTCAACTAGTTCACCAATACTTCTGAGTTTTTTGTAATCACTATCAAGACATATTGAGGTTAGTTTATCTATTTGTATTCATTTTATTATTTTATTTTTTACTCAACTAGATGCTTATTTTCTTAGGATGAATTAAGAATTACACACTATAGGAAAATTTCCTATTACTGGCAAACAAAATCCGCTGCTAACCATGGTAATATGCCAGAAAAATAACATTTTTGCTGGATATTCCGGTGGAAAATACGACGGCATAAATTGGAGGTCTTACAAATAATGATGAATATGTTGGGGGATAATTTGCCAGTTTCTAGTTCTACTTCAACTAGTTCACCAATACTTCTGAGTTCTTTGCAATCACTATCAAGACATATTGAGGTCAGTTTATCTATTTGTATTCATTTTATTATTTTATTTTTTACTCAACTAGATGCTTATTTTCTTAGGATGAATTAAGCATTACACACTACAGGAAAGTTTCCTATTACTGGCAAACAAAATCCGCTGCTAACCATGGTATATGCCAGAAAAATAAAATTTTTGCTGGATATTCCGGTAGAAAATACGACAACATAAATTGGAGGTCTTACAAATAACGATGAATATGTTGGGGGATAATTTGCCAGTAAATGACCAGCAAAAATTTTGTTGGAAACATCGTCATTATGTGAACGATGAGATATATGTCGGTTAGTAAATTTACTTCCGCTCATACATCTTATGGTAATACAAAGTTTTCCTGTAGTGACATATGATTTAACTCCCTCCTGTATAGATGGAAGAACTCAACTCATTCTATTTCTTTTATCATAAAAAATATAGTAAAACATGCCTTACACTATAATAGTTCATTACATATAATTAATCTGATTTATCGTTACCTATTAGTGTTGGTCATATGAAGACTCATATTTTAGATAATAAAATGTATGCGATACAAAGATAGTTCCATCATTGCCAAAAAAACAAGCGATATTTATATATGTGGCAAATGTAATCTTAATTGGATAATCAAATTAACATTGCTTCTCCACCAAGTAATGTGATTATACTTATAATATGTGTGAAGAAATATAAGAGCTTTTTCCATTATTAAGATCAGTTGTTCACCTTCACGATGCTTAATCTTTTGAACATCAAACTCCACTCCATGGATGCGCCAATGGTGATGTTAATGAGAGATATGAGATAATGGATAGTGATTCAATTCATGTTTGAAGTAATGGAGATACAATTGATACTAAGTTAGAACAAAATATTGTGATGATGAAGTTCAAATGATATGACAACATGTTGCCACTAATGTTGAACCAAGTAACCTATATAAGCAATAATACTTTTATTTATGCTAGTTATTTAATGCAAGAATGGCATGTAGATGTGTGGTTAACTTAGGTACCAAAATATCTTGATATTAGCCTAAATATTTTAACTTGTCATTAGAGTTCGAAGTATATATTTATGCAAATATATCCAAAACTGAGGTAAAGGAGTTGGATTTAATTAATTAAAGTCTATGATCTAACTATTTACTATTAACCTAACAAGGTTAATGTGGTAGTAGATGCTTTGATTAGGAAGTCTTCTAGATATTTATATATTAAGATTACATATGATGAATCCAGAATATGAGATATAGAGAGATTATAGTAAGAGGTAATTTCTTCTAACAGTCGGAATTCATGTATATTGGCTTAAATGATTATTCAGCCTTCTCTGTGATAAAGGATTCAGTAAGCTAAAAAATTTGATACATAATATCTAAAGTTGATTGATCTGATTAAAGCTTGTAAAAAATATGAACTATTAGTGTCTAATTATTGTATTATTTTTTGTATGAACAGATTATGGGGTCTCTATTTTAAGAGATATGAGATGGGAGATTTTACATGATGCTCAGTATTCAAACTATATTATTCACTCAAAATGCATTAAAATATATAGTGATTTAAAAGATATTTGGTGGCCTAGATTATAAAAGGATGTTGTAGATTTTGTTTCAAAATGTGATGCCTATTAGTTAGTGAAGGAAAGTTAATGAAGGAGCATTATTGACTGACGTTCTCTATAGCCATTGTCCATTCTAGAGTAGAAATGAGAAGAAGCACCTATGGATTTTTCTATGGGTTTTCCTAGGTCGAGACAGAGACAGGATGTTGTTTGGGTTATAATATATCGATTAATATAGACTGCACATTTTATTTTGATCCAACAATCTAATTCTATAGATAATTTGGCACATGTATACTTGTGTGAGATTATTATATTACATGGGATATTGATGGTTATAGTCTCTTACAAAGATGGAAAATTTATGTCGAGACTATGGAGGGGTATTCAACAAGGTTTGGGTATGAAACTACACTTCAATATGAAATTATATCCTCAAATTGATAGACAATCTGAGAGGATTATATAGGTATCAAAAGATCTTATGAGATTGTGTGCTTTAGATTTTGGTGGCAATTAGGAAGTTTATATTCCTTTGATCAAGTTTGCTTAAAATAATAACTTTTAGTCAATTATAGATATGACGTCTATCAAGCTTTATATGGTAGGAAGTATCGTACACCGCTGTCTTGGGCAGAGGTGGCTGAAAGATCATTGATCAGGCCAACCTTAATAGATGATGCTACTGAAAAGATCCATCTGATTAGAGATAGATTAAAAGCTATATAGGACAGGTAAAAAAAGTAATTTAATGCTAAGCATTGGGTTGTAGAGTTTTAAGAAGGAGATTTTGTATATGTGAAGATTAGGCCATTTAAAGGCATTAGTAAATTTAACAAGAAAAGTTAAGTTTAAGATACCTTGATCCCTTTGAAGTGGTCGAAAGGATTGAAAAATCTAAATATATATTATAATTGCCAAATAATATGTATGAAATTCATAATGGGTTTCATGTCTCACTTATGAGGAAATTGATATTCGATTCTGGAAATAGGATATCGGCTAAAGACAATTATATACATTTGAATTTGAGCTACAGGGAAGAATCGAAGAGGATTCTAGCCTATGATGTCAGATAGTTAAGAAATAAAAAGATTTTAATGGTCACGGTGCTAGGCTACTTTTTACACTTAAATATAATATTAAATCACTATTGCATTCATTTTCATGTTTATGGCAACCGACGATGGAGAGATAACAAGAAGCTTTAGGAGGATGAGAAGGATTTTTGGGCCTCTTTGCGCCACTTTTAGCTGTCAACCCAATTTAAAAATTTTGTCTGGATTAAGGTAGTTGACATTTTGCTTATCAAAATTTTCAATAATAAAAAGTTTTCTTTTAAATTTTTTTTATTAAATTTATACTTTCTTTTACAAAAAAGATGATTACTTTGCATTGGAAAACTTTCATCGCATAATATCTTATATATTATAGAGATTGAGATTCTAAATATTTTGAACATTTTCTAGAAATTTTACTCTAGAGGTTTTTTAAATTAGGCAATTTTTTCTAATAGAAAATAATTTGAACTCTAATAAATAGTGTTATAGTATAATTAAAGACTTAAATTGATATTTTACACAGTCTCAAGTAATTTGGTTAATAAAATATGCCTACTTATGCTTAAATTATTACAATGTGATGAAATATATGTTTATGTGATTGAATTATGTGATATTGAATAGTTTTGATTTGAAAAAAAAAATATTTATTGGGAGACATAAAGGGCCTAAATTAGTAGATATTATTTATGCGACTAGGAATCAAAATCTAAAAATCTATCTATTAGGGGTCATAATGGATTAAATTTCTTTGAGATTCTATCTAACAGAGAGAGAAATTCTATTAGGAGTCATAAGGGGCCAAAATCCTATGAGATTCTATTTGGGATGAAAGAAATCTATGGTATGAACTATTTTGTAATATAAATTTTGGTTTAGTTATATGCTCAATATTATTATTTAAAACTTTTGATAACTATTTTGATCTTATTACATCGCTTAGCACATTGATTTATTATATTGCATTTAATAACATTTAAATATTATGAAAATATTTAACATAAGAATTAATTTAGAGATTTAAATCGATGATTGTAGCCTAATAAGCTATTGCAGCTCACTGTGGTCTTGCATTCTATTTTTAGGATCTAAAAAAGGGAATGATCCTGTTGATTAGCAATTAAAGATTTGATATGAGTTTATACCAGCATTTCTCTATTTTTATTTTTGTTTTGTACGGACTAGCTTTGGTAATAATTTGCTCTCCTATTTATTCTATAGCCATGTACTATAGTATAATACTTAAGATATATTTTAATGAAATGAAAGAGACTTTATGGATAAAATTATTTTTTATACTATGGATATTTTAGTAGCTATATAGTATGTTATCTGTTTAAAATATACCTTAGAAGAGAACCAAAAATATTTCTAAAACTAAATCTTGGGATTTCTCTATCACAATAATACATGGTAGGACATATCCTGTTGTGTTGGGTTGTTATAGGTTAGTAGAAACTCTGATGAATTCTATTTACTAAGGGATTGGCATACTCCCTAAGAGGTCTTAGATGGTCCTAATCTAGATTTGGTTTAGTCATTCCTAATAATAAAGTCTTTTTTATTATTTTTTATTTTTATAAGAGTCCTTTATATTTCTATGCCAAATAGCAAGGGTCCCTTAGTGGTTCTACTACACATACACTAACAACAAATATGAAGTGAAATGCAATAAAACAAATAAAAAGTAACAAATGTAAACAACAAACAAACATAATTTCATATCTTCACAAAAAAAAAAAAAAAAAAAAAAAAAAAAAAAAAAAAAAAAAAAAAAAAAAAAACCAAAGATAAAAAATAAGATATAAGTAGGATTAAACTTTGCAGCTCTTTAAATAATATAAAAAAAATTGCAAAGTACATGTTGTTTCACATGCAATGGTGCCAAAACCTTGATGGGGGCGATTGGGATATGTTATGTTTTGTTTATGTTGAAACTAATACGTCTCAAATATTAAATGGGAGTGCACAAGCCGATCAAGTAATAATGTGTTTGAGAGAGTGTGGATCCCACAAGAAAATATTTTGCTACGCATAAATGTTTCTAGTGTTGTTTAAAAGCTACTTAATTTATCCTATGTAAAAAAATGAAGGATAATTTCTATTTATGAGAAATGAAGGAAACAATTAAAATACCAATACGTGTTTTAGACTAATGATAGTAAAATAACCTAAGTTCTTCTTAAGTATAATATTCTATGTTAATTGTGAATTAGAGCATATGAATCCCTAGATCTCTGTCAAGCTTGTAGGAATGTAAAAAAGATTTATGGTCATCCTATAATTATTCTATCTCCATAGATCTTTGAATACTACATATAATATGTTTAGGCATGTAAGCATTTCATTTCAATTCTCCTATTTGTTCCAAAGTTCCTCCATTGAGGCAATTCATCATAATAGTCGTTAATTTATTTCATGCCTTACAACCTTTCTATTCACACTCCTTTCCTCTCAAATTGATTGTTTGCTCACTACAGTATTGACCAGTCACTCAAATTGATGCACCTCACTTTTCCCAGTCTTTCTTAAGCTCACCTCTATGTTCTACTAAAAAACTCAACTATTTATACTTATTACAATAAATTAAGATGCCATGACACTTGATAAGGTGGTGATGAGGCGGTATAATGTGAATAAGAGCCTTAACTCTACTAAATAATCTTTGTTAAAGCAATGGGCTGAGTAGCACGATGTTTGATTGATCTGACTAGACACTCCTTTTAATCACCTACTTCACCAAGGCACTGCAAAAGTTGGGTGATGTGTTGCTCACCTACGTCATATGGCGATGTGGTGCTTATGAGGTTAGTGCTCTAGTGTTGAATTATTGTGTAATTTTCATGAGACTCCAATGCTACAATGTTGATTTCAGGCACTTAGATGCAGCTAAATACTACACAATTGGACTTTAATCCACTGTGGTGCTGAATTAAATAAAAATTTCCAAAGGAGATGGTCCTACAATGTTCTAATCGGGAGCTGGGGTGTTAAGTATGCTATGATGCTAATTTTTATGGCGTTGTGAAACTAGTTCTAAACTTTACAGGTTTTGCTCCTTTCCTGACAACTAAAATAGATTTTTTTTTCACTCAAATTAATTGAATAAAAATATACATAATTTCCACTTAACATAAGCATAGACATCTCCTATAAACAAAATAATAAATTGGGTCAAAATTATAGATCTTAAAAAAAGTATTTATAAATCCCACATGCATATAAAAATATGTAAGAACAACATAAAAAACATTGAGCAGCTCAGTACATTGGAATTAATAAAAAAATATTGTTTATTATTTCTATTAAAATTGAAGAATATTGATTAAATTTAAGTAAAAAAAAACTCAATAAGTATTTGAAGTTTTCACATAAGCTACAAATAACTTGCATTTATACAAGTGCATATTCAAAAGTATCCATTTAATTACTCTAACAAATATACAACATTTATTCAAAGGATTTGGCTTATAGTCTTAGGAACGGGGTTCAAATTCTCTATCGCCCAATTGATCAAAGAATACTAGTAAGTCACTAATATTGGGTCACCTTGTTCACCATGCAAGATTGTTGTGACGCCTCAAGCTTTAGCATTCATGTTAACTTGTTCTAACCCAAATTGTAAAAGGTAAATGTTTAAAATTTAATTTTTGAACTCTTTTATATGTGTTTTGGAATGATATATGTGTACAAAATAGGTTTACATGTGTTCTGGAGTGAGTTCCAGAGGTCTGAATGTATATTGGAAAATTCTAGGAATTTTTCCTTTAGAGCATCATAGTGTTAGATGCTTTGGTACCTTGGTGTTGTGTTGACTAGTGCCTAGGTGCTTAACAGTGGCTCCTTGACATTGTGCTCTTGAGAATTTGGAATTTAAACTAGCATCGTAGTGCTAGATAGTTTCACTGATATAACAACCCATAATCACTAATAGTAATTTGAGTTGGGTTGGCATCCACTAACTTTCTCTCCGTCTTCGTGACTTAGCGTGTGTGTAGGATCACTAACTGTAATTTGAGTGAGACTTCCTTTATCGTTAGCTTGATATGTATCAACAAAGGTCTGTAAAAATCTCACAAACATTTCATGTGTGAAATCTCAATAGAACCCACATGCCTCTCGCTTGGAAACCCCATAAAATTGACCAAAGAGAACTTTTGAACTTGCAGGAGTATTTGCACAAGAATCTGAATGTTGAACAATTTTTAATGGATCACCTCCCATTTAACAATGACACATTAATTTCTCATAAATTCTATTGCATTCTCAATAATGGTATTTTGCTTTTACAATCAATTGTTGTTGAAGTGGATCTTTGGATCTCTATATAAACAATAATTTTATTTGGGTAATACTTTTGACTGTAAAATGAAATCAATTTAGTTTAGTTTTATCTTGTTTATTGAAAATGCTTCTATTTAGGATATTAATGGTGATTTTAACTTCTTTTTTTCCTATTATTTTTCTAGTCAAGAAGTTTGAGATTATCTAAATAGCGTTCAGTTTAGGTTCTATCTAAATAGTTTTGTCACTTTATAAAAATTGCTCAGATCAAGGCAGGTGACTTATTCTTTACTTTTGTTTTCAAAGATTATAGTTTTGACTATTTGATTCTGTTCAAAATTGATTTTATTATTATTATTATTTTGGATTTATTGAACTTTTATTACCCAACTTTTTGTATGTTATCGTATTGATTATTTGAGACATTTTGTCTGGAACTTTTCTAAATTTTATGACTTAAAATATAAGTTATTGTATTTTGTATAATTTGTATTAAATAGAAATTTGAGAATTCTTATTTAGCATACTATTAATGCTAGCATTATGAATGAAAATTGGTTTGTGATTGGGTAATAATTGGTTTTTTATTACTGTTATTATATTATGATAATAATAATGCATGAAAATAAGCAAAGTTATGTGAATTATTGATATTGGCTGAAGACTAACCTACATGTACAGGATAATAGGCCGATGAGCTTTCCTTTAAATATTATGGGACTATTATGGTACTGGACCTGAGGCTTTGCCTTCTCTATGTATTAGGGAGTTTTGTGATGCTAAGGGGTAGTATTGTAGAGTCAATGTCTCGATTTATGAGAAATTTCTAGAAATGAAAATTTCATGGGAAGACAATGGTACTCAGGAAGTTAGGGCCACAAAATTGAGCCAATTTTCATATTTTATTTTATATAAATATCTAAAAATATTAATCGAATATTCCTCACCTCATTTTAATTACTAGAAATCTTTGGAAAAAAGTCGGGAGAGGGAATGAGGAAAGAGAAAGAAAAGAAAAGAAGAAGTTAGAATTTGGAGGTCGTGAAGTTGGATTCATCAACCAGGATAGTTAAAGGGATTTTTTTATCTCGAGGTTCATTTTTGCTTCCCTACTTCTATTTTCAATTTGGGTAAAATTTATGGGTAAGTTTGGAAAACTTTTTACTATATAACTTTTGTTATATTCTAGAATAGAGAATTCTAAGCATTATTACAGGAGGAAATCAAAGTTTCATTGCTTGATTTTAAATGTGGAGTCTTTTAATTAAATTTGTTAATTATTTTGGTGTTCACAAAAAGTGCTATAGAATGATAAAAGCCCCAAAATAATATTATAAACCTTATTTATGAATGGTTTTTTTTATTTTGCCAATATTGACTATGTGTGCAAGTATTTCCTCAAAAATACTAAGGTCATCATGCAAGTGTGTATTTTATGTATTCCGACATTAGGTTAATACTGCATTGATGTGGTGAAATCACTAATTTTACTATTCTTACATGCTTAAAATGTTGATGTTATTGACTATACATGTTTAAGATGTCATTGTTCATGTGATGCTGATTTATGTTAAAAAATGTTGTTCTTTTCTTGTTCATGTGCTTGAAATGTGTGCTGGAAGGGGAAGAATTTTGAGAGAATGGGGTATATGTGAGGAAAGTGGTTGATGTATATGTGCAATACCACTTAAGTTGTCAGGGCCCTTGTATTTATGTATGCATATATATATATATATATATATATATATATATATATATATATATATTCCTCCATTTTTATCTTGTAGATCTGAAAAATGTGGCAGATGTGAAGAAAGTGGTTAAAGTTTATGTTCAATGAAAGTGAAGTTATAAGGGCCCTTGCATTCATTTATATGTATATATTCTTGTATTCCCACATATGTCTTGAATAGATGTGAGATGATCAAGTAGAGATATAAGTGAAAGTGGAGTTATAAGGGCAATCAATATGTATGTAATTTCTTTATCTGTCTTGGACAAATGTGAGATGACCAAGTGGAGGTAAAAGTGAAAGTGGAGGCATATTAAGGCATTAGAAAATGTGAATATTATATTATGTGGTATTTTATGTTATGTTGTATGTGATGTTGTTAATGTTATGTAACCATGTCCATGTGATACCATGAAATGTTATCCTTATTCTGAAGTCATGTTCAAGTGATGCCTACACTTTTAATGTTATATGTAGGTTCATAACAACCTTTTAAAATTATTATAAACCTGTTAAATATTTTTTACATTGCAAACGTTAGTATAATTCACTATGAAATATGATCTTTCGTTCATGTACTGCAAACTTACATAAAATATGTTTCTAGAATTTTCTTGTACCTAGTTTCCAATGACCTATTAAGCAACTGGTTTGCTCACCTACATATTCGTAAATGTTTTAAGGAAGAAGTCAAACCCTCATTGAGTAGATTAGGTTGATAGAGGCCTTGATCATATTGGACTTTTGGGCTAGGTATGTTCTTTATATATATATTGCAGGCTAGAAAATATGCGGCGATAGAGTTAGAGTCCTACGTCTTAGCTTTGCACAAATATCCAGCTCACACATAGAGAACAAAATATTTTTATAAGAAAAACCATGGGGTCTGTCCCAGTTGAAAATGATTCCACTAGAATTCAAGTATATTACAATGGACTGACTCATTCTTGAGGGAAATCAAATTACAAATGTCAATTGTAAAGTTGAAATCTAGTGACAAATATGGATGATAATCTAGCGTCACTTGGTGGTTTGGCATAAGTCAGGTGTGAATAGGAAATTAAGGTGTTAATTAGTATTTTGGTGAAACTTTGAGGTTACTCAATGGTCTGGCGGAACTTTTGGCCTCAGGTGACGGTTCGGCAGAAGTCTGGGAGACAGGTGGTGGTCCGACAGACTTCGGGCCTCAGATGGTGATCTAGCAAAAGTTTGGGCCTCAGGCGGTTGTCTAGCAGAAGCATGGGCGTCAGGTGGTGGTCCGTCAGAGCTCAGGATCTCAGATGGTGGTTCAGTAGACCTTAGGGCTTCAAGTAGTGGTTCGACGGAGCTTAGGGCCTACGGTGGTGGTTCGACGGAGCTCAGGGCCTCAAGTTATAGTCCAACAGAGCTCAGGACCTCAAGTAATGATCCCATGGATCTTAGTGTTTTAAAGAGTGGTCTGGTACAGCCAGTGCCTTAGGTGGTAGTCTGGCGGAGCTCAAGGCCTCAAGTGGTGGTCTAACGGAGCTCAAGGCCTCAAATGGTGGTCCGATGAAGCTCAGGGCCTCAGGTGGTGGTTCGACGAAGCTCAGGGCTTCAAGTGGTAGTCTGGCGGAGCTCAAGGTCTTAGGTGATGGTCCGACGGAACAACGACGTCAAGCGGTGGTCCGATGAAACTCAGGCGGTGGTTGAGGAGGAGCAAGGAGGCAAGAGCGATATCTGATCTCTCTCTTGAATCATTTGGCTTAGGGATGTCATTTCAAGAGGGAGGAGGGGTCTATTTATAGATTTCATAGTGTCACATGGCTCGTAAATAGGAGGAGGATTTAGGGCAAATAGGGAGTAGTTTGGAAGGACGACTGATGTTGAATCCCTTGATCATGGAACGTTCATTAGACATTTGAAGGTCTTAATGATGTCGAAATTCTACGATCTTGGGCTCGTTGGATTTCTCTCGTTGAGCCGCTCGATTCAACTATAAGCATGTCACATTTTGAAACCATTTTGTAATCCAAATTGTTTTTTGAACCTTCCAACAGTGCTTCAGATCCTTTATTCAGACCCATTTGGGCTCAGATTGAGTAAAATTTGGTGTTGTTGGGTTCGTATTTTTGAGACATTCAGTTCGAATGTAAGTTTGCTGAAATAGCTGTTCGGATGGTCCCAATTTTAATTTCAGAAGTTTCCAACTTGATTTTGCATCGGGATTTGTGCCCGATCAAGATAATTTTTTGATGATGATGATATATATATATATATATATATATATATATATATATATATATATATATATATATATATATATATATATATATATTGTCAATCATGAAAACATTATGTTTTGATGATATGGGAATGAGATATTGATTGATGTAAAAAATCATATTGAAAGTTGTTTAATAAATTTATTTATTTTTGTTTTCGCATATATTGAATGCATTTAGAGTAGCTTTATGTGATGTATTGGGGTAACTGAATAGTTGAAAAATAATTTTTCGAAATTAGGTCTTTGATTGTAATAAGCCCATTTTCATGACCTCAACATGATATGACAGATATGGGTGTAATGGGTTATGAAACTGATTACCTAAGTGTATACTTTAATCCAAGAAATGTAAGTAGCAAGAAGACATTTTTGTTCTTCTAGAGTGTCAAAGTCCTTAATATATCCAACTTCAAACATATATAGCTAAGTTTACCTCTAATTTATAACTCACATAAAAGCTTGAAGGCAAGGAAAATATAATATATAGAGATTCTTTTATAAATGAAACCATGATGAGAAGCAATAAGAGTTTTAGCCTGGTAGCCAAGATGATGGCAATAATCCTGTAAAAGTTGCTACAAAGGGAGATAGGTCAAAATTCTTATATGTTGGAAGCATGAGGAGCTTTAGGGATCAAAGCAATAGTAATGGCCTAAGTAGGAGGTATTAATGAAATATTTTATGCTATGTATATGTGAGGGATAGTGATCATCTATATGGCCTTGTAAAATTCAAGTATGCACATTAAGCCTAGGAGCTAAAACTTTGGGAGCAGAGAATATGATGGCCTTAATCTTATCCTCTATGATAGTGGTGGTTAAGGAGGGTAACATAAAATTTGGGATGATTTTTCTTAGAGGAATATGATTTGTGGTAGTGTGATTGGAGTTGGGCGTGTTGAAAAAGTTTAGGAAGCATAGATCATTGGCATGTGAAATTGCTACTGGAGTGTTAAAACTGCCCAAAGAAGTGGATACCTCCATAATATAGTTTTAGTTTTTTATGATATAAAATTTTTCATATAAGAATTTTAAACAATACCCAGTATAAACATAATATTACTACCATGATAGGGTCATAAGTTACTTGTTTTTGAAGGAAAGGTTATAAGTTACTAATAAGATCATCATTGACCTTGTAATGTCTATATGAGTTGAAACTTTTCAATAAAATATATAAAGTTAGATTTGAAGCCCAAAATAAACCATGAAAGTATTCTAATTTATTAAATTTATTTTAATTTATATATAACAAAAAATTTAATTGATTATTTATTTAATTACATTTATCTTTAAATAAATTAAGATTTTTTTGAAGTATTGTGGCGAAGAAATATTGAAGACAAATGAATAAAATATATTTAAATAAAATTAAAAATAGATAAACCAAATCATAAAGCTATATTTTATTTATATTTAAATGTTGATTAATCGTGTTTAACTTTAGTCACAAGTGTTGAGTCTAGTAAATAGGTTGTTAAACCTAAGTTAATGTCCCAAAGCTACCAAGAGGGGAGGTGAATTGGTATTTAAAAATTTTTCCTCTTTTGATAATTTTAACCGAAATTAAACTTTAATGATATTTTTTATAAAAAGTTTTTCAACCACAATTTTTAAAACACTAAAGTAAATAAAGAAAATAAAAAGCAGTAAAATAAAAGGACACAATATTTATAGTGGTTCGGTATAAACCAGACATATATCCACTCCCAGAGGCACCCTCTGAGTATTGCACTAATACCAATATTGTCTCGCATTTTGCACCCACAGCAAGGCGGAGAAGCCTTTACAATCACTCTTTTCACCACTACCCGGTGCGGCAGAGAACCACCATCCTTTTACACTCTCCTAGTGTCGGCAGAGAACTGTTCGTCCTTTTACACTCTCCTAGTATCGGCAGAGAACCGTTCGTCCTTTTACACTCTCCTAGTGTCGGCAGAGAACCGTTCATCCTTTTACACTCTCCTAGTGTCGGCAGAGAACCGTTCGTCCTTTCACACTCTCCTAGTGTCGGCAGAGAACCGGACGTTCTTTTACACTCTCCTAGTGTCGGCAGGGAACCGTTCGTCCTTTTACACTCTCCTAGTGTCTGCAGAGAACCGGACGTCCTTTTACACTCTCCTAGTGTCGGCAGAGAACCGGATCTCCTTGACAGATCTCTTCCCAAGAAATCTAGAAAGAAGAAAGAAAAAGAGTGAAGTAACCTCAAATCACAAGTAGGAAATCTTACCTTTTAACACTATGCAAAGCCTTCACGCTCCAATGGTAGAAATCCTTCTTTGAATGCTCTCTCTCACTCTCTCCTTTACTCTTCTTCCAATAGGCACGTAGATCAATGAGTAAAACGATTGTGTGTCAGTCTAATTTGGACTATATATACAAAAGACAAGAAAAACCGCCCAAAACCTGCAAGTTTACAATTATGTACGTAGTGGATCGTCTCGTACGATCGTGGATCGTCCTAGACAATTTTTATTAAAGTGTCGGAAATGAACCTAATGTATATTGGTACGAACTATGTTCGTACACGCTCATCATCCCGTACGAACTATGTTCGTCCGGTACGAAACATTTATTACATAGGTCGGTCCCCAAAATTCTACAGGACGTAACCAACTAATGTAAGTCGGTTCGGTTCATCCTGGGACGAACAGGTCTCGTCATCGGATGATTTTATACAGAGCGTTTCGTCCAGGGATGAAAATTAATTTCGTCATGTACGATCGCATCCAGAGAGCTTCGTCCAGGGACGAAAATTAATTTCGTCATGTATGATCTCATACAGAGAGCTTCATCCCGGTACGGAAATTAATTTCGTCTGGATGAACAGTGAAAGTGAGAATCGAGAGACGTTCGTCCCGGGATGAATATTAAATTCGTCCTAGACGATTAGGACTTAGAAAATTTTCTACTCGCCTGTTCGATCCTTTGCTCTTTTGAGGGTTAATTGACATGATCGTCCCGTACGAATCAAGTTCGTCCCGTACGATCAGTTCATAAAAATTGTCCCCCAAGAGTGTGTGTTGTGATTTTTTACTCAATTACAATCACTCCCTCTCATTTCAAAACTTGTAATTTACAAAAGAATAATTTGAAGTCTTCATCGCTTGGAGTTGATTTTCTTGAAATGTTAGTACACACTAAAGCTAAAGTAAAACTTCCAAAAAGTGTTAGGAGATATATAAAAACAATAATATTTGAAATCATCAAAATAATACAAGTTGCAAGAATGTAAAACATGCAAATAGCAACTCTCTCTACAATCTCCACCTTTTTGATGATATCAAAACAATTATTGTTTGTAGGTTTTCAAATTCTAAGTATCTCCCAATCTTCCCCTGAATTTATGAACTCATGAAAATAAGGAGGCATTTAAATTACTTAAAAAAATTTATTTTTCAAAAATTTTATACAACACAAAACAACACAAAAGATAAAATAAAGAAAACAATCAAATACTACAAAAACAACACATACAAAAATCAAATACTACGAAAACATTACACACATACGAAAATCAAACATTACGAAAATATACGCAACAACAAATAATTTCTCCCCCTTTTTGACAACATTAAAAAGTGAAGAAGAAAAGAATGTTAGAAATGTAAGCAAAGATATGAAATTCATTTGATATTTTAATCTTGAAAGTGATTGAAATAAAGCATGCAAATAAAATTAAAAAAAAATTAGAAAAACATAAAATTTCATATAATTTAAGAAGTGATATAACTTAGAAAATAAAAAGAGACATGAAGATAAAGAGAATCATTGCACTAAGGATGAATAAAAAATTTTATATATCAAATTTCAATATAAATTATAAATGAACATTAGATCAATTAGAATTAAGAGATTAAAAGAGTCTGGAAAAGAAGTAATTACCACATATGGCGCTTTGCGCATCTTTTTTAATTTTTATGGCACACTTTTGTGCATCTCCCTTTTTTTTTTACTTTGGGCTTATTTTGTACCTCTTTTTGTCATTGCAAATTTTTTGCAGAATCATTTTGATTTTTGTACATTTGTACAATTCTCAAGAGTATTTGAATTCTTTCCAAAATTAATAATCTAGAATTTCAAATTTTTCTAAGTGCATAAATACTAATTGAAAAGAGAAATACAGAATAAGAAAATATCTAAATTGCAATAATAATATTAAAGATAATGTAGTCTAAATAAGAGACATGGAATTGAAAATTCTAATAATATCAAGTTATAAGCATTTTTTACATTTAGAAAAATTATATTTTCTTAAGAAATTAATTTAAATTTGCATGTTAAATAAATCACTATTAAGATAAAAAATAAAAAAGGAATGTCATAAAGTCAAACATACATTTCTAAAATATTAAACGACAAAACATTGAAACATATATTGATATCGGATAAAGCTATTACAATTTGAAGTTCAAGATATCAATAGTAACACAATTAAGACAAGAACAGAATAACAAACTAAAGACAATCACTAACACAAGAACAATAATGAAAGATAGAACACACATAGAACAAACACTAAACAAATCATTCTGAAGGACCCTGATCTGGAGGAGGAGGTGGTGCTGCATCAAAAAAGTTGAAGTAACTACTCATCATGAACATATTGGAATTAATGACATTTATTTGTTCACGCATATATCCCATATCCTGATTGTGCTGAAAATCATGCTGCTGCAGGTGAGTTTCAATTTGATCAAAATGAGCCTCTAAATTTTCAAATCTTTGAACCAAATCCTCATAATTTGGTCCAGCAGCATGTGAAGGTCTAGCTTCTTCTTCTGTTTCACTCAGAACTACATGAGTTCTGTTGGGCTCGTCCTTATTGAAGATAGCCCTAAAGGATGCGTCGTTGAAGTAGAGTTGTTCTTCGAAGTCTTGTTCTGGATGAATTAAATCATACTTCTTTTCCAAAATATAAGCAATCAGATGTCCTAAGGCTATGTTCTTCTTCCATTTATGATCAACATGACCAATTTCAGAGAGACCATAAATGTAGTCAATTATGAGTTGGGCCTCATCTATAGGTTGTCTAGTCATAATCAAGTAGGTAACAGTAGAAAGAAGAGGAGTGATGTTGATTCTATCACCATCTTTAGGGATAATGGAAGTTCTTAGAACGTGCTGGATGATACGGGCTTCATGCAATAAAGTTGATACTTTAGGTTGATGATCCTTAACTCTTATTCCTCTAATCACACGATTAACTTCTATCCAATCAAAACTTGAGTTTGTTAAAGTGTGTGCTCTTAAGCCTTAATTTAAAGAAGAACGACTATTTGTACCAGACAAAATTTTCATTCGTCCCGTACGAATTAGATTCGTCCCGTACGAAAATATTTCATATGGACGAACAAATGAGTTTAAAAAATAATGGCTTTTCGTAAACACACAATTTTCGAAGTGTCCATTCATACAGACTTTTGACCAAGACGATCGTACAGACGAACACGTGTTCGTACGGACGATCAGAAATTTAACTCGTTTTGATATCAGTTGAAAACCGTCCTCCGCCATGAACCGACATGTGTTCGTCTGGATGAACCAAAGGTTCGTACGGATGAAGTTCATAATAAAAATTGTCTTATCCATTCAACTGCTGCATTCAATCATCCTGTCATTTGAAAGATATTTCGTCCCGGACGATCGTACAGACGAACTACATTAAAAATTGCTCTTAAGACGGTTCAAAATCACGCAGTTTTGTCATTTTACACACATCGTCCCGTACAAAAAAATTTCGTCCCGGACGATGATGACCACAAATTTTCATTTTCACATTCAAAATAAAAACGAAAAAAAATAAACAAGACACACTTAAATACACACAAAAAATAAACATAACAACAAAACAAAACAAAGACAAAAATACAATGAACACAAAAACAAAAACAAAATATCAATTTTACAGAAAAACATTTTTATCTAAGCATTTAAATCAATAACTCCTAGCCTAGTTCTTAATGTACTGAAAGTATTAAAGGCTAAAGGTTTTGTAAAAATTCCTACAAGTTGATTTTCTGTTGAAACATGGTTAAGTTCAATTTCTCCCTTGGATACATGATCCCTTATGAAATGATGCCTTATGTCAACGTGTTTTGTTGTTGAATGTTGAATAGGATTTTTCGAAATGCAAATAGAACTAGTATTATCACAATAAATTAGTATAGTGCATATAGTTAATCCTAAATCAATCAACTGTTGTTTTAACCAAAGTACTTGTGCCACACAACTTCTTAATGATATGTATTCTGTTTCTGTAGTAGATAGGCCACTGAATTTTGTTTTCTACTAGACCATGAAACTAATAAATTTCCAATGAATTGATATGTTCCAGAAGTGCTTTTCCTATCCACCATACAGCCTGCAAAATCAGAGTCTGAATAACCAATAATTTCAAATAAAGAGATAAACTTTGGATACCAAATTCATAAATTCTGAGTTCCTATTAAGTATCTTAAAATCCTTTTCACTGTTGTCAAATGCGATTCTTTTGGATCAGATTGAAATCTAGCACACAAGCAAACACTAAACATGATATATGGTCGGCTAGCAGTCAAGTAAAGTAATGATCTAATAATCCCTCTAAATTTCTTTTGATCAACAGATTTTCCCTTTGGGTCCTTATCCAACTGAACTGAGGAACTCATTGGTGTACTAATAGGTTTAGCATTGTCCATTTCAAATTTTTGAGGATGTCCTTAACATATTTAGTTTGACTAAGAAATGTACCTTCCTCAAGTTGCTTAATGCTAAAACCTAGAAAGTAATTTAATTCTCCCATTAGACTCATCTCAAATTCACTACTAATTGTTTTATAAAATCATCACAAAGATTTTTATTTGAAGATAAAAAAATGATATCATCCACATAAATTTGAACAATGAGTATATCCTTTTCAAATTTCTTTAAAAAAAGAGTTGTATCCACACTTCCTTTTTCAAAAGATCTTTCAAGTAGGAAGGTGCTTAACCTCTCATACCAAGCCCTAGGTGCTTGTTTTAGTCCATATAATACCTTTTTCAATTTGAAAACATGATTTGGGTATTTAGAATTTTCAAAACCTGGAGGTTGTCCTATAAAAATATCTTCTTCAATTACCCTATTTAAAAAGGCACTTTTCACATCCATTTGAAACAATTTGAAACCCTTAAAATAAGCAAAGGCTAACAAAACCCTAATTGCTTCAAGTCTAGCTACAGGGGCAAAAGTCTCTTCAAAATCAATTACTTCAATCTGATTATACCCCTTAGCAACTAATCTAGCCTTATTTATAATGACTATTTCTGAGTCATTCATTTTATTTTTGAATATCCACTTAGTTTCAACTATGCTTTGATCTTTTGGCCTTGAAGTTAATTCCCAAACTTTATTTCTTACAAATTGATTCAATTCTTCTTGTATGACCAATATCCAAAATTCATCAGAAAGTGCTTGATCAATATTAGTGGGTTCTATAGTTGAAATAAAGGCTGAATGATTGACTTCCTTGTTTAATCCACGCATAGTTCTAACACCCTCACTAGGTTCACCAATAATCAATTCCCTTGGGTGGTTTTTAGAATATCTCAAATCTCTAGGCAAAGGGTTTTCTATCTCCAAATTCTCTTCCATATTTTCTTCCAAGTTTATTCTATCAATCTTTTGGGAGTTATCCTCAATCTCATCTTCAATAACATTTGGCTCTTCCAAAATTTTAGATTCATCAAATACAACATGTGTGGTCTCTTCAATGACTAAAGTTCTTTTGTTGAATACCTATAAGATTTTCCAACACTTGAATATCCAACAAAAATTCCTTCATCTGATTTTGTATCAAATTTTCCTAAGGTAGATTTTCCATTATTATGAATAAACATCTTGCAACAAAAATTATGCAAATGTGACAAATTAGGTGTTCTCCCTTTTAGTAACTCATAGGGTATTTTATTTAAATTGGATCTCACATTCACTCTATTCAGAATATAACATGCAGTGCTAATCGCCTCAGCCCAAAAATATCTAGGAAGTGAGTATTCTGCCAATATTGCTCGGACGGCTTCTATTAATGTTCAGTTTTTCCTTTCGACTACCCCATTTTGCTGAGGGGTTCTTGGTGCAGAAAATTGTTATCAATTCCTTTCTCTTTACAAAAGTTTTCAAATATCTCATTTTCAAATTGTCCTCCATGATCACTTTGTATAAAAATAATTTCAAACCCTAATTTCTTTTGAATCCAAGTCAAAAAATTTCTAAATTCCTCAAATGATTCACTCTTATGAAATAGAAATCTAACCCAAGTGAATATTGAGTAATCATCCACAATAACAAGTCCGTATACCTTCCCTCCTAGACTTACAGTTCCAGCTGGTCCAAAAAGATCCATGTGTAAGATTTCCAAAGGTTTACTAGTCCTAAGATCCTTATTGGACTTAAAAGAGGACTTCACTTGCTTACATAATTGACATCATCACAAAGGTGGTCCTTATTAAAGTCTAGTTTAGGTATACCTCTCACTAAATTTTTTTGGGTAATCTTTCTAAAGTTTTTCATGCTAGAATGACAAAATCTCTTATGCCAAAGTCATGACTCATCAGAAACAGTTTTTAAACAAAAGGTAGTGGGAGTATGAATGCAATTAAATCTAGCATATAAATATTGTTTACCCTTTTTTCATTTAACACATCTTTACCATTTATGCTTAATATGTAGCTAGTAGGAAAAAATTTACACTATAACCCTTTTCACATAGCTGACTTATTCTTAGCAAATTATGCTTTAATCCTTCAACCAACAACACATTGTCAATAAAAAAGTTTTTCAACTTTTCAATCATACCTGATCCAACCACCTTCTTTGTGGTGTTATCTCCAAGTGTTACTTTGCCTCCACTTCTGGCTTCCAGCGTTATGAATTGAGCAGTATCTCCAGTCATATGCTTTGAACATCTGCTGTCCAGGTACCATATGCTCCCACAAGGTCTTGTGTGAGAGCAACTCTGCAAAAATATCAAATGTTAGACATGGGAATCCAAACAAGTTTGGGTTCACCTTTTAGCAATTTATAATTTGATGCATGTATGATATGTCTAGGTTTATGCATCTTAGGTCTCCACACCAAATTAGATTTCATCTTCAAAGTACAGGTGTGTGCTATATGTCAAAATAATCTACAATTATTACATTTGACATTAGGAAAAGTATTCCTAAGTCTTCTACCATTTGTTTGGCTTCTAAGGGATTCCATATATTTAGGATAAAATTTAGGATTTGTAAAATCTTCAAGTTTGGGGGATATCCTATTATCCTCAAGAGCTCTTATTTTCAATTTATAAAATGAATTTATATCTTCCAAGATTCGATTTGTATAATTGATTCGATATGTTTTGCTCTCAGATTCATCCTTAAATATTTTAAATTTTTTTTCAAGATCAACATAGAATGATTTTAAAATCTCATGATTTTTATTTAGATCATCATATTCATCAAGTAATTTCATGTGATTGTCATCTATTAAAGTATGATCTTTCCTAAGGATTTCATGTTCTTTCTTAAGTTCTTCCAATTCTAGACTTACACTAGCATGCATCTTTTTCATTTTCCTATATGCATCATGCATGTGTTCAGAAACTTCAAATAATTCATCGTAACTTAAGTCACATACCTCTTCTTGATCCGATTGATCTATACTATCTGCCATCAAACAAAGATTTGTGACTTATTCTTCCTTTTCAATCCCTGATGAATCTGAAGCTGAGTCCGCCCAAAAAGCTCTTTGAAACTTCTTCTTGCCCTTCTTTACAATTGGTTTCTCCTCTACCTTCTCCTTGCTAGGAGTGGCTTTGAGTTTTGGGCAATCAGTATTGATATGACCTGGTTTCCTGCATTCATAACAAATCACTTCATTAGAAACCTTGCCATTTATGTTAAACTTACATCTATTCCATTGCTGGTGTCTCTTCTGCTTCCTCTTTAGAAAGTTTCTGAATTGTCTAGTCATTAATACAATATCGTCTTCATCCTCAGGTTGTGAGTGTTCACTCTCAAACTCTTCCACTTTTAGTGCTATATTCTTCTCCTTTCGTGGTTCACCTGTATCAATCTTTCTTTGACTAAACCCTTGCTCATAAGTAATGAGTGAACCAAGAAGATTGTCAATAGAATAAATGTTTATATCTTTAGACTCTATAATTACAGTAATTTTAGCATCATAAGCAGTATGTAAACAATGAAGAATCTTATTAACCATTTCAGCATTAGTTAATTCCCTACCAAGTGCATGCAAAGAAGTGACAATTTGTGTGAATCTTATGTACATGTCAGAAATAGATTCATTTGGTTTCATGCGAAATAATTCATAATCAAGTAACAAGATATTAAGTCTTAATTGCTTAACCTCATTAGTCCCCTCATAAGTTATACAAAGTCTATCCCATTTGTCCTTTTCATTTTTGCAAGTGGAAACCCACATGTAGTCTTCAGATTTTAAAGCACAAAAGAAGCTATTTAAACACTTAGCATTTAGTTGAGCTAAGTCACGTTCTTCTATAGTCCAATCTACAAAAGGTGTTTCTACCATAACTCCATCAACTAATCTAGTTGGTTTTGTATAACCTTTATGGACTAAGATCCACATACGATAATCAAGTGACTGTAAGAAAGTCGACATACGTGTTTTTCAAAAATAAAAAGGTATATTGTCAAACAATGGAGGTCTAGTAATAGAGTAACCCTCAGGTGTATTTTAGTTTCCAAATGTAGCCATCTACGCTAATCAAAAAGTAGTTTAAACTTATGATTTTGAAACGGAGCTCTGATACTACTTGTTGAGTCTAGTAAATAGGTTGTTAAATTAAGTTAATGTCCCAAAGCTATCAAGAGGGGGGGGGGTGAATTGGTATTTAAAAATTTTTCCTCTTTTGATAATTTTAACCGAAATTAAACTTTAATGATATTTTTTATAAAAAGTTTTTCAACCATAATTTTTAAAACACTAAAGTAAATACAGAAAATAAAAAACAGTTAAATAAAAGGACACACAATTTATAGTGGTTCGGTCTAAACCAGACATACATCCACTTCCCAGAGGCACCATCTAAGTATTGCACTAATACCAATAGTGTCTATCCTTTTGCACCCACAACAAGGCGGAAAAGCCTTTACAATCACTCTTTTCACCACTATCCGGTGTGGTAGAGAACCATCGTCCTTTTACACTCTCCTAGTGTCGGCAGAGAACCGTTCGTCCTTTCACACTCTCCTAGTGTCGGCAGAGAACCGTTCGTCCTTTCACACTCTCCTAGTGTCGGCAGAGAACCGGACGTTCTTTTACACTCTCCTAGTGTCGGTAGACAACCGTTCGTCCTTTTACACTCTCCTAATGTTGGCAGAGAACCGGACGTCCTTTTACACTCTCCTAGTGTCGGCAGAGAACTAGATCTCCTTGACAGATCTCTTCCCAAGAAATCTAGAAAGAAGAAAGAAAAAGAGTGAAGTAACCTCAAATCATAAGTAGGAAATCTTACCTTTGAACACTATGCAAAGCCTTCACGCTCCAATGGTAGAAATCCTTCTTTGAATGCTCTCTCTCACTCTCTCCTTTACTCTTCTTCCAATAGGCACGTAGATCAATGAGTAAAAAGATTGGGTGTCAGTCTAATTTGGACTATATATACAAAAGACAAGAAAAACTGCCCAAAAATTGCAAGTTTTCAATTCTGTACGTAGTGGATCGTCCCGTACGATCGTGGATCGTCCTGGACGATTTTACTTAAAGTGTCGGAAACGAACCTAATGTATATTGGTACAAACTATGTTCGTACACGCTCATCGTCCCGTACGAACTATGTTCGTCCGGTACGAAACGATTATTACATATGTTCGTCCCCAAAATTCGGTTCGTCCTGGGACGAACAGGTCTCGTCATCGGACGATTTTATACAGAGCGTTTCATCCAGGGACGAAAATTAATTTCGTCATGTACGATCGCATCCAGAGAACTTCGTCCAGGGACGAAAATTAATTTTGTCCTGTACGATCTCATACATAGAGCTTCATCCCGGTACGAAAATTTATTTCGTCTGGATGAACAGTGAAAGTGAGAATCCAGAGACGTTCGTCTCGGGAAGAATATTAAATTCATCTTGGACGATTAGGACTTAAAAATTTTCTACTCGCCTGTTCGATCCATTGCTCTTCTGAGGGTGAATTGACATGATCGTCCCGTACGAACCAAGTTCGTCCCGTACGAACCAAGTTCGTCCCGTACGAACCAAGTTCGTCCCGTACGAACCAAGTTCGTCCCGTACGAACCAAGTTCGTCCCGTACGAACCAAGTTCGTCCCGTACGAACCAAGTTCGTCCCGTACGAACCAAGTTCGTCCCGTACGATCAGTTCATAAAAATTGTCCCCCAAGAGTGTGTTGTGATTTTTCACTCAATTACAATCACTCCCTCTCATTTCAAAACTTGTAATTTACAAAAGAATAATTTGAAGTCTTCATCGCTTGGAGTTGATTTTCCTGAAATGTTAGTACACACTAGAGCAAAAATAAAACTTCCAAAAAGTGTTAGGAGATATATAAAAATAATAATATTTGAAATCATCAAAATAATACAAGTTGCAAGAATGTAAAACATGCAAATAGCAACTCTCTCTACAATCTCCCCATTTTTGATGATATCAAAACAATTATTGTTTGTAGGTTTTCAAATTCTAAGTATCTCCTTCTACAACAAGAACCCTCCTTTAACTTTATTTGGATGCAATTACATACATAACACCTAAAATTTTAATTTATAAAGCTATTATCATTCTTACCATATATTCACAATAAATCTTATTTTATTTTTTTCCTTTTTTGTCATTTTCCCAATAATTTGATTATGGCATCCCTAAATATACATATTTTATAATAAAAATAGACATGTTTCAATCCGAAATCTTTGCCTTAAATAACACATAATAATCATATTTGAAAAAAATATGCCAATTATTTAATTTTTTGGGGAAATATGTCAGACCAAACTACCCCTTCATTGCATGCATGGAATGCTTATTAAAGTTCATCATGAAAAAAAAAAGTGCAAACTAGTCCGAATTCAAATTTTTTTATAATTGAATTTATTAATGAACAAATTAGATTCAAATAATATTGGGCCGAGTTTTGATCAAATCTGATTAGAACAAAGTTCACATAGCGTTTGAACATGATTCAAGATTTTCTTCACCTACTTCAATATCACAAAACCCTTCTCCTCGAATATTGCCAGTACCGTCGATGTGCCAATGCTAACTCCTTCACGAAAGCCCCTTCTAGTCACACATTGACTATCCTATTGACGAGCCTTAGCATCCACCCAATGTAGAATTGAACTCACTATTAGCTCCTATGTGAAACACTCTTTTTCACACATTCACATTCTCTTCAGGGAGTTGTAGTGATCACCAATTATGCAATTCATTCTCCTCATAAGATATATTTTTTTTCATCTTGCATATTATGATCATATGAAATCCTTAGGTTTGAAATTGAGGTTCAAATTTGGATTGATTTTAAGAAATAATTTAAAATAATTCAAATCAATTTACGGTGAGTTAATCTCAATAACTTATCTACGGTAAAAAAAGTAATTTAATTTGATATGAACTTTCTGATATATTTTCTCAACAAAATAAATAGTGAATATATTTTTTTAATTTAAAATATTATGAGATATAAAAAGTGAATTATTTTTAATTTTATAAAAAATTAATATTTGAGTTATTAGTTTATAATTTTCATAATTTTTGTAATTAAATGCTGAAGGTGTGGGCCAATCAAAGCCTGTGCGGGACCCACTGTAGCCCACCATTAGCCCCACTCCAAGCTCCCACGTCAGAGCACGAAACTGACCTGCCGCTCTCTCCCCCATGCCCTCAAATCTCTCTTGGCCGCGCTAGCCCAACATCCCAATTCCTCGGCGCGACCTCTTCAATCTGCTTCCTTGTGCAAGCCGTTCTATTTCTGGCGGCGGTCAACCGGAGGCGATCGGTGATTAAGAGATATTTTTTGATCGCCGACTATGATGAGAAGAGCAAAAAGCGGTTCGTTGAAGAAGACATATACGGGTCCGCCGGCGAAGACCTACTCGGTTTCACCGGCGGACTATCAGTTGCTGGAGGAAGTTGGGTACGGAGCCAGCGCGACAGTCTACCGCGCTTTGTATAAACTTGACAACGAGATCGTTGCGGTCAAGTGCCTCGATCTCGATCGCTGCAACAGTAACCTAGTCTGTCTTTCCTTCTTTTACCATGAATTTTATGTGTTTGATTTGCTGAACTTTAAATTTGGTTCCCTTTGATGGTTTTAGAGTTTGATAGCTGTATGTGATGTCGATCGTTATGTTCCAATTGGGTTTCCTTGTTGGGCGACTTGGCCATTCTGATCAAAGGTTCTATGTGGAATTGTTAGGCTCGGTGGCTGATTGAGTTGATTTGCGAATTATGATCATGATTGGCGCAATTTTAGTTGGCTGCTGTTGGCGTGATGCAGTTCATGCCGTTATTAGCTTGTGTGTTTAGCTGTTGGTGGAGTAGCATATTTTTTCTAGGAAAAAACACATCTTTTCTCCTCTTTTGCTTTTGCTTTTGAGATTGATGAGCTTGAGGATCGGGCATTTAAAAGTGATGATGTTAGATGTTCATTCTGATAATTTTGTTGCGCTGCCGTCTTATTAAGCCCTTTGCCCTCCTCACTTGAGTGGTTGGACCATCATGGACTGTCAGATCGTGAACCGGTGTTCAAACCGATTCGATCTAATTAAAAATCCAGATTAGTGGGGAACTGGGTGGGTTCAACCTATTAAAAATGGTGGTAGAACCGCACAACCCTAAAAATAGGAGTAGCTGAATCACTTTGACTATAAATTACAATGGGCAGATGGTTTTGGAATGTAATATTTTTTATGTTTTTTTTATTTTATATTATATATATATATATATATATATATATATATATATATATATATATATATATATATATATATATATATATATATATATATATATATATATATATATATATATATATATATATATATATATATATATATATATATATATATAATCATGTTGTTAAAACAATTTGAATTGATATAAATAATATTCTCACCATCACGATTAAACTTTTGAACTTCGAACATCTCTTTTCACTCGTTCAATGGTTGATCTGATTCTTAAAAACTTGGACTGTTTGTTCCTTATCTAATATATAATGTATTTTTGTTGAGTTAAGCGATTGATTAAATATGGACCTCAGACTGAATAATGGGGAGTTAGTGGATTGTAGGTTTTGATGACATTTATTTAGTGGAGTTGTAGGAGGGACATAACTTTTAATGTTTGTGATAGAATAGAGTGGAACATAAGCTCTGACCTTTGTGAAGATGAAGTTCCTTGGGAATAAACAACTAATAAAGAGGGCTATTTACTTTGGATAACTATCAGGGTTGAACTTGGATTGAGGGGCTGATGATGGGATTCATTAGACTAATTTTGTAAAATTTGGATTAAGTGCTCCATGAAAGGCGGTCGAAGTTTGGTTGAGCTTGGGATTGACAGCCCAGTAGGTGATTCATCAAGGTTAGAACATATATAAATTAGACGACTCATCATAAATAAAATAATTGGTAGTGAATTAGTGGTTGTAAGGGAAACATATTGGGGAATGATTAACTTATTTTATGGTTAAAGATGAGTCTCAAGTTGATAGAAAGACTCACTGGGGGTGACTAAAACTAGGTTTATTTTGAGTTGAGGGGCTTATTATAGAACTTTGCAGGTTGATTTTATAGATGGGCATAAGTGGGTAGGCCTTGGTAGACTTCATTGGCCATAATTTTGTGAAGTTGAGTTAGATTTGGAAGGCTGAGTAGTCTAAGGATATAGCTCGCTCTGGCTTCTCAATTGTGACCAAATTTTGCTGGTTCTAATCAATTGATAGATTGGCTTAATGTGCAGTTGGTTTGAATTTAGACTGATCATTAAACCTTAATGCACACCTGTCTTGATTTTAGACTTATCATGGGAGCAAGTATCTTTGATTTTTGGAGCTTTGCAATGGTCAAAAGCTGAATTTGTTTTGTCTTGGTTGACTTGAGTTTATTTGTAGTGGTCTTGATTAGACGAGTCATGAAATTGAGTGTGGATTAGATAAATTCGAGGGTTGCTTTTGTGAATTTAGAGTTGCCGAAATTGAGCGTTCAAATCACTAACTTCACATTTTTGAAGCTTTGATCATTGTAGGAACCATGGTTTAAAAAGGTGTTTGAGGTGTACGCCTCAAGGCATGCCTTGATTCGAGGCTCAGCTTTGACACCTCGAGGCTTAAGCCTCGCTGGTCTGGTTAAGGCTTACGATTTACTTCATTAAGGCGTATGCCTTGAGGCATCCTCAAGGCAGTTTGAGGCGCTGCCTCGATCAATTTTATTTTATTGTTAAAATTCAAAAGAGTCAAAAGCGCTTATTAGATTTATGACTTCATCAATTCAAAACAATGGTTCCAATCTTCGCCCCTCTTTTGTAGCTCACAACGAAGGAAACACTCTCTTGGCTTCGTGTGTATTGCTTCAGCCTCGTCTGCTTTGGCCTCACTTTGTGTTAGGGCGAGTTCTTCGTGAAAAGGTGACGATCCATCTTCCCTTTCGAGCCTATCGAGCTCATAGGCTTCGACAGCTTTGTGAGAAGCAATTACGAAATTTAAGACGTTCATTTCTTATACAAGGCATTTATGTTAAAGTTAGATAAGCTTAATTTATATTTGTTAAAGTTTAACAACTTCATCTTACACTATTGCTTTTTCTAGTTTTGGTCAAGCTGGAAGTAATCAGTTGGTCACTATAGATAATTCTTTTTCATAATTTCTTAAGCACCGAGATATAAATTGTATTTGCTATAGCTTTCTTCTTTAAGAATACATAATTTTTTGCTGTCAGGGCTCTTTATTTGCATTAGCACCTTTTTAAATGAATTTCACCACGAATAATTCTTTTTCGTTTGAGTTGTATTTGCTATTGCTTTCACTTTTTTTAAAAATTTATATGGCTGAATTACCTTCATATCAAGATTTTTTTTTTTATTTTTTTAATTTATATGATTGAATCGTATGGAGGCATCATTTAGATGTGCTAAAATTGAGTTGATGGAGAAAAGAGTGATTTTTTAGTATTTATTTTGAATCTTTTGTTCCAATAATATTTATCTTTAAACAAGTCATCATGTTCATAATTTACTTAATATTTTATCATTTTATGAGTTATTTATAACTTTTTTGGTACTTTAATTTCTCCGTTTTGAGGTTTATGCCTCGTTCCGTCTCGAGACTTATGCCTCGCCTCACTAAGGCAAAACGCCTCTATTCTCGATATCGCGTTTAAAACCTTGCTTGGAACATGTTATAGGTGCTTTGGTTTGAGTTTAGTTTGTTCATAGTCCACTTGGAGACATTCTAAGCCTTCAATTTACATTGTTCTTGTGTAGATGCACTATCCAAGAGTTATACTTGCCTATAAGTTAGTTTTTGCTCTACCATAGGAGGGTGATATCTTCATTCCATATTTTTCATTTCATATTTTTGGTTCTTTGTATTTTTTGATTTTTTAGTGTTAGAAATTAGTTTTAGCCCATTTTCATCCAATTTCATCTTGTTGGTAACTTTGTGGTATGCGTAGGACATTTCAAGAACATTTTACCATTAGCTATGGTTGATGAGTAAAAATGGCAGTGGGTGATGTGTAGTAGTAAGGTGATTTTGGAGACCTATGTTTAGGATAAAGATAACTATGCTTTGAGGTGATAATAACCTCCTCTTTAAAAGGGATGATCATATATATATATATCGTAGCAATCTCAGGAAATACTTTGCATGTAGATTACTATGATTTGGGCTCCAGTCTATTGGGTTATTGGACATCAACAAGCTTGTGGCTTGAGTTGTAGTGTCACTTTGGGATCAACTTTCATGGAATAACTAATATTGGGTAGGGGTGTAAATGAGTCGAGTTGAGTGTCTGCCGAATCGATCTATGCTTTTTTAGTTCTTATTGAGCTTGAGCTGATCTACAAAGCTTGAGCTCTGTTTAATTGCACGAGCTCGTTTGGAAAGCTTGAGGTTGACTTGATTGTTGAGCTCGATTTTTTAGTTTTAAATTAAAAATTTTAATTTTTTTCTTAGAATTTTTATTTTTTAATAAATAACTAGTTTAAAAAGATTAAAATATTTTTAATAATACTAATTTAAATTAATTTTAGATATTTTTTAGTTTAATCAAGTGGCTTAATGAGCTTACCAGCCGAGCCAGGCTGATATAAGCTCGAGAGTTGGATTATGAGTCAACTTGTAGAAAGTGCATATTGGATTGTATATATGGCACTACCTAGAGATTTCAGTCTTATTTTGCAAAGATTTTATGTTCTACTTCTAAGTTTCTCATAGGCATAAGTAGATAAAGAACTTTTGATTAAGGTTAAATATTATATGCTAAATGCTCTACTTATTGTAGTAACAATTTGGTTTTGAAAGGAGAAAATTTATTACCTTTAGTTTAGAGTAGATAGTAGGAGTGATGATGAATTTGAGCAAGATCCAATTATTCTGTTGTCCCAGGCTATCATGATTTTTGATCTACTTCGTGGACTTGATTGAAAGATTCTTGTCAACAAGCATGGCTTGTATCGTCTAAGGAGATCTTATAAATTTGGGGCAGATGTTTCCTTAAAGAGATAATTTTAAGCCAATCTTAGCTAATTGAGGGCTTCGTGCCCTTTAAGTGTTATCAGAATTCACCACATAGAGGATTAGGCCATTGGAGAACTTGCAAGCTTTGGCATGATTATAATTTAATGCGACCATATTATGGCAAACAACTTGGTTAGAGGACTTTGATCATAACCGTCTTTATTGTGCGATTTGATGGCAAAATCACTTATTTAGAGGATACGCGCCATGTCGTTATTGGCATGAGATCTATGAGAGGGACTATATAGGTACACTTGATATGACATTAACTATTTGTGAGCTTAGGTTATCTTTAAATTTGTCATCTAGATTTAGGCCCAAAAGAATTTGCATTAAGATTTTGGGGCATTTTGAAATTTTCTAGTCAAGACGGTCATTATCGAGAATTTGTTTGCATCATTCATATTTTTAATTTGAAAGTTTAATTTTTGAAAATGGACCCTTACATTATGATTTGCAATAATAAGCCTACTCGAATGCTTGAACTTGATTGCTTAAAACTTGTCGACTTTTTTTGCTTGTTCTTGGATGATTGGGTTGATAATTTGCATATGGTTTAAGTTCACTTGGATATTCATTATATAGACTTTATCAATTCTACTCCCGCATATAGATGATCAAGTCTATGAATGGAACTTGAGACTAATATTGTAGGTGTAAAATCAAGAGTTTGCATTTTGAAGATAAAATTTTATTTTGAAAGGCTTTGAAGGACTTATGTAAATATAAAATAAAATATCTTATTATTTAATGTTGTTGTGTAGATGTTCGTAATGAGGTTTAGGTCTTGTCGAATCTCGTATTTGAGATGTTGAGGATCGTGCTTGAATTGTAGGACTTATGACTATAATCTAGAGGTAGGGTGGGCGATTAATTTGATTTTGTTTTTTGGGAATTAAATTCAATTAGATAAAGAAAAAAAAAGTGAATGGAGTCATCGCATAATTTATCCTCGTTCTTGCATGCCGATTATGTGTTCCTGGCCTTGAGCCATGGTAAAATCTCTTCTTTTTCTTGTGCAATTGATTATGACAATATGAGTGTTCTTAAGCAATTGTGACATCCCAAATGTGTTGATGTAGTTCGTATTATAAAATGGCAATGTTTGAGTGCTTTTTGATATGTTTATAGCATTTCAAACTTGATTTGCGTGACATTTTATCTATTATCCACCTTTTTTATTTTGTTTGACTGATTCAATCATGGTAGTTCTCTTTTAATAATTTATATGCTTTAGACATCAACATTGACCTTTTTACTAATTGAGCAACATTTAAGTTCTTTTAATGTATATGAGGAATTTCAAGTTGATCTCTTTTATTGTATCCAATCAAATTAGGTTTTGGAGTTTATTGAATCAACAAATGCCTCCCAATAAATATGGTGTGTGCCTAGAGTGGATGATATTTGTTGCAAATTAGTTGACCTTGTGGATCTTCAAAAGTTAGTTTGGATGTCACTAAAAAGGAGAAATTATTCTGTACGTAATCCGAACGCGTTCGGATGCTGCGTATTTACTGCTTATTTGTTGCTTATTTTTTTATACAAAATTTTTTCATGCCAAAAAATAATAAATACATAATACTCACTAAATATTCACTAAATACACAATAAATACGCAAAAAATACGTAGAAAATATAAATATACACAAAAAATACGCAACAAATAAGCAGTAAATACACAACATCCGAACCTATCTCTACGTTCGGACTGCGTACAGAATAATTTCTCCACTAAAAGGGCTTGGCTTTCTAGTTCTTCAGGACTATTCGGGAGTTATGATTGTATGCTTTAAGTAGGATATTTTCCTAGGGTTAGGTTATCTTGTATTTTTTGAAATTTGGTGAGTTCTTAAGTTTAAATTGGGCTCTAGCGGTGTCTAGAGAATTGGGAGAGCTAGATCCTCCTCTCCAATTGAGGATCAATTGTTTCTTGTTATTTTCTTCCGCTATTATCAATTAAAAGTCTATTTTTTGTTATTCCACCCTCTACTCTTAATTTCTTCTTTTGCGGCTGAATTTCAAACTCAGCCAAGGTTCTTTCCTTTTTCTACAAAATTTCCTATCACGTTCTTCCACTTTTTCCTTAACTTTTTGACTATTGGGAATGCCTTTGATCTAGGTTACTTGACTTTATCAAGTTATATAGACTTGAAATTTGACGTCTCGTCATCAAATTGATGTATGGGGGTTTTCTTACTGGGGTTGTTCTTAGGTGTTATATAATAAGGTCAACTGGCAATGATTCCACCATATTTAGGTGTGTGAAGCTAAGTCTTTTGGACCACTAGACTTCTAGACCTAAGTTATGGGGGAATTTGTACTTTGTCAACTTAATTCGTTGAAGTTTGCAAACATGAGAGCAAGGTTTAAAATTGCGTAAATAAGCCTCGAGGTGTTTTTCGTCCGTGAGGCGTGGCGTAAGCGTCGAGGCGGTGTGAGGCGTAAGCCTCACCGATGAAGAATTGCGTAAATGAGAATTTAAGGGTTTTAGCAAGTAAAAAATAGTAAGATTCTATCATACAATAAAAACATCTAAATGACAATTAAAATTAGGGGAAAGTAAGAAAACATATGCAATAAAATCATGTCCCAAAGTACAAAACCACAAAATATTAGTCTATCAAAACTCCCAAAGTACAATTAAGAAAGAACATATATAATCTAATCATGTCCCATCACTAAATGGGTTTTCAAGGGAATCTTTTCACCCCTTCCTCCTCTCCTATAGAGTCCAATGTCTTCCAATCAAAGCATGCACTCATGAAGAAGTAGACTAACACTAACAACTATTATTAAAGATGATGAATAGAACAATATGCCGGACTGCCGGGGGTCCAATGGGTCACTGCCCCTTGGCGGGGTCATGGGGTCAAGGGGCAGCGCCCTTGCGGGGGTTTCCGGGGGCAGCGCCCTCGGAACAAAATTCCCCCGGAACAAAATTTTATTGTAAGAGTAATTTAGAAGTTCTGTTTTTTTTTTGAAGTTCGTAAGTTGTTTGTATGGGAAGATACCGAGTGGTACCGAGCATGTTCCTTAGCAGTACCGAGCATGTACCTAGCGGTACTGAGCATGTACCTAGCAGTACCGAGTAAATACATAGCTGTACCGAGCATATACTGAGCGGTACCGAACATGTACCTAGCAGTACCGAGCAAATACCTAGCGGTACCGAGCATATATTGAGCGGTACCGAGCATGTACCTGGCAGTACCGAGCAAATACCTAGCTGTACCGAGCAAATACTGAGCAGTACCGAGCATATACTGAGCGGTACGGAGCATGTACTGAGCGGTACTGAGCATATATTTGAGGCGTACGCCTCAAAGGAAATTGCGCAATAACGCCAGTGAGGCGTGCCTCACTCCACCTAAGGCGTACGCCTCATGATGCCTGAGAATTGCGTAGGCTTTGAGGCTATTTTGAAGCAAATTGCGCAAAGGCGCACCTCGAGGCGTGCCTCAGATTGCGCAATTTTAAACTATGCATGAGAGTGTTCTTTTTTGGATTTTAAGGTCTTAAAACCTTCATATTTAAGAATATATCTACATAACTTTATGGATGATTTATTGAATGAAGATTATCTCTTTGACTTTACAATGACTCGTTGACTATTTGGGAAATTCTCTTGGATCTGGTTCAGTCTAACTCGTCAAACTAGATAAGCCTAAAAGTTGGTAGCTATTGCCATCAGGAGGAAGTGGGGGCTCTCTTATTGTGGCCGTGCTTATAGATTTGTCTAAGAAAAATTATCAGTGACTTGACCATATTTAAACATGAGCAGCTTGAATCCTAGAATCAAGCGATGATGGACTTGTTCTTTTTCAATTTGATTGGTTGAAGTTTGTAGACTCAAAAAGCCCTTTTGCTTGACCTTCGTAATCTTGCTGCAGCAAAGAGATAAACCCTTAACTTTTAGGAATCACTTCGTATATATTTATTTGAAAACCATTCTTCTTTGGCTTGTACTACCATATGCAAATTTAGAATTGACCATTTTGCACATCTATTTGGGAGTTTTGGTGTTAAGAATGATGTCAACCCAAAAATATAAAGAAATACCCCTTATCTTACAGTGAAAATCTCAGTAGATTCTGCATATATATAAAAAAAAGCCTCTCCTCTTATAAGGGGACTTTCATGATAATTTAGAAATACTGTCTTTAAAATTTTTTGTTTGAAAATTAACTTTTCCTTTTGTTTGTGCAACTAGATTAGAATTAATGGTGATTGAGTTTTTTGTTTGCATCATATTCATTCATCTTGAGAATTTATATAAATAATTAAGTACTATGAAAATTTATTTGATGTGAGATACGACAAAAATTGTGTATGCTAGAGCACTAGTCACTAATAATAGTGATTGAGTGGCGTAAGAGTTTTCATTTATCATAAGTTTACATTAGTTCATTATTAATTCCACAGATTTTTTTTATTTGTTATGGAGATGCTTTTCTATGATATTCAAAGTGAGGTGCCTTTGTGTATTATTTTGCAAATGATATAGTTTTAATTTGTGAGACATGCACTTAAAAAGTGAAAAATTAAAATAATAGAAAAAATATTTAGAAGATGTTGCATGATAAAATTAGGAAGAATAAATCAATAAATTATTATATTAAGAAAAAAGTAGGAGTGATATAAATATTGAAGATATTATTATTGACGATTGGCTTGGGTTGGTTGGATATGTGAACAAATAATATAAAATATGCCCATTATATGAGTTGATTAAATTAGTATAAGAGGATTAGAAAGAAAATGAGTAGACATAAGATTATATGGATAAAAATTATTTAAAATTATAATATTGAGATAGATGCATGATAAAATTAGGAATGATAAATTAATGAATTATTATAAAGAAATGTTAGGAGTGACATAAATTCGAAGATAATGGAATTGAAAGTGGGCTTGGATTGTTTGGATATCTGTAATTGATGTAGACCAGGGGGGGGGGGGGGGCAGATTTTCTGGCCGCTGGGTTCATCCACCCTGTTTTGGCCTCTTCGGTTCCTCTGCTTGCCTTGTTCTCCCCCCAGTTTTGGCCTTTCGGTTCTCTACCTGCCCGGTTTCTTCACCCTGGCGCTGGCTGTTCATTGGCTGTGTTCTGCTGGCCTTTCGGGTGCTACTCCCTTCGTCTGCATTTTGGCCTTCTGCCTCCCCTTTACTGATTGGATTCCATGGGCAGCTGTTTGGGCTGTTTGGCTCCCTCTCCTCTCATATATATATAGTGGCTGATTTGAGGCTTTAGGGAGGTTGTTTTGTGTGATAAAATATTTGGAATGTAAAAACCTGAGGTTTTTTAGATAGCTTGCGAGCTATGTCCCCCTTTCTTTTCTCTTATCTTTGACTTCGTCTCAGGCTTTTTATCTATTTCTTCTCTCCGCAAATGTCCGCCCTATTTGTATTTTTCTTCTCAATCAATATAAAAGCTTTTTTAGGTGTTTTATATGTTCTAAAATTATGAGTTGTAAGGTGTTTTGTTAATTTTGAAAGGAAGACGCTTGTTTATTTGCAATCATAATACAACAACAACAACAACAACATCAAGCCTTTATCCCACTACGTGGGGTCGGCTACATGAATACTTTTTCTCCATTGTGTCCTATTAAAAGTCAAATTCTCGTTTAAATCTAATAAAGAAAGGTCATTCCTAATATTTTCTAACCAAGTCTTTTTAGGTCTACCCCTTCCTTTCTTAACATAAGTCAAATCTAATACCTCTACTCTCCTAACCGGGTCATCGCAAGGCCGCCGTTTTATGTGACCAAACCATCTAAGGCGACTTTCTCTAATCTTATCTTCTACTGGAGCTACTCCAACGTTTTCACGTATATGCTCATTTCGTATCCTATCTCTAAGGGTAAAGCCACTCATCCACCTGAGCATCCTCATCTCTGCCACACTTAACTTAGTATTATTGATGCGGACATCGGTACAAAGATTTTGCGCATCTATCACAGGAGGCGTCGCAAATCGACGGCCATAATTTAAAACCTTCAATTATGATTTATTCTTCTACATTTTAGTTCTTAATTAATGTATTTTCCTGTTGTACCCCTAGGATAGTTTATATGAGTATTATGGCCCAAGGGGCAATTTTGTAATTTTTATTTTATCATGTTATGGCCTATATATAGGGCCTTAAGCTATTGTAAAAGGATGGTTGATGAATATAGAAAAATTTGTTTTCCACAATGTGTTCTTTTCTTCTTGAGAGAGGACAAGAGTGAGATTCCATTGGAGAGGAATCGAAGTTTTCACCAGCCACAGGATGGGTCCGGGCTCGTGATTTGAAGTCCCTTGGGGAAGGGCAAAGCATCACCCGTCAGTCTTCGGAAGAGTCCAAGGCTCGCGGTTTCTATCATTTTTATTTTCTATAGTTTGTTTTTATCTTTCATTTTGTTTTTGTTTTGTTTCTTTTATTGCTCCCCGTAGTCGTATTCATCTTGTCATCTTTCCTCCTCCCCGCTCAACCCCTTGGCCAAACCTCCATACCAAGCTCCACAAATTTTTCCCCATAGCCGCCGGCCACCTTCACCCGAAGATCCACCACCAACCGCCGGCCATGGCTCCCTAGCCGCCGGCCTCATCCTTTCCCCTCTTTCCTTGGATCTCCTAATTAGGGGTGCATGATATTAGGAATTAATTTGAAATTCAAATTGTTTAAAATTTGAAATTCAAATTTCTTTCTTAATTTAGTCCACCTATTTTAGGAAAGGAATTAATTTAAATCCATTTGAATTTCAAATTCAAATTGGATTTATTTTATTACTTCCCTAATTCCTAAATTCAAACTAATGAGCATTAATCCTCCACGTTAAATTCCCTTGCTGAATTTGAAAACCACCGGCCCCCCTGTGAGGATTACTAGGATTTATTTCCTAAGTTATTACTAAGCATCTTTAGAAATTTTGTCTCTCTTTGCCAGCCGAAATTTCCCAAAACCCAAGCCATTAATTTCCTTCCCAAAAACTGAGAGTGCATTCAGGAATTAACTCCCTACTTTCCCTCTACATCCCGCCGGCTACATCTGGAATTTCCTAAAGCCTCTTCAGGTTCCTTTGTTTTCTCTTTAGGAAGAGCTTGGAATTTTACCTGCTCTAGCCGAATTCTCCCTGGACCATTCCTATTTTATTTTTTTTCCTAATTCATTTCACGGCTTCAAGGAGTCAAATTTCCCTCAGCCTCCCTTGGATCCAGCCGCAGCAGTTCTCCCCTCTCCCTCTTTTCCTCTGCTTGTTACATGCTGATTTTCTTCTCAGATTTTGTGGAAAAAAATGCTGGAATTCCCAATAGATTTTGTGAGGAAAATTTGAAAAGGTTGGGATTTTTAGTAAAGAATTGTTTCAGATTCTTGGAACGATTTGCTCTTCAAGACGATTAGAAATTTCTGAGATAAATCCAGACTTTGCAAGGAAAAAAAAATTTACATATTTTGGAGAGGAGACCCTCTCCAGAACAAATCCTCCTTCCCGTTCTACATCAATTATGCTTCTCTTTTAATGGCCAACATTCGACACCATAAAGCATTGCAGGCCTCACTACCATCTTATAGAATTTTCCCTTAAGTTTGAGGGGTACATTTCTATCACATAACAAGCCCGATGCATTCCTCCACTTCAACCATCCAACTTGAATTCTGCTGATAATATCCCCATCTATTTCACCATCACTCTCAACAATAGATCCAAGATATCTAAAACGTGTACTCTTATTAATGTCTTGATCGCCCAAAGTCAAAATCCCCTCATTAGGTCTATTACTACTAAAATTACACTCAATATATTCTGTTTTAGATCTACTCAAGCGAAAACCTTTAGACTCTAAGGTTGACCTCCATAATTCAAGTTTACCTTCAACTACCTCTCTAGTCTTATCAACAAGAAGAATATCATCAGCAAAAAGCATACACCAAGGTACATCCTCTTGCTAATGTCTAGTGAGAACATCCATGACTAAAGCAAAAAGATATGGGCTTAAGGCTGATTCTTGATGTAACCCAACCGAAATAGGGAAATACTTGGTCAATCCACCTTGTGTTTGAACACAAGTAATAGCTCCTGCATACATATCTTTAATGATTTGAATATAAGCATTATTGACTCATTTCTTTTCAAGAACTCTCCATAGCACTTCTCTTGGAACTTTATCATATGCTTTTTCTAAATCAATAAATATCATATGTAGATCCTTCTTATTTTCTTTATATTTCTCCATCAAACCTCTTAATAAATGTATGGCTTCCATAGTCGACCTACCCGGCATGAATCCAAATTGATTTTGAGAAACATTAGTATCACGCCGCAACCTATGCTCCAAAACTCGCTCCCATAGTTTTAAAGTATGACACATTAACTTAATACCTCTATAATTCGCACAATCTTGTACATCACCTTTATTCTTAAAAATAGGAATTAACACACTCATTCTCCACTCATCTGGCATCTTCTTAGTCTTCAAAATAGTATTAAAAAGTTTAGTAAGCCATGAAATTCCTTCATCTCCTAAGCATTTCCACACCTCTATTGGAATATCATCAGGTCCAACAGCTTTTCCACCCTTCATTTTCTTAAAGCCTCTCTAACTTCAGTTTTACTAATACGCCGATAAAAATATAAATCTTTATTTTCATCTAGGGTGCTAAGGTCACTATAGTCAATCTTATTTTCACAATCTTCATTAAAAAGTTTAGCAAAATATCTCATCCATCTTTGTTGAATATCATCTTCTAAGAAAAGTATTTTTTGATCTTCATCTTTAATACACTTCACTTGAACTAAATCCTTACTACTCCTATCTCTTTGTTTGACTAACTTTTACATATATCTTTCTCCCTCTTTAGTATCTAATCTATTATATAAATCACTAAAAGCTAATGCTTTTGCATCGCATATTGCTTTCTTAGCATCCTTACGAGCCACTTTATATATTTCCCAATTATCAGAATTTTTAAAATTAAACCAATTTTTATAACAAAGCTTCTTATTTTTAATTTTATCTTGCACATTAGGATTCCACCACCAACTATTTATTTGCAATCATAGAATTTTCTAAATTTTTGATTGCATCAATTTGGTATCAGAGCTTAGGTTTTTATCGAGTCTTCCTTTTTTTGTCGAGTCTTCTTTTATTTATTTTTGGTGTCTTGTTCTTTTGTAATGGACCAAAACCTAGAAGCCATTGAGTTAGTTATGGGTGAAAATCAGCCAGGTAATCTTGAAGTCCAAATTCCAACCAACAGCTAGGTTCCTTCCCAAGGTAGTTCTACCGATCTGATTCAAAATGAGTTATACAAACTTCAGATGAAGATGCACTTATGTACAGAAACTCAGAAAGGTATGGAAAGAGAAAGCAACTTTTTCAGGCCAAATTCAAGCAAGAAAGAGATATGATCAAACAAAAGTATGCAACTTTAATTCTCGAATTGGATAAATCTCGTTTGGCTCGTAGTGAGAACTCATAATTTATCTCATCAGGAGATGAGCTCTTTCAACCGGAGGAGAATGTGATGTAGACAAAAGAGGGGGGGGGGGGGGGGGGGGGGGGGGGGGGGGGGGTCAGATTTTTTGGCCGCTGGGTTCACCCCTCTTGTTTTGGCCTATTTGGTTCCTCTGCTTGCCCGGTTCTCCCCCCTATTTTGGCCTTTCGGTTCTTTACTTGCCCGATTCCTTCCCCCTGGTGCTGGCTGTGTCCTGCTGGCCTTTCAGGTGCTGCTCCCTTCGGCTGTCTTTTAACCTTTTGCCTCCCCTTTGCTGATTGGATTCCATGGGCGGCTGTTTGGGCTGTTTGGCTCCCTCTCCTCTCCTATATATAGTGGATGATTTGAGGCTTTAGGGAGGATGTTTTGTGCGAGAAAATATTTGGAATGTAAAAACCTGAGGGTTTGGGCTGTTTGGCTCCCTTTAGATAGCTTGCGAGCTATGTCCCCATTTCTTTTCTCCTATCTTTGACTTTGTCTCGGGCTTCTTATCTATTTCTTCTCTTCGCAAGTGTCCACCCCATTTGTATCTTTCTTCTCAATCAATATAAAAGCTTTTTTAGGTGTTTTATATGTTCTAAAATTATGAGTTGTAAGGTGTTTTGTTAATTTTGAAAGGAAGACGCTTGTTTATTTGCAATCATAGAATTTTCCAAAATTTTGATTTCATAAGTAATGAATGATAAAAATATGCCCGCCATATAAGTTAATAAAATTAGTATGAAAGGATTATAAAAGAAATTGAGTAGATATTGTTTTACAAAATGATTTATAAAGAATGAGTTTAACACCTCAAATAGCACTCAATATGGATGAATGGAGAATGATGATTCACGTAGACACCAAATATTTGGGATATGGATTATGATGATGCTGCTGCTGCTGATATTGACAACGTAATGTAAACTAAATGAGTGGTTTGGGCATGTCTACATAAAGATAGAAGATGCATTGATAAAATAATGTTGAAGGATTATGAAAAAAAGGACAAATTGAAGGTAACATGGTGTAAAATAGGTTTGACACTTAAGTTAACAAATAATTATGAACAAATAGCGCAGTTGTAAAGCCAATTCCAAATAGGTGGGTTAAGGCTAATGATGGTGATCATGAAAGCTTATATTTCCTATCAGTGAAGTAACATCCAGTTTGTTCTCAATTATCCTAAAAATATGAGAACTAGAAATAATTAGAGAAGCATCCTTGTTTTATATGTGTTGTACCATATTTAAGCCATCTCCAATCGAAAATCCCATTTTTCACTCCAAAATGTAGTGAAACTTAAAAATGCCTTGATTCATCTCCAATGGAACTCCATTTTGTGTGCTTCTGCGAAGGTAACGGTCTTTCTCCTCTTTCGTGCGTTTCTTCGGCAAATCCGGTTGAGACAGAAAAATCGCTTAGGTGAACAGTGCAACACCAATATTAGCGTCACACTGTTCACCTGCAAGCAAATGGCGGAAGATTTGACGTTCGGCTGGAGCGACCGAACGACACCATACGCATGTTTGGTGTTCGGTTGGAGATGTCCTTATATTTTGAAGTTTCAAAAATAGAAAAAAAAGGGAAGCAGTACATACCTGCACATTTTTTATGTCAATCTTGCTGCAGTCACTGATGCTTCAAGGAAAACTAAATTGAGATGATCATCTTCTTTTTTTTTCAATTTGCTGCAAGACTTCTTGGCTTTTTTAAAAGCTGTATTCTGTTTACTGAAAACAAAAAAACTCTGCTGGCAGGATGACATAAGGAGAGAAGCTCAAACAATGAGTTTGATAGACCACCCTAATTTGATTAAGGCATTTTGCTCATTCGTAGTTGAGCACTGCCTCTGGGTTGTTATGCCATTCATGGCTCAGGGTTCATGTTTGCATCTGATGAAGACTGCATATCCTGATGGGTTCGAAGAACCTGTTATTGGATCAATTCTTAAGGAAACTCTCAAAGCTTTAGAGTATCTTCATAATCATGGGCACATTCATCGTGATGTCAAGGTTAGTTTATTTAATGATGAATATTCATTATGTACTTTTCAGTGCTCCTTGTTCATGAATCCTCCTCATTACAGGCTGGGAATATCCTTCTTGATAATTCTGGTGCTGTGAAGCTTGGTGATTTTGGTGTGACAGCTTGCATGTTTGACAAGGGTGATAGGCAATCTTCAAGGAATACCTTTGTAGGCACGCCATGCTGGTAAGATCTACTATTTTTTTGATCTTGACATTATGATTTACTTAATGCTCTCTTGAGAAATCATGCAAAATTTCACTAAAATTTGTTTTGCTAGGATGGCACCAGAGGTCCTGCAACCTGGTAGTGGATATAATTTCAAGTAAGAAGTTACGATTTAAATCACATGCAAATAAATAGCATCAAGATAATAAAATTCTAACTAAATTAGAGGAAAGTTATTTCTGTTTATACCTAGTTTTTTTGGCTGTTTAGCTTCTTCTCATTATGATTAGACTTAATTGTTCCAAACATCTTAATATTGTGCCATGTTCTATGTGTTGTCCAATATGTTGGTGGGAAACATTTTTTGATGGAAACAAGATGTACTGAAGCTTGTATATTTCTCCTTTTAATAGAGCTGACATCTGGTCATTTGGAATCACCGCACTTGAGTTGGCACATGGTCATGCTCCTTTCTCCAAGTACCCTCCAATGAAGGTGTTGTATGGTTTTGCATTTTAAATTTTAAATTGTACTTGTGAAGATATATGATGCTTGAATTATGGATTTTACTTGACAGGGATAATGAAATTATGTGAAGTAGTTACGCATTATGCACAGCTTACAAGATAATGCGGTAGATGCTCTAATAAATTCACTTTTCATTCAGTAAAGTGATTTTATTTGGATCCATAAAGCTTGTTAACTTGGTTGATATGCATTGACGAAGTTGTTTTAAACTCTCATACTAACATTGGTGTGAATCTTGGGTCTGGACTTTTAATGGAGATCCACCAAAGATTGGATATATTCTCTAATGTTTTAGAAAGGATTTAGAAGCCTTGGATGGGTTGGTGGAAGAGTGGTTGCAAGACTATTGAGTACTATTGGTCTGCCAAGGGCTAGGCAGAGGCCTTGGTCGAGAGCTATTCCTTAAGGGTGATTAATTTAGTGATTGGAAGTGGGGAAACTCTAGGGGATAAAATTGCTTTAAATGGATAAGGTGATGTCTCTATTGTAATTCTGGAGCATTTGGTGGTACTCCAAGGGGTTTATAGGAATGTAAATGGAGTTGGATCAAAACTTGGTTAGGGACACCTAGTTTTGGCCAAGAGCCTTAATATTTACTGAGTACGGGGAGGCTTAGGATAAGGTATCGGAGTGGTTAAGATCTCTACAACAAAAGAAAACTGAGATCACAAAAAGATGATCATTACAACTGCCACCAAACAATTTCTAAAATTTGAATTTTGGTTTCCAAGCCTGAATTCCAAGGCGCTGTTTGGCTTCAAGTTATATTTAATTCAAGTAGGATTTAAAAAATCTTATAAATTCAAATTTATTAAATTCTGGAACAATTAAACCCTTCAAATTATTTGTCATACAAGAGATTAAATTCGATTAAATCTTGATAAACTATTTTGATTAGGATTTACGTCTATCAACTCAAATAAAAATTTTAATAATATCAAATTACTTGTTAATATTTGTGAGTGATTAATATTAATTTATTTGCATCTAATTTATATCATTGAATATTATTATTTATTATTTTAAAAATCTTAATTAAAATAATTAAATCTTATACGTATCAAATATTAATATATAATTAATTATTAATTAATAAATAGTAAGTTAATGAAGCATAAAAAAATTTCCTTAAAATTTAACTTCTAGATGAAGATCTCAATATTAATCATCAGCTACATGATAAATTTGAATTTCCGTATTATCCAATGTCTGATTATTGTTCTCATATGATTTACTATTATTTTAAAGAGAAAAAGATTAAGAAAAAGAAAAGAATAGTTGATTGGAGCGAAAATGGAGTTTGGAAAGGAACTGTATTGCCTATTCATTTCTATAATTTCTCATCCTTGGTCTTTCTATATGCCCTTCCTATTTCCCTAGGCCAAGCCAAGCTGTTTTTTTTCGTTTCCATTTCTTCATTATTGCTTTGGCTTCACGTGTTTTGTATGAAGTAGTTTTTTGAAAGAGTTTCAAAGCTTCTTTGCATCCTTTGATGACCTCAGACCTGAAGTCTTGATGGGAGCTTGCCACGAAGCCAATGATATTTCTCCCTTTGGCCTACTCCTAAATCTTGTAAATTTGCCGAACTTAGGATTTGGGAAAAAATGGAGAAGCAACGGGATTTAAGATTCTATAAGATTTAAAGTTATCGTTTTTGTTGTTTGGCAGGAGTTAGCCTAAATCTTGCATCCAAATAGCCCCTACGAGTAAACACTCAAGATTTTTTTTTTTCCAAATGTCAATCTCTCTATTATTCTTATAGTAAGCATTTGTAGTGTTTGATAAATAATTCAAGCTTCAAATAAAGAGAGGAGAGAGTTAGAGGTCGGCTCACGTGAAAGGGTGCAAGGGTGTTGAAGCAATAACCCTTGGCCAAATGATGCAACTCCTTTTCACTATGAGCTCAATAATAAAACTCACAATTTTGTGTTTTAATGGATTTTTTTCTTATTCAATGTTTGGTTAAATATGATTTATTTTATTCTGGGATACAGATGCCCCATGGCGGCAAGTCTCTATGATTAATTACATTTCAAGCATTTGTTACTTGAGAATACTTTTGATGGTAGTCATTAAACTATTGATTAATATTTTCATTTTTTTTTTAAATTTGAGAAATTTTTGTTCAAATATTTGATATTTTGGAATTTGAAAGAAGATATAATCAACTTAAAATCAGATTTTTAAGAATGGAAGCCAAATGGTGGAAAATATAGGAACACTTGATTTTGAGAGGCTGAGAGTTGCTCCAATTATCTTATGTTTGACTTTACATTTTAAAATTACATTTTTGTTTGAATTGATCAACTTCATTTAGAAAGTTTGAGCTTATACTCCAACAACATAGGTTGGGAGAAATGCCCGAAATGTGAGGGCTTATGAAGTGACTGAAGTCAACCTCAACCTCGAATCTTAGATCTAAGATGATGATTATTGAGGGCTAGTATCTCGAATCTAAGTTTAACTGAGTGCAAAAGACGTACAATCCTACATCTCATATGAGGTATAAGTTAGCTCAACATTTGGATTTAAAACCCTGGCTGGAAATAGCTTCCAACTAATCCACCTAATTGTTTTTAAAACCATGATATCCGATTTCGATGCATATGAAGATTAGGGAGGCCATTTTGATTTAGAAGATAAGACTTACAATTTGACTTTTAGTCTGAGATGCCTGATCATATGTGTATGCAAAATGCTGACTCACTGGATGCAAATTTTTGTTATATAATCCTTAATGTGAGGTTTTCTACATGAGATACACTGGGCTATACATGATCATTTTAATTTTTTTTTAATTTTTAAAAGTGGCTTATTTGAGTAAGCCATGCAATTTTTGATAGAAAAATATATATCATCCTATTGTTGATTTTTTTTATTTAGATATTTTAATTGGTAGAAATCTTAAATTTATTTTAAGAGCCTATCATATAACTTATGTCCAGACCACCCCAAGCATGAACAAGTGAACAAATCTAAGAAAAAATAGATATTTCTATTGCGCACTCAGTAACTAAACAAACATGTTTATATATAATCGACCTAAGCAAAAAAGTAATGTGTAATGTCCAATTATTACAATTATAATTAGTAGTTAAATTGCCTGCATTACACAATCCATTTACATTTCTTTTTTACACTCAGCCTATGAGTCTTCATGCTTTGACTTCTAGATGCATCCAGAGCTTCACCTAGGGTGTTCATCCTTCTGGTTCATTTCTCTTGTAACTGTATCCTACAGACCTATACTACTTTCCAAGTCTATCAAATACATTTGAAAAATGAAAAGACTTAAAATTACAAGACAGGGGGATTAGGAAGCAGTTTAATTTGTAAGGCAAAGGATCATCACAAAATTTGCCCTGCACTTGAAGTGCCATGCTCTGTTTCTACCTTATTGGCAATGCCTCTTTAGGAGGTTTATGTAGCACCTGAAGCAAACAGTGTTAAATAGTTATGACTTATTTTTCCCCCTTTTAGACATGACCACCTGCAAAAAAAACATGTATATCTCTATCTTATCCACTTAAGGGTAAGTGTCCACAATGCAGTCAATTTAATGTACATCACGTCAAACACAACAAACACACGCGCAGAAAAAATAATCCTAACCCCATAATGCCTAGGGTTGTGTACTTAAGTGTGTGCTAGTTGGGTGATATCTCACACTATAATTGATATTTTATTTTATTGAGGAGTAGAGGATATTTAATTTTAATCTTAAGGTTGATTTTATTTTAAGTTGCTTATGACTTGAAGCTTTTATTTGATTCTTAATTGTTTCATATTTTGAAGTTATATGAAGAACCCATAATATAGTCACTGCTTGCTTTGTGGCAAGCCTGCTACTTATGGAATTCTAAGATCTAATAATATAGAAATTTCACCTTTTGGGGCGGAAGATTTATCATTACATCAAACGGAAACTAAGTGTTTTTTTTGGTATTTTTTAGGGTTTTCTTTGTCTTTGGATAAGAGAAAAATATCCACCGAATAGGGTAAGGTAAATATGTCTAGGGGTTTGACTTAAGATTTTTTGAAATTCACCTAATAGAGTAAGGTGAATTGCAATAGAAAAACTCTTATAGGACATCAATAAGTTATGTTTTAAATGTCATAAATGAGAGATAATAACTTGTTTTGTTAAATTAAAGGTTTCTTAGAGTTTGGGTCTAAGTGGAGGAGAGATTATCTATTTGATTTGGGCTAAATAGATAGTCTTTGGCTTTAAGGCCAAAGAGGGAGAAACTCTTATTTGATTCGGGTCTAATAGGAGGAGCTAAGGCTTACAAGCCTATGGCTAAAAGGTCATCTACTTGATTGAGGATTAAGTAGATGAAGATGATAAAATACACAAAACTTTGGAGCTAAGGGTTGAAGAATTCCCTTTAGCTTTGGAGCTAGGGGGATGAATGATTTCCTATAGCACTTGAGGATAAGTAGTTAGAGACTTTTCTAGGACCTTTGGTGTCCATTGAAATGAGGGAAGATTTGTAGCTTTTGGGCTATAAATATGAAACTTTTCTTTGAAAATTTTTGTGTTTAAAGAAGGCTGATCATTTGCTTAATTTGGGCTAAGCAAAATGAAGAAGCTAGAATTTTGAATTCTAAGTTTAATGATAGGAGAGGTGGCCAATTGATTTTGACTCAATAGTTGAAGTAGATTATTTTAAATTTTAGGTTTATAAACCATAAAATATCATTGAAATTTTATGTTCAATGAGAGATGCTTGATTTGCTTGATGTGAATGAAGTAAATGCGAGGGGATGATAATATGATATGTAGATTTGGACTACAAATCAAAAGAGATTTTTTGAACTTTTGGGTGTCGAAAGAGATACTCATTCATACAACTTGGGTTAGGAGAATGAAAGGGAGATGGAATTTTGATTTCTATGCTTGAGGTGAAGTTATTTGTTGATTTTAATTTCTTGGTTTATGTTTGATCTCTAATGTTAACTAATGCTCCTCCAGTCATTTGGGATATTTTATACTAGTTTAGGGAAGATACCAAGCAAAGAGATTTGAGGATTTCCAATGACTTTTAGGCTTAGGAAAATGGGGGATTTTCTACAATTTGGCTTCATAGAAAATAGGAGGGGAACATACAACTTAGGGGTTGCAAATTTGGAAAGGTTTCTTTAAATTTTTGGTGTCAAAGAGAGTTGTTGATTTGCTTAATTTGGGTTCAACAAGTGAAGAAGACTAGGATTTGGGTTTTATATCTAAGGGATTATTTGTTGGTTTTGTGTTCTAACAAATTAAATAGGAATTAGAATTGGGTCCTATATTCAATGATTCATGTGATGATGCTTTTGAAGTCTTGGGAGACTTAAATCGTCATGCATGAGAGGGAGAGAATGGTCTAAAAAGGAGCTCTGAATTCTATTTGTGAATGTTCTGAATTCATTTGGATAGGGGAGATCATGCCTATGGCTTTGGAGAGTGTTCTAAATCAATTTTGCCATAAATTAGTTCATTGGAAGCTCATAGAAGTTGTGATCTCTTAGGATTTCATCAATTGCTTATGTTGTTTGCTATTTACACTTAGTCATTTCAATTTGCGAATTGAACAAATAAGCTTATATAATTTCTAAGTGTGATGGAGTATTGGCTATGTGTCTTTGGTGGCTCGTGAAATACTTCATATTAGTTTTATAAACGCTTTGAATTAGGTTTTGCATATTTATGAACTTGTAAATTTTTGAGATTTTATGATCCTAGCATGGGATCTGTGACACATTGCTTTGATTCATGTTAAAATAGGAAACACACGTCCAAAGCTTTAAGTAGATTTCAGTCAATTTTGGTGTGATTTCGTTCATTAAAAATATGAAAGTGAGTTTTTAATTTTAGAGATTTTGTAAATTAGAGCAATAGGTTATTTGTTATTATCTCTATATGCTGTATAAAATATCCAAGATGAGTTTGATTAGCTCTACTTGTTCTAAGATTTGCAAAATCAACCCTTGGGGATTCATATAAAATTCTACATCAAGTTAGATTTTTCAATCAATCAAATGCATTTTGGACATCCAACACCGCCATAGAAAATTCACAAGTTTTAATCAATACAAGTTCCTACACATGTGTGTCACTTTTGCATGACACGTGTAGGGAAGGGATACACAACTTGCATCATTTAATACCTACAACAAGCATTTTTGTTTTATGCAAGGCAAATTAAATCCTAACATTGTGCAATCTAGTTGGTTAAGTGTATGACCACCAAATTTGAATACGATGACTACAAAGCCTAGGTTTTGTTGTAAGTGACTGCTAGGATCCAATATGAATGCATTAGATGCGAGGTAGGGACATTGGACATGAGTCTAAGGACTTGGCTTCATCGCCATCTTTTTTGACTCTCACATGAGAGCAAATTGTGGGAAATCACCAGATTTCCACAATTTTTCCAAGAGGATAGCGGAGAGAGGGATTGTTTTTCTAAGGATTTGAGAGCTTGGGGAACGTCAAACACACAACCACTGGCCAATAGACTTATTTTGTAAATTTTAGGGGATATACCTCGCCGGAGCAAGTTTTTGAGGCTAGCCAATGTGCTCTCGCGTTGCAAAAGCGAGAAGGAAAAATGATGAAGCGTGTGATTGCTTTACAAATAGTTCTAGATGTTGCCTCCTCTGCTACCAACTCGTCAAAATTGATGGAAGAGGTAGAATATTATACAATAGCCCCGTTATGTCCTTCAACAGGAATGAGGATGGCAGTAATAATAACAACCTTTAGCTATTTGTGGAAGATGGTGAAGAGAATAAGCAGCTCCTAATCTCCCTTATTAATTTCCTTTTAACCAGAGAAGTAAGCAAATAACATAAATAAATAGGAAATTCTCTACCCTCTTTATTTGCACTCGTTTCAGTCCCTTTAGCTGGACACACGCATGCTCAAGAGATAGGGCTCTCGTCTTTGTTTCGGCCAGGTAGAGTATAAAAGAGGTCACAACTGCTTGGTCAGACCCACCCAGTTGCACACACAAGTATTTCTCTTCTTTTGGCCGCTCAAGACTCACGCATGAGACAAGGCTCTCAATCCCTCTTCTGTGCTCGGTTCGACTTTCAGATACCACACAAGAGATCTTCTGCCGGCTCTTCCAGTCGCACGCATAAGCTGCGTAGAGGACCTCTCTCCCACTCCTTATCGGTTCCACTCGGGCACGCAACATAACTGCATGCAGAAGACTCTCTCTCTCACCCAGCTGGACGCACGCAAGCAGGGAACCAGACTAAGACATCCTCTCCCTCTCATTTTTCTCTAGATGTGGGTAAGTGCAGGAACGAACAACAAATCAAATCTGCTTGATTTCGTGGATTCGGAAAGATAATCAATTCCCTGTTTTAAAGTGCATGTTATAGGATTTGGCAGGAATGTAACGGCGTAGGCGAGTGGATTCTAAGACAATCTCAATCATTGGATTGAACTTTTGATTTGGGAACTTATTTGAGCCCAAATTGAGTTTGAATCGAGCTTGTTTTAATTCGATCGAGTCAATTTTATGAAATTGCACTCAAATCTAAGACGATTTGAGTTTGATTTGGTCCAATCGATCTAATTTGATGAAATTAAACTCGAATTGAAGCGATTTATTTTAATTTGAGTTTAATTGAGCTTAATTGGGCTCAATTCATGTCCTATTTGGTTCAATTTAGGTTCAACAAAGCTTGATCGAGTTGATCTGGTTCAATCGAACCCGATTGGGTCCGATTTTGATACAATTCGAGTTGATTTGACATAAAAATTGTGTCAACAGTTTCAAAAATAAAAACTTACAATCACATAGTCTTATACATCACCCATAAATTATGTAAATATTATCCTTGACCTTGTTTGTCAACAGTTTTTTTTTGTTCTTTGTGCTCTTATGGTTGGTCCAGTTCTTCCTCTTATGTGCTCATTGTGCTACACTAAACATACTTTCATTTGTCCTTATATGCGATTGTATTATAAAAGAGAGATAATCATATATTAGGCTTTGGGTGTTTTATGTAGCTTGAAAAATAGAAAAGGAAATAAAGAAAATACGTTTAACTAAGAGCATTAGGTGTTTCAAGAACAAGCTGATTGACCAGCCAATTGTCATTTGATGATTGGGATCGCTTTGTGCAAAGCATTTTAATATCTTGAAAAGAATTCCTACGTTATAAAAAAAATTACAGCTTGGCAGTTGAGCTAACCTTCTTAGCTTAAGAATTGATTGAAGTTGTGCATTTATTTAGAAAGCAAAATTTTCGGCAATACAATCAGGTGAGAACAAAATGGTATCCTTCTAAACTGTGGAACGCATATGCCAAACCTATATGCAAATACCTTCAATTGACGTGGAATGCTTGAATTTTGGGTTTAATTTTCTTGATTTCTTAAACAGTTTCCATCTATTGGGTCAACTTCATATTAACGATATATTGTGGAAAAACATCCACCCACCTCTCAACACTCAAGTTTTTCTTAAATCTAAAATGCTGTGTAAGTTAAAATTCATCATAGAAGATAACAAATGGTGACTCATTGCAAATGTTAATATATCCATTTAGTGGGAGCTGTGTGGGGGCTCATTCTACAAATGATTTAGTTCTCTCAAACTGTTGTTACTCATACTATGGATCTTTTAGATCAGTGCTGGCATCTAGGATTCAAGCTTATTCACTTGGCAATCCCATTGGCCGTTTCCCAACTCATCCTCTCCCAACATATTGAAGCTTTTAAGGCCAACGACTTAGTAGACTAGATTGTAACTTCCAGTAGCAATTTTAGCTCTTAGACTGCTTATTCTTTGTTTGGAGCTTATCAATGGTCTTACCTAGTATTATCCATCTATTGAAGCCTGGCTTACCTGCTAAGTGTCAATTGCTCATGTGGAAGCTCCTAAATTCTATTCTCCCCACTAATGAGATGTTGGAGTCCAATAGAATTTTGTTAACATCCAAATTTAGGCATTGCTATTCTCTCAAGCCCCTCAATTACCTATTCATAGCTTATACATCATGCTTAGATTCTTTGGTGTCACTCTACCACTTTTGGGTCTGCTGTTGGTACCCATTCATATTATTCTTGCTATCCTTGCTACTTGTTGGAACATCAAAAAATCTTAAATTCTTCAATAGGCGCAAGATTTTTTTTAGATGTATGATTTGCTAAGAGATTTGAGATTCGTTTGGGACAGTTTTCTTCCTGCTTGCTAAAGCAATTTTTTGGTACAAAAATTTCTTGAACTTGAATAATTGTTCTAGAAAGATGCTTTGGAAAGTAGTAACGAAGCTGTCCCGAACGAAGCCTTGGATTGCTCAAAATAATGCAAAATATGACTATAAGAATTCATTTGAGGTTTCCATTCAAAGAATTAAATAATTACTTCATGAAATAACTCTTGGTCTCCCCATCTCTTGTCCAGAGATCTACTGAGCTTGATATTACTGTTTTTGGGACTCCCCATATCAAAACTTGCCTTTGAAGAAACTTGATCCCAGTGAAATGAACTTGGCCATCCCAGTGCTTTTATTAAATTTAATATCGACAGGGCTTTTGTCAAATTATTTTGGTAATTGTAATTTTAGTGGGTTGATTCAGGATTGCATTGGCCGTTTCATTTGTTGTCATCTTCTCCTACCTACAACAACCAATTATCTTTGGAGATCTCAGTAGTCCAAGACTGACAAATTGAATGCACGCCATATTTAGGTGAAATTAGACTCACTCTTATGACCTTGGTTGACAAGTTGGGTGTCCCTGGTGCCTTCACTTTGGATTCAAATAATTTATCAACATCTGTCCCTCTACAAACCTTACCTTGAAAAACATTTATAAGGAGGCCAATAATTGATTTTCTTGCATATATGGGTTGTTACACTGGACTAGATTCAACTTTTTCTTCTTTAAATTACACTTTTATTTCCTTGCCTAGGCAATTATCTATAGAATCTCCTTCTCATGTATACTTGAAGAATGCCGCTCATAGCTTTTGCCCTGTTTTGGATTTCTAAATCCTCTCTATAGAAAGTTATAAATATATTTTTTTATAAAAATAAGGTGTGCCAGCAGTTTATTTTCCTTATGATTTCAGAGAAAGTCAATAAACTTTCTGGTGATCTAGATTGTGATAATTCTAAAGATTTCCTTAGTTATTTCAGAAAAGAAAATGACTTTGTTACCTGTGATTATAGGTGCTATTGATGACACTCCAAAATGCTCCTCCTGGACTTGATTATGATCGTGATAAAAGGTTCTCGAAGGTACTATGGGGTCCTTTTAGCTATAGATATGGTTGATATTAATGTCAATGCATTTAGTCTTTTTATTATTTTATTTTTTTTGGAATCTCTGGCATGGTCTACATGATGAGATTCATATATTTTGTAGAAGAATTGTGTGATTACATTTTGGAGTATGTCTTGATTATTTTTCTAATAAAGAATTTTCAGCTGTGATCAGTCTTTTAAAGAAATGGTTGCAATGTGCTTGGTCAAAGATCAAACAAAAAGGCCAACGGCTGAAAAATTGTTGAAGCACTCATTTTTCAAAAATGTAAAGCCTCCAGAGCTGTCAGTGAAAAGCCTTTTGGTAGATCTACCACCTCTTTGGGACCGTGTAAAGGATCTCCAGGTAATTCATCCACTATGTGGATTATATTTGTGTCCCTCATTTCATAAAAATTTTCTTTCTAAATGAAATATATATATTTTTAGCTCAAAGATGCTGCACAACTAGCTTTGAAGAAAATGCCTTCAGCAGAACAGGAAGCATTATCACAGGTTCATACTTCATTAATGTTTATGATGACCAGTATGCTTACTAAGCATTCTTGGATTGAATTGAAATAACTTGCTTCTTTGTTGCTGCTGGTTTTTATTCTGTTTTCTATTATATATATATTTTTTTCCTGTGCCAATCACATGAAAGGCTATAAGGAAAAATTAGGTAACTTCGATATTCACTTGCTTATTCCTTGGTCGGAAATCTTTTTTAGATTTGATACCAGCTTTCTGAAGAAAATGACATGTTAGTGGTAAGAAAATATTGTTAGCTTTCTTCTATTTTTGCTTATGATTATAAATCAACTTTACTGCTAGAAGAAAGAGCAGCAGGAAAAGACAAAAATAGCTGTTGAAACTATACTAAGCACTGATGAGTGTCTAATTTTCCTTTTTTTTTCTTTTTTCTTCTATCGTGTGCCAATTTCTTGAAATGTATAAAAAATTTATTAAATTCAATGCTTATTTATTCTTCTGTCCTAATTCATTCTTTAGATTTACTACTAATATTTTTCAAGAAAATGACATCATACTAGTAGTCAAATTATTAGCTTTTTTGTTTTGCGTAAAGGTAGAAATTCAACTTTACTGGGACTCTTTTGGGATTTTTATGAATAGGTGGTAAAACTTCAAAATAACCTCCCACTATTTGTAAATTGGCAATTTAGTCCTAGGTTATCATGTTGGTTCCCTTTATTTTAGAAACTCGATTCAAAATGATCTCTTTGTGATTAAATTGGGTTCAATTTTATATAGTTGAGGGATTTAATTGGAATTAATTTAATATCACAATTACAATATGAGAGATCATTTTTGATCAATTTTATATAGTCGAGAGACTAAATTGAAACAACGTGATACTTGGGGATTAAATTGGCCTCCTATTTTGATTTTTTTTTTCTGGTTAGAAAAAATTGCAGCAGAGAATGGAAAAAATAATTGTTGTAGCTATACCTAACACTGACGACAATATATTTGGTTAAAAGTTGAAATGTCGAATCCTTTTCTACCGAAAGTTGATTATTACAGCACAATCACTTCTTCCTTCTGCAACATGTTTTGGTTTTGCAATAGTTATATTGGTAAGAATCTGTTGTGTCCTTATGTTGTTAAAATAATAGTTGTTGCACATTTGCTGTAACACCCCACAATAGAACTAGACTGTATTGCAGAGTGCAACAATAATAATTATATCGTTTCCATCATTTACCTTTGAGTTCTGTTGAATTCATTCATATCTAATTAAAAGATTATATAACATCATTTAGAATAACAAAGGAAGCATATAATAATTCTCCAAATTTCATCGCATCAAAGACTTTGTACAGAGCCACTAACGAAATCCTAAAACAATTCAAAGTAAAATAACATTAAAACTTCTTTACTAACCTTAAGAGTAGATTACCACAATTAAATAAACATTTATATAAAACTTAAATACTTGCATATCAAACTTCTTCCACTTTCCTTTCCCTTTTCTTGTAAAAACAGTCAGTAAAAGATAACTGGTAAGCTATGAGGCCCCGTAAATTATGTAATTTAAATAACAGTTATAATACAAGAAGAGAATAAATTAAAATGTTGAAGTCATAAAGCATTAAACTCACATTTTAATGATAACAACATCATAAATCCTAATTAGTATTTTTAATTATCTCTTCGAAGTTATATTGAATATCAAAAATTAAATATGTAAAAGACTTGGCTATAAATACATAACAATATTCAATGGAGCCCAGGTTACCCTGGCATTATCGCCATTGAATTACCTTGAGGTCCCTTTTGCCTCATTGGGGTCCCTTTTGCCCCGCCTGCTATGCAAGTCTCTTTTTCTTTTGGGGTCCCTTTTGCCCCCTCTACAAAACAGGCTTATTAATTTGGGTCCCTTTGCCCACCTGATATTGTAGACATCATTTCATCATAATATAGCCAATCTTTACTTTTAATTTGATATTCCTTATTTATACCTTCATAGTACATATCTGATTTTAATGATCATAAGCTTCAAAATTTGCCTATACTTATACATTTGGTGTATCATGAATTTAATAGCTACTTAAGTTAAAATAGAAACTTCTTTGCATAAAATTATCAGTTAATAAAAGACTGAGATAAGTACATTTAAACATCTATCAAATCTTTCTTGTTCTCATGGATAAAAAGTTGTGAATACTTTAATATACCTTCATGATGACTAAACAATTTCTCATACTGCATCTCTTCATAATAGACTTTCAAAACATAAAGGATAAATTAACCATTCATGATGATTACAACTATAATTAATTACATAATTTACCTCTTTGATTGTTGATCTCTTCAAAACCTACCCCACGAAGTCTCCTCCTTTGATACACAAACCCAAAGCTTTCTTTCTGCATAAATCTATGAATAATCCTACCATACAATTAGGTTATCATTTTTAGAAATATTACTAAATTTAGGTGATATAAAAGATTAAGGTTAATAGTATACTTCTCACCTTTATCTTCCTTTCTTTCCTTTATTCTTTCCTTCTCTTCTTCCTTCCTCTCTTCTCCAAGCTACCACCTTAATTCATAATTCTTTCAACTAGTTTGCATAATCACATCACTACAATTCATAAAAAATTTGATCATTTCACGTACATGCAATTTGTTTCCCTTCTTTCACAATTTCTACAAAACTCCCTTTCACTGAAATATACGGAATTCTTTTGAACCTTAGAATCACTGTTTGCACAAGGAATTTCTGTGAATTGCTGGCCCTTGATCGCTCCTTTTATAGTGCTTTCAGCACATGCCGAAACATTTACAGCCGCAAGCACCTACTGCCGGCATGCAGGCTGAAATCCTTTCAAGTATTCCAAGGGATTTGCTACAGGAATACTCTGTTAAAAGCTCCGCACCTTTTCCCTCCTTATTCTGTAGAAATTCTCCGCCCTTTGCTACAAGGCTTCTCCGCCTATTGCTACAGGATTTCTCTGATTTCCTTTACTGAACCATCGGCAGTTACCATGAATTGATTACCAGATAAGGAAAAGAAGTGGGTCCCACTCTTCAACCGACTTCCAATAGTTTCCTCCCCAAAAGAATCTATTCGGCTCCTAATAAAACTCAATTAATTATTATAATTCCATTAGCTAATTGATCTTTAATTAATCATTCTTTTAAATAAATAGCTACTAATCAAAGTTTCACACAATACAAGCGCATACCTGAGAAATTTGAGTCTTTGGATATTACATTTGCCACACTACATTTCTTTTGAAATTATGACAAACCCTTATAATTTTTTATGTAGCCTGTCAGATGACCAAAAAATGTTATCTTGATATAAACTTGATGATGATGCATTCTGGACCATTCACCCAGATTATTTTTTCCTGTATGTCAGTGTCTTGATCAACTCTATGTTGAATTGCCTCAGACAATATTTAGAGTGTTGTAAATCTGAACATTGAACTTTACCTGTCGAGGCAAAGGTTTCATTTGATAATATTTTTCCTTAGCTTAACTTTTCAAAAACCGTATTTATCAATTTTTTTTTTACTTAGTGCGGGAAACATGCAACACAAAATTTATACAGCATATGCATCTCATCCATGGCTTCATGATAATGGAAAACCATTTGTTAAGCAACCTGAAAAAAAGCTCCCAAGTGTTCTTGAGGAAGATATAGTTTTAGCATCCGAAGAAAATGAATGATGTAAATTTCTTATCCCTTCGGGTACGTTTTATTCTTGGTCCTCACTTCATCCATTCCACTGACCGCTATTTGGTGTTTCCGTATTGTTATGCTTGTTGATACACCCACTCCTAAAGCTTTTCTCATTGTGGAATCTATTTCTGCTCAATCTTTTGTTGAGGCTGTTTTGGGGAATAGTGGTCATTGCCTTAGCTTGACTCCTTTCATTTCCCTTCATTTTTTGTTGCAAAGGCCTATAAGACATCACTACAAGCTACCATGCTCCTTTAAAGATAAATCAACTGTCATTTTGTTTGTTGAGACCTCTAAGTTGGCATTGATTTTTTTTTTCTCTTGTTGGTAAGTTTTCATGGGCCCATCCTAGTATATAGTTTTTTCACAGAGTCATGGCAGATTATTTTGTGGATGGATTTCTAATGCGTTTGCTATGCCCATTTTTGAATATTTGAAGGAACAACATATCTTTGAATTCGTTTTTGAAACTAATCCATTATGTTCTCTCTTAGTTCAATTTTTAATAAACCATTCCACATAGATGTTACTGCCAAGCTGTTCAGTTAATCAATTACTAGGGTACTAGTCGAAATGGATGTTACTGTCCATTTGCAAAAAGAAATATGGATTGGAAATACAATTAATGAGTATTGACAGAAGGTAGAGTTTGAAGACATTCCTTATCATTCTTGCAAAAGTTGGGTCATAGCTTCTTAGGATGTTTCAGGGCAGACAAAATTATGAAAACTTCATAGTAACGATAGCAATGAGGAATGTTCTTATGATAAAAGCCTTGCTTCTAATGTATTGTTGGCCGTTCCTACTTCTGTTGATCTAGTTTGTATGCAAAATTTTGAATTGAATTTAGATCATGCCATGGAATTAGTGTCTTCCTGGATTGCTAGTCCAACTTGTGAGTAAGAAAGACCACTTACTCACTAGATTAGTGTCGCAGGCCCACATAAGGTTTTTGTACATAGAAAATAGAACATTTAGATTACAAAGATTATAAAGTCATTTCAAATGAAAGCTTATGTACTCAACATCGCTTATTGATTTTGAACTTTAAGATGAAGGGGTCATTTAAGTCTAAGATTGAAGGGTGAAATATGAAAAATAAAATAAAATATTATACTAGATAGACGGGGGCATTTAAATAATGCTAATAAAATATTTTTTAGAGTGAGATTCAAGATCTCAAAATTTGGGCTGTTCATGAAGAAGTTAATGTTATATGGGAAAAAGGTAACTAGTGATATTAAGACAATTGCGTAGTATGTGCTTGGAAAAGAAAAAGCTTCTAATTATAAAAATAATTGTTGGTGGAATCAAAATGTGCAATAAAAGATAAAAATAAAAGTAAGGACCCATATCTTTAAACCCTGACACTACCTCAGGGAAAATCTGGTTAATTTCAATCTGACTTAAGGGAGATGGAATCCTACAGCTGCAAAGCGGGATTCTTACATTCGTACCATTTTTCTTGAGCCAACAGATTTCTGGCGACTCCGCTGGGGAGTACTTTTCTCTCCATCTTTGGATAAAAAGATAATATATATTTAGTCTCAAATAATGAAACATCTAAAAACAAATATAGATGTTTATTCAACGCAGTTTTGTATTTTCTTTTCCAGCAGAATTCAGGTTGACTCTAATCCCTATAAGTTCTGTTGACAGGTTGATAATATGACTCCTGTAAAGTCCTTCATGACTGTGAACTTGGGTTAGGGAGCCATAGTGCAGTTCCCTCAAGTTGTTCTGAACACAGGCTATGCTGGAGCAACCATTCAGTTCGGAACTATTTCTGAAGTGATGCAGTTCCAACAGTTTCTTCCTGAGAATACTGTTAGCGTACCTACTGCCAAAGGTGTCGCTAAGAATTCTGTTACTGAAGCTGTTGATGAGAAGGCTCCTAAGAGGGCCTCTGTATTTTCAAGACTCTCTATGGCACCTGTTGCTGCTCCAGTGATTCAAAAGAAAGTTTTTGATCGTAAGTTGCAATCTGTTAGTATGAATACGATTGGTCAGAACATAATTTAGGATGAAGTGCCTGAAGAGTACAATGTTAAAGTTCTTGATGCAAGTGCTAAGCTTTCCAGGAAAGCCAGAAGAAAGGCTAACGCTCGCTTACGAGCTAATGGCTGGGTGCCCAATGCACTTAAAGAATCATCGCCGCAGTTAGAGGCCAATGTACCCACTGATAACTGCTTTGAACCGTTAAAATGGGTAAAAAGAAATGATAACACGGATAAATTAAAGAAGTCTTTATGGGAGACTTCACGTCAGCAACCATCACCACAAAAAACAGAAGAATCTGCCTCTTCCAAAATATACAAAATACTGAAGGTTGTTAAAGATAAAAATCTACAATGAAGATGAGGAAATCTATCACTGAAGTTATTTTCTCAAATGTGGTGTAAAACCCGTAAAACATCGTTTTAGGTGAAAAATTTGGGGTTGTCGGATTTCGATGGAAATAATTTTGAAAAATTCTACGCAAAATTCTAAGAAGTTTGATATATAGAACTTGTATTCAATTTCGCCTAAATTAAGAGATATAATTTTTAGAAGTTCAAAAATACCCAAACTACCCCTAAGCCTTTCTTAGCCAAATCTACTTAAGTGAGGGCAATTAGGTCTTTAGGCCTTTCCCATTACTCCCTATTAGGCAAACCGAACCCCCCACTCTCCCCCTCATTCGGTCTTTTTGCCCAAACCGAGCGGACAAAGAGAGAAGGGAGTGCACGGGTGGAGGCGACGGGAGAGGAATCGGGCGGCTCCGGCGGCGGTTTCCGGCGGCCAAACTTGGGGAAAATCGTAGGGGAGATTAAGGGAAGGCTAAGGTATGCATTAGAACAATGATTTTCCATCTCTTCCTCAAGATTTTTGGATGAAAAGATTTCTAGGGTTTTTAGAAAACATGGTTTTTCTTTGAGAAAAGTTTAGGGAAGGGTAGTGTGATGTTTCTAAACCCTAATGTGTTTAGTTTTTATGAAAATATGGATCTTTGAAATCTAGGGTTTTATTCGATTTCGATTTTCTCTTAAAATGCCTTTGTAGAAAAGTTTCTAATTAGGGTTAGGAAGTCTTTTTGTGAAGATGGATTCTTTTTTAGAAGAAGTTTCTACATGCCCTAATAGTTGGTGTTTTCCAAAAGCTAGAGTTAGGATGAAATCCTAATTCTAGTAAAGATAAAGAGGATTTAGCATGGTTTAGGTGAGGGGTTTTAATAGAAAAAAAAAAACTAAGGCTTAATGTGTTGATTAGCTACATGCTTTGCCTAGGGTTTTCTTTTAAGGTTTGAGAGAGGAAACTTATGTTTACATATTATGTTTTGTTATTTGTAGAGTTGATTTCATAAGAGGAAAAGGGGGGGGGGGGGGCATAAGGATTTTTGAAGGTTCGTCTTGTGGTGTACGAATTGAGGTAGGTGGAATGGATATTCTTATGAATTTTAAACAAATTTTCTTTCATTGCAATTACATTGAAGTGACAAATCCCTTATGCTCATTATGAAAACTATTATGGCTCATGTTCGTTAGTAGGTTTATGGACATTTGATGCAAAATGCGTTTATGGACATTTGATGCAAAATGCAAAAGTTCTCTTAATGTAAAAGTACAATTTATGGATCTCATGCTCATTTCTCTATTTATGCTATACATGTCTTTCCTCTTACATGCAAAAGCACACATAAGCATATCAAGCATGCATTTCTTTATGGAAACATACAAGTGGTTAGTTTAAGAATGATTTACATCAAGCATTTCTTATGATTATATAAATACTAAATGTATGTGTATGTTGACGCGGGAGTATCACATGGAAAAGGAGGCTCTTATGAGCCATGGAAAAAGATGGTTCCTATGAACCAATGGAAAAGGAAATGACCAATTTATATGTACCGGATCAGTACAAGTGAGACACCTGAGACGGGTGTTATATATATATATATATATATATATATATATATATTAAACTGTTATGAATGTTTCATACACATGTTACATGCAATTGAGATTATCCCTTGAGGCATGATGTTTTAAAAAGGAAGAAAGGAAATGTTATGGAAGGTTTAAGCATTTAAAAGTTGAGGTAAAGGTATGCTTTTTCTTTGAGCACAACTTGTTTTATGATCGATGATTATTTTGCTAAAATACTCAAAGCATGTTATAGTTTTCTCTCTTGATTTTAAGTTTATTTGAATTTCCATTCTCACCTATTGAGTATAAGACTCACCCTCGTTGTGGGAATACTTTTTAGGAGGATCTAGGAAGGGGTAAATGGCCGACCAACCACCGCGCACCTACCGTCGTAGGGAGACGACGGGCGGCAGGTTCTTTTGTGTTTTGATGTTTTGTATAGAAAGATTAGAATTAGAATGTAAGAGAACAAGGTTATACTTGTGGATCCCCTTTTGTATCTTTTTGTAATCTTAATGCTAAATCCATCGATTTGTGATTTTTGAAAGAAAGAAAAGAAAAAGTTTATGCTTGGACATTATAGTGGCTCTTTCTTTATGTTGATGCTTCATTTTTGAGTTATATTAATTGTTTTGTAAATTTTCTTTTATCTTCTTTCTGTCAGATTTCTGTTCCCGCCTCGCACTTGCGAGCTAACCGGGCCGGGTCGTGACTAGAGTGGTATCAGAGCAAAGGAATTGAGGATATTGATTTTCATGAAAGAGCCAATAGGATGATCTTATAGGTTAGGGTAGGTATAAGGTGCTTGTGTTATTTAATGTTTAGATTGTTTTGTTAAATTATGTTTCAGGGCTGAGGAACCTGAACCTGATGCCACTGATGGCAACACTGGAGAGGTCAGGAGGGAATTACCGTCAGTAGTGGAGTCTCAAGGTAGTAGCATTAATGCTACTTTGGATTCTTTCACCCAAATGATGGCGGCTATGACACAGATGATAAAGAATACTCAGACTCAAGCTGGAGGCAGTAGAGGCACTGTTATGGATAAGAACTTAAAATTATTCCAAGATATGAAACCTCCATCATTTGTAGGAGGTGGAGCTATAGAGGCAGATGATTGGTTAATGAAAGTTGAGAAGATTTTGGAGGGAATGCTATGCGCTCAGGATAGAAGGATTGCCTTGCTGCATATGCTTTTAATGGGGAAGCAGAAAGATGGTGGAAAAGTCAGTTGGAAGGAACTTTTGGTGGGAGACATAGCAACCAACTTTTGGTGGGAGACCTAGCAACATGGGAGGAGTTTGTTAAAGTGTTTAGAGATTGGTATGTACCAATGACTGCTAGGAGGTCAATGCAAGACAAATTTAATATGGGTCGATACCCATATTATAGAAGAAAACAGTCGGGAGAGCCTTCTAATAGTCTGAATGCAAGAGGCTGTAGTAGAAGATATGATGAACGAAGGCCCCGACAATGGCATCATTAATCTGGTCATTCAAAAGTACATTCCGATGTTGGTGGTCATCGGTATGTGACTCCAAGCAGGTAGCAAGTTTGGGTTTAAAAAAGACCCAAATATACTCGAGCTCAGAAAGATGATCTTGATAAAGAAATCTACAAAGGACAACTTAAATCTCATGTCCAGAGGTTGTTCCATAATAAGGAGACTTCTGTTGATGTGATTATACTAAAAGATGAAATCTGTCATGTTTACAAAGAATCCTCTGATTCTTCAGCCATACATTGGAAGCGGCGGTCCCAACTTGGAGAAAATCATGAGTTGGATGAATATGATAATTACTTTGATAATGAGGAAGAAATGGAAGAGGGTATTGGTCCCATGGACGTTGAAGTTGTCCGGATGGTTTATCATATACCTGATCGAGCTAATCAGCGATATACTCGTAGAAGTGTAGCATTGAATTTGCAAAATGAAGAATGACTACGAGAAGACCAAGAATAAGCAACAGCTGTGAATAGAGCTCCACAACCAGAAGAAGTTGAGGAGAAAGAAGCTGAACTTGTAAAGAAATTGCAATTATAATGCAACAGAAGAAAGATCAAGAAATCCATCGTTTGAATGCTCGTCTTGATGAGATGAGTAACATGATGAAACAATTGTTTGGACAACTAGGCATGATGGCTACAGCTAGTCAACCACCCGTAGTAAATACTCAAGGGAATGTTCAAACCACTCCTGATGTGCTGCTTACTTCTGACTGAAGATCAGAAGAGTTATAGGAGCCAACTTTGATAGCTTCTAAGGAAGATGAAATAGTCAGCAAATCTCAGATTGAGAATCTCATCAGTCAAAAGGTTAAAGCAGCTATTGCTGCTGAAGCTGTCGAAGCCTTAGTTGGGAAAGGACGTCCATATCCAGTAGAATATGATCAAGAAAAATATCCAAAGGGTTATATAGTGCCAAAGTTCAATTTATTTAACGGTACTGCAAATCCTCGTCAACATCTGACACAATTCAAAGCTACCTGCGGAAATACATGAGACAATGATGCTCTGTTACTACGCCAATTTGTTAGTAGTTTAACAGGTATAACTTTTGAATGGTATGTTGAGTTACCCAATGACTCAGTAAGAACATTCACCGAATTAGAGATGATGTTCATTTAAAGATTTGCCACTACAACAAAAAAGGTGACTATCGCTGACCTCGCTCTTGAGAAAAGGAAAAGAGAGGAATTAGTCACCAAGTACATAACCATGTGGAGAAATCTTAGCATGAAATGCGAGCAACAACTCACTGAGAAGCATGCTGTTGAGCTATTACTGGGAAACATAGATGATATATGGCTCCATATCTGACGATGGCTACAATCAATACATTCCAGGAGTTGCTTGATCATGTAGCCATATTTGAAAGGTTACCTAGGCCTAGAAGTGCCGACTTCAACTATACAATAATCCACCAGGAAAAGGAAAACAAATCAAGATGTATGATCCAAAAAGAAGTGAGGTGAATACCACATTCCCGTCTTCCTTGGAAAAAAAAGAAAAAGAGAATTCAATGAATCCATTGAAGATGATGAAACAAACAAAAGAAAGACAAAAGCCTCCTACCTTGCAGGAGAAAATTAACAAGCCGTATTCTTTCAAAAAGGAGTGTACGAAAAAGATTTTTAGGCAAGCCCTAAAAATTAGCCTTCAATTGCCAGTCCCGCCGACCAGAACAGGCTATTATGACTGATGATCCCAATTACTATCCGTATCATAGGATCATAAGTGTCACCAAATCGAGGCTGTTTCATATTCAAATATTGGGTCGAAAAAAATTATCAAAATGTTATCTCCTCTACACCCTGTCAAAGCATAGAGAATGAGAAAGAGAAAGCACCCCAGGAAGATGAAGGTGGTTAGGAGACCTTTATCTCAAAAAAAAAAAAAACTAAACAGATGATGAATATCCTATTGGCCATTGAAGGCATTCGTCGTAAGAGTGCGTTAGAATTGGAAGTTGGTCCAAGACTCCTTTCTTCAAAGAACCCAATGGTAGGATGACCCAGTTTAAGCAAGAAGAAACCTTTGAAATATTTCAAAGATCAAAAAGGGAAAAGTAAACCTAGATCAAAATCTTAGAAAGAAAAGAAGAAGTTAATAAGGCAGAAAACTGTGATTCAAAAATACATCGACTTCATTGATGAATATCATCAACTTCTAAGGCATCTTGTTAAGTTAGAGGAATATATGATTGATTTATTTCTTGACTTGGATCCAGAAAAGGAAGAGATTATTCCAATTGAGACTTGCCGAGTCATAAATCAATGAAGTGGAAGGGATGCAAGAGGATGCAATGCACCTCTTGCTATCTATAAAGCTGACGTAAAAATGCCTTCTAAGGAAGTATATCATACACCAGCACCTTTCACTGATTCAGATGAAGAATTATATTTTCCCGATGAGAAAAGTGATCATAAGAGAAAGAACATGCGTAAAGAAAAATGTCAAAAATTTAGAAGTGGCTCAGACTTCGAGGAAGTTGATGATACAAAAATTTCAAAAAATTTTCAAGCTGAAGCTAGTTCATCTTCATAGGCGACACAAATCGAGCTGAGAAGTGAAAAATAGGTTTCCTCACATCAATAGAAAACAAATGATAAAGAGAAGAACATTCAACTCAATGAGGCTATTATTCCACAAGGGCCTCTTAAACCCAAGGTGGCCAGTGCAAATGTGGATTACAACATATTATCACATCTTCGCAAATTACCTGTATTGCGGAGTGTCTACGACGCCCTTCTGATGTCTAAGAACCCTTCGGGAAATACTCATTAAGGCTTTGTAAAATCCTGAACAGTATGAGGCATTCTTTGCTGAGCAAAACTTGAAAGAAGCTTTGCATGCACAGAATACTGCTACAATCACTTTCTGTGATAGTGATATGCTTCTGGGAACTGCATATCATAATTGGCCATTATATGTTACTGCAGAGAGTAACAATATTGAAATAAATAGAATTTTGATTGATCCAGGCTCTTCTGTTAATCTAATGAGTCTCAAAACGCTCAAAGGATTGACCCTGGATGTCCAGTATTTGAACAGAAGCACGATGTTTCTACAAGGATTCAATGAAAAAGGGCAAAGAACCCTGGGATCTTTGATTTTGCCTCTGAACTTTGGGGAACTTAATACAGAAGTGACATTTTACATCATTGATTATAACGCATCAAACAAAGCATTTCTTGGAAGACCATGACTCCACGAGTATGATATAATGCCTTCAACACTTCATCAATGTATGAAATACATTAGAGATAATGAAGAATACCGTATTGATGGAGATGAACAACCATTCTTGGTGCACAAAGTCAAAATCTACGATGACGCTAAGAACTTTATAGCTCAAAAGTCAAAAGGCAATGATCTTCCAAGAATTGAGGCCGTTATGTTGGATAAGAAAAAATTGAAAGATAAAGAAAAGAATAAATCAAAGCAAATTTGCTCAGTATCTCATCTTGGTAGTGATATCGAAGAGGATGATATCTCTACAACTTTCAAACCCTTGATCATAGGGAAAAGAAAGAGTGAACTATCCGCTATCCCTTTTGATTATGAAGCTAATAATACAAACAAGATACGATGTTCAAGCAAACCGACCATCGAAGGAGAATAAGAATTCCTTTACCAGCCCAAGAGTACTATGGAATCTCAGGAGGAAGGGGACTCAGGACCCACTTCCATATCTAAGAAATTGCAAAAAGATCAATTTCAATGATAAGGGTATCTGAAGAAGAACAAATATCTACATATATCATCAAAATAATGCCTATGCTGGGGCACATTCCAAAACATTGACTACCTTGCCAAATACAAACATAGAAATGTTAAAAACTTTCTATGTTCCCTCCAAAAGAGGTCTCAATGAGCATGGATTCATTTTCTACGAATTAAGGGTGATATCACATCATGCTACTCATGAAATAGAAAATGAAGATATGTGGATAATTATTTCTCAATATCCTCCACCCATTATGAGAAAGTTGATAGAAAGAAGAATATTCTTCGTGCAAACACGCAAGCAAGCTCGTTACTTCAGAAAGCTTTGGCATAATGAGCAAGAACAAAAACTTATTGGCAATGGTTTGTCTACAACATGAGGCTTGGATATGCTCGACATTCACATCTTACACAAGCAGCATCCAATCATTATCTTGAATACCCTCAACATCCACGCCTTACATATGCAACCTCCTACAGCATAACAGACGAGGGATCACCAGAACCCGAAAATCAAGCTGAAGATCTAATTGTGGATCTGAAAGAAGCTCCAAAAGAATTTGAAGAAGGTGGCCAAGCTACTGTGGATGAGTTCAAAGAAATAAACTTGGGTACTGAAGAAGATCCGAAACCTACATTCATCAGCTCTAACTTCTCGCAAGATAAAATAGGGGAGCTAAAAATGTTACTTCTCGAATATAAAGATTATTTTGCATGGAACTACACTGAAATGCCTGGTTTATCACTAGAGGTGGCAGTGCATAAACTCTCCATCGATGTAAAAATACCGCTTGTTAAGCAAGCACCCAGGCGAATGCGACTTGAAATTGAAGAACAAGTCATTGCTGAAACCAAGAAGCTGGTTTTATTTGAGAAGAGAAATATGCTAGTTGGATCGCCAATATCGTTCCAGTAAAGAAAAAGAACGGTCAAATTCATGTTTGTATAGACTACCGGGATTTGAACAAAGCATGTCCAAAAGATGATTTTCCACTACCCAATGCAAAACTTACGGTCAATAACACATCGAATCATGACCTGTTCTCATTGATGGATGAATCATCGGGCTATAATCAAATTAAAATGGATCTAGAGGATGAAAAACATACCTCATTCCCAACCCCATTAGCATATATTGCTACAAAGTAATGCCATTCGGCTTGAAGAATGCTGGAGCTACCTACCAAAGAGTGATAACTCGAATCTTTGATGATCTTATCCATAATCATGTAGAATGTTGTGTTGATGATTTAGTTGTAAAAAATAAAGATCAACATGAACATGTAAATGATCTCAAAATTGTATTCGAAAAAAATCGAAAATTCAATTTGAAAATGAATATGCTTAAATGCGCTTTTGGTGTATCATCCGGTAAATTTTTCGAATTTATTGTACGCTATAGAGGGATCGAAATTGATCCCGATAAAATTCAAGCGATAGTGGAAATGCCACCTCCAAAAACTTTAAGACAAATTCGTTCATTACAAGGAAGATTGATATATATCCGAAGATTTATATCTAATTTCTCATGTAGATGCCAACCCTTTTCACGATTAATGAAGAAAGATACTCCTTTTGTGTGCGACGATGCTTGTCAAGAGGCATTTAATAGCATAAACAATATCTGTTGAATCCTCCTATTCTTGCTGCCCTTATCCCAGGGAAACCCCTAATCCTATATATAGCTGCTCTTGAAGAATTACTCGGAGCATTGCTAGCACAAACAAATGAAGATGACAAAGAAAATGCCTTTTATTATATCAGTCGACGATTAATTGGGGCAAAATCTAAATATTCACAAATTTAAAAGCAATGCATAACATTGATCTTTGCCACTAAAAAACTACGACATTATATGTTATCCCATAAAATCACTTTAATATCTAAAGTGTATCCATTAAAATTTCTAATGACTAGACCGACTCTCACTTGTCATCTAGCTAAATGGGTTGTCTTGCTAATGCAATTTGACATAACATATATGCCACAAAAAATGGTGAAAGGACAGACTCTAGCTGATTTTCTAGCAGCCCATCCTTTACCTGCAAATTCTCCACTCAACGATGAACAGCCAGATGAGCAAACACTTGAAGTGGAAGGAGAAAATCCGCAAGAATGGGAGCTCTATTTCGATGGGGCTTCATCAATAAAACCAGCAAGGCCACCTAAAATTTCGACTATCCAAGTGGGCATTGGCCTTATATTCATTACACAACAAAAATGAATACTCTGATATTCCTATAGCTTAACAAAGCCTCGCACTAATAATGAGGCTGAATATGAGGCTTTGATAGCGGGTCTTGAATTGGCGGTTAATATGAAAATTGAGAAACTCCATATATATGGAGATTCTTAACTCATAATCAAACAAATAACAAGTGCTTTCAAAATCAATAAGCCTGAATTAATCTCTTATCATGAGTATGCATTGAAACTCCTACTACAAATTCCTGAGGTAACTCTCGCAAGAATTACGCATAGTGAAAATGGAAAAGCCGATGTGCTGGCAAAGTTAGCTAAAGAACTAGCAAATCTACATAAGTATCCAATTCTAATAACCATTCAAAACAGACATGCATTAACTCCATCCATTATACAAAATGATGAAATGAAAGAAATGCAAGAGAGCTTGACTATATCTGATGAAAATGATTGGAGAGGTTCTTCATTCATTAGATATTTCAAAGAAGGGAGATTACCTGAAAATAAATTCATATCTTCTCAAATATCACGAAAAGCATTAAGATATGCTTTCGTGAATGATATATTATATCGTAGATCATTCGATCAAATGTGGCTACAATGTTTGGGTCCCGATGAATCCCAAAAAGTCATAAATGAAGTTCACGAAGGATTGTGTGGTGCACACCAATCTGGGCCAAAAATAAAAATCAAAATCAAACGTATGGGATATACTATTGGCCAAGTATGGTTCAAGATTGCATTGATCATGCTAAGAAATATCATCAATGTCAAGTGCATGGAGATATCATGCATCGACCTCCCAATCCGCTACATCCTACAGTAGCGTCATGGCCATTTGAAAACTGGGGTACCGACATAATAGGTCCTATAGAACCACCATCTTCTTTAGAACATCGGTCATCCCGGCTGCCACTGACTATTTCTCAAAATGGGCTGAAGCAATTCCCTTACGAGAAGTTAAAGCGGACAATGTGATGAAATTCTTTCGAGATAACATTGTTTATCGTTTTGGCGTACCTTGTCGAGTTATATCTGACAACGGTACCACTTTTAAAAATGCCAAGATTTATTGATTTATAGAACGTCATAAGATAGACTGACGTTATTCATCGATATATAACCCAAGAGCCATTGGCTTGGCTGAAGCATTTAACAAGACTTTGGTTAAGCTGCTTAAGAAAATTCTCTCTAAAAATAAGAGAGAGACATGATAAATTGACAGAAGCTCTCTGGGCATGTCGTAGCACTTATAAAACTGCAACGCAGGCCACCCCATATTCATTAGGTTTCGGAACTGAGGCAATATTACTCTCGAGGTTGAGTTGCCATCTTTTCGTATTGCTGTTCAATATGAATTAACCAAGGAAGAAAATGATCTTCTACGACTTGAAGAACTTGAAGCTCTTGATGAAGTTAGACTTCAGGTCTAGAATTTTACAAAGCAAGAATGACTAGAGCCCATGATAGAATGATTCGTCCTAGAAGCTTTAAAGAAGGCGAACTTGTTCTGGTTCGCCTAAGACCTATAATCCCTCATCTTCGCCTTGGCGGCAAATTTGATCCAATATGGGAAGGACCATTCATTATTGAAATAATATATGAAGGAGGAGCCTATCAACTCATAGACCTAAAAGGTCAAAGGCCTATGCCACCGATTAATGGTCAATATCTAAAGAAATATCATACATAAAAGAATTTTATGTATGAATATCTGTCAACCAGCCAAAAGTCTTCTAAATTCCCTCCTGAAAGACAGGAGACAATTTTTATATTTCCCCTATAAGGAGCAAAATAAAATTCACTCCCCTCCTGAATGACAGAAGGCAATTTTTATATTCTTCTGCAATGCAGGAAATAAATTCAAACCTCTCTTGAAATGCCAGGAGATAATGTTTACCCCCTTTGCTAAATAAAATAAGAGAACTTCAAAATTTTCTATGCTCATAAACCTAAGAGTCAAGCTATTTTCATCAACCTAAATGATTGAAGCAAAATACAGGTTCAATAAGCCTAAGGCCGAATCTCTGAAATCTCTTAAGCTCATAAACCTAAGGGTCGAGCTAAATCCATAAAGTTCAAAAAGCCTAAGGTTTAAACTTTGTAAATATTATGTGCTTATAAACCTAAGGGTCGAGCTAAAACCCATTGGTTTAATAAGCCTAAGGGTCGAACCTCTGAAATCTCTTAAGCTCATAAACCTAAGGGTCGAGCTAAATCCATAAAGTTCAACAAGCCTGAGGGCCAAACTTTGTAAATATTATATACTCATAAATTTAAGGGTCGAGCTAAAACCCATTGGTTCAATAAGCTTAAGGGCCGAACCTCTGAAATCTCTTAAGTTCATAAACCTAAGGGTCGAGCTAAATCCACAAAGTTCAAAAAAGTTTAAGGGCCGAACTTTGAAAATCTTTTATGCTCATAAACCTAAGGGTTGAGCTAAAACCCATTGGTTCAATAAGCATAAAGGCCGAACCTCTGAAATCTCTTAATCTCATAAACATAAGGGTCAAGCTAAATCCATAAAGTTCAACAAGCCTAAGGGCCGAACTTTGAAAATCTTCTATCCTCTATGTCGTTCGACTTCGTTCATTCGCAGGCGGTGTAGAGATTGCGGGCGTCGCTTCTCCGACTCCCCGTGGCTGTCCAACTTCGTCACTTCGCGGGAGGTATAGAGATTGCACGCGACGCTCCTTCGGCTCTTCCCTTGCCGTGAGCCTCTGCCCGGCCATGCCATAGCCCGACGTGTGCTCTCTCCCTCTCTTTTATATTATATATGATATTATATAGTATATTTTAATATATTATATAATTATTATATATAAATATAATAAAAAAATAAATAATAATGTGATATTATATGCAAATTAAATAATATGATGTCGAAGATCCCGGGCCGTCCTACCTTAGGTCTGGCCGGGATGGTTTGAAATTCAAAGTTCCGCGCATTGATCTTAGATATAGGCGGATGATTTTAAATTTGAAGATTTGCGTCGTTGATTTTTAATCCGCGCAGATGGTTTTAAATTTGAAGATCCCGTGGCGTCGTATCTTAGATCCGGCCGGGATGGTACCAAATTGAAGACCTCATGCAGTCGATCATAGATCCTGGTGAGATGGTTTAAAATCGAAGACCCTACGCAGTTGACCTTAGGTCCGGGTAGTATAAAGAAATTTCGGCGATGCCGTCCCGATTTCTCCTTTGGTGGGGAGGAGATGTCGAGAGGCTACCGAAATTTTCTCAAAATGCAGAAGTAAATTCAATTTGATTATTGAATTAATTGAATATTAAAATTGACTTTTAAAGATTAATTAACTAATTTAGTTTTAAGTTTTAATAAAAATTAATCTGATTAAGATTAATCAAAATATTCGATTAATTGAGATCTTGAAAGTCTTTTATATCGTCAAATGCGTGAGAGCAGAGAACCTACAAGCACTCATTCTCCTCATGTCCCTCTAATCCAAATATTTTTTTGGAGCCTTTGAAATTCAAGAGCATTTCAAAATTCGAGAGCATTTGAAACCCAAAAATTTTAAATATGAGATTTTTTTTAAAATTTGAGAGTCTTAAAGTATGTGTGCTTTAAAAATTGAAATTAATATAATTAACTAATTTTTTTTTGATTTTTAGTTAATTGATTAATTAAGTTAAGCATAAAAGAAAAATGCATGAAGAAAAATAATGTTTCCACTAATTAAATATATACAAACTCTCAATACAATACTCACCAACTCTCAAACTCAAACAAAAGCTCTCACAAACTGTACAAACTCTCCAAACAACTTAGAAATCCTCAAACTCCTTTATAGGCTCTTCAAGGCTCCCCTGTACAAGCTCCTACAATTACTTGTGGACATTATCCTCTGCAATTGCAAGCTCTGGCAACTACAACTGCTAGCTACGAATACCTGCAAAACAAACAAACAAGAGTCAGTACATCATAAATAAATTGAATGAATGCTGATAAATCTAAGCTACTGCATGTAGAACAGAGTACTAGAAAGCAAGAAAAGCTAAGTACGAAAAGCTAGTTGAGCAAAAGTGCTAGAAAATAGGTAGAGCAGTGGACTATTATAGTAAGAAAAGGATTATAAGCACAGAACAACTAAAACACTAACTCAGTGTCAAAACTCCTAAATGTCAAAACCACGAACTAAAACCAACTTACAACCCTTTCAAATTCTCTAAATAACAAATCCTAAACAACTGACATCCTCTTAATAAACACAATCAAATTAAAAACCTTTGGGCAGACTCGTTTATAAGAACTTGGTTGTAAGGCCCATTATCCGGCAACCATAGGAAAGTCGTAAGCCCGATCTTAGGGAAAAGTTTTAGGTAAAATTGATCAAATTCCTAACCCTCAATTAAAACCTCCGGCCACTTCTAAATAGAAGCCGTAAGTCCTATATCTGAGGGAAGTGTTTAGGTGATAATACAACCCTAGACCCCTCATTTGGGCATCTTAGTCTATAGGACTAAGTTGTACGACCCACCTTTGGGCTACTTTTAAGAGAAGCAGTAAGACCCGCATGTTAGGGAACTTCTAAATGAACGACCATATTTCTAAATAATTAAACCCATAACTTGGGCATCTTAGTCTATAGGACTTGGTTGTAAGGCCCACAACTTGGGCCACTTAGCTTAAAGTGCTAGGTCGTAAGACCCATCATTAGACAACTTCTAAGTAGGTAATAAGACTTACCCAACTGAAATATTTGGGCTACCTTCAGTAAAGGTCATAAGTCACACTAATTCGGGCTACTTTCTACGAAAGTCGTAAGACCCACGTTTAGGAGAATTGTTAAATGAATTGTAATGACCCTAAAATCCAAATCTAACTAAAAAATCAAAATTTAAATCATCAGGCAGCCTCGCTGCAGAGTTATTTTGTAAGACCCATCCTTGGGCAACTCATAAATAGAGTAATAATCCCCAATTCCAAATCAAATCTTGGGATACTTTCTATGAAAGCCATAAGTCCCAACCTAAACCTAAATCCCTGGGCTACTTCTTAGAGAAGCCATAAGATCCGCTCCAATCCAAACTTCGAGATTACTTATAAACAAAGTTATGAATCCCAAACTAAATTAATTTATGGGTATTCTAATAGATGTAAACTCCAATCTCCAAACAAAAATTAAAATTAAATTAAAACTAAAATCAACATCTAACCACTTCAGTCTACTCGGGATCTTTAAGAGGAGGCAACCCATGGCTGCTAATCAGATTCCCTGGACATTACGGTTAATGATTGTTAGTGTTGGTAGATTAGAACTACGGTATACCTGGGACGACGGAACCATGGGATCTTGATCGGGTTTACCTCCATTTCCCCCACAATTGAGACTAAAAATTACCTAAAATTTATTCATCCTTAATCGAGAGTTCTCTCTTACGTGTTAAGAGGGGTAATTAACTATGAGTGCTTGCGCTCATAGAAAGTAAGGACCTCAGATCTTTAAACCCTGACACTACCTCAAAGGAAATCTAGTTAATTTCAATCTGATTTAAAGGAGATGGAATCCTATAGTTGCAAAGCGGGATTCGTGCATTTGTTCCATTTTTCTTGAGCCAACACCTACATCGATCTCCACTACACCTCCAGCTATTTTAACTGTTTGACCCTCCATTATGCATCAACAATTACCTTTATGCTCATTGCATTACCTATACTAATCACCTATGTTTTCTCATAGAATCTTTGGTTTCTTCTTCGGATGGGGAGAATGGGGGAGGTAGAAAGAAGTGGGGGGGGGGGGGGGGTAAGGAGTTAGGCGACATAATGCTTAAGAGGAAGGGAGGGAAAGGTAGATGAAAAGTAAGGACAAAACCAAGAAGGGAGAGAATCCCAAGAGAAAAGGCCACAAGAAATCAAAATTTTAATTCATTATCAACTCTAATTTAGTTAAACTATAAACTTTGGGGTCTATTTATAGAAATATCAAATGCGCCTTATTAAAATTGAAAAAATTACCCTTAAAGTAATAAAAATCACAAAGTAATCCTTATTGAGAAATAATTGACCAAAGATGTATTGATATACATAATGATACAAATAAGATTTAATACTAAAACATTTTAGAGCGCATCACATTTTTCCAAAGTTAAATTCAGTAATAGAGTGATTTCCTTCTCTAATGTTTACCTATGGACATTAATTTTATTTACTCCCTTTCTTTGACGATCTCAATTTATTTTTTGAGTTTTTCATGCTTTCAGTAGGTCTCCTATTATATAATTTGTTATAAACATATGATAACTTATTTTTGAGTTTTTTATTGCTATGGCATTTTTGGTATTATGTTTACTGTTATGGTTTCTGCTTGAGTCTTCTTTTCTCCATCCACCTAAATTACCTACGTATATATTTTTGTACATACCCGGCACATGTATTGCATGCATATATGTGCATACATGGTTGCAGACGTATGTTGATGGATTAATTTGTATAAATATATGAGTGCTAGGGGACAGGTATATGAGTGTAGCAGTATGTGCAACGCCCCTCTGGATGAAGCTCCTGCATTTTTTGCAATTATCCAAAGAATCTATGGCTTGCAAATGAATATTGTTTCCTTGATTCTGTTTTAAACTGCTTACTATTATTGAAAACTTCTGTAAGAAAAACGTTGAGTGTTCTTAGAATCCAAACTTTATTAATGATAAAAAAAATATCAGATTGTATACGTTTATATCAAAAATGACGGCTTGTCTACCATATGATGTGTCGCATTCAATCTGAATGCCATCATCATCTTCATCATTTACCTTATCAATGACTATTTGGGTTTAAATTCATGAATCCCCATTTTACATTTGTTCCTTCTATGTTTTCTCTAAGGTGTTAAATCTTTTTCTCTTAAAATCATTTTGAATAGTTTTTATACTAGTTACTTTTTGTCTAATCCTTTCTCTTACTAATTCGATACTAATTTCATCTATCCACTTAAGGGTGCATTTTACCCTTTGTTATACATGTTGAAATCACTTAAATTTTACTAAATCATGTACTTTGGGTCCTATTTATAGAAATATGCTTTATTAAAATTGACTAAATTACCCCTAAACAAGTAAAAATCAGAAAATAGTCTTTAATGATAAATAATTGACGGACCATGTATTAATATAAACTATGATACAAATAAGGCTTAATAGTAATACCATCTTGCAATGCGTCTCATTTCCCCAAAGTTTAAATCAGTAAATGATAGATTTCCTCCTCTTATGCTTTTCTATGAGTGTTGAATTTTCTCTCTCCTTTTCGTTCATGACTATAACTAATTCACTAAATATCTTACTCTCTCATTTAGGTCTCCTGCAATTTATACGATTTAATATAAGCATATGATAACTCATTTTCAAGTCTTTTTATTGCTAAGTCATTTTTGGTATTATGCTTACTTGTTTTTGGTTGCTGCTTAAGTACTTTGTTTCTCCATCCATCAAACTTTTCTGTAGATATGTATGCGTGTATACTTGTTACATTTATTTGCATATGCATATTTGCATTCATCTTGCAAATGTATGTTGATATACTGACTTTTATAAATACACGTAGGCAAGAGGGATAAAGAATACAAGTTTGGTAGTATTTGTACATTCCTACGACCTCCTTTGGGAAGAAGCACCTGCATTTGTTGTAATTATTCAACGAATCCTTGACATGCAAATGAATACAAGTTTCATGGCTATTTTTTTTTTTAACTCATGTTAGTATTATTGAACTTTCACTAGATAAAACAATGTGCGCTTAAAATCCAAAAGGCATATGTTCATATCCATTCTTAGAATAATGGCTTGTCTACTATATGATGGGTCGCATTCACTTTGAATGCCATCATGATCATCATTATTCATTTTATCACGACGAATTGGGATCACATTTATGAAGCCTATCTTTCAGTTGGTCATACTAAGTATTTCTTGAGGTGTTAATTCTACTTTTTGTAAATCATTTAGGATATTTTTTATTTATGTTTTTTTTACCAAATTTTTTCTTTGCTATTTTTTCATTTTAATTTGATTCTAATTTCATCTACTCATTCAATGGGCATATTTTATACCCTTCGCTATACATGTTAAAATCACTTTAGTCTATTTTCAACCATCTTATATTTAGTAGATGTTATTTGAATTGTTTCTCTAATATAATTTTTGTTTAAATTTATACTTTATAATTTTGCCACACATTCATTTAAGATTCTCATCCCCACCTTTTAAAAAAGAAAAAAAAGGAAAGAAAAAAAGTGGAGAAAAAAATGGAGCACGGTTTTAGATTGGACGTATGCGTTGTTTTGGAAACGACTCATTCATTTGTTAACTCGCTCAATGAAAAGATAGAAACCGAACAGAAATGAACAACTTATGCTCTCCTTGTGTGACCCGACACCCTAGCTGGCCATTTGTAACCCTTTCCCGCACGACGTCATGCCTGCACGGGTCAGCCCTTCTATGCCGGAATCCCGATCTCGTCGAACACCTAGCCCATTCCGCATGACCTTCTCCCACACGCTCCTCCATCCAATAGCCCGAATCTCTATTCACTCATGTGTACTCACACCCAGCCTTCGCTTTGACCCACTATGAGTGATTGATCCATGCCTTTGCTCGTTCGTTCCGCATGACCCTAACCCACATGGGAAAATCAAACTGTGCCCGCACTGCCCGCATGCCGTCAACCCGTATAAGCATAGGCCATTTTCGGCCCGCTATCATTCTACGTGCACTGTGCTTGTTCTGACTACAATTCTTCTAACTATGCTTCTGTCTTTCTCAATCGTAAGTATAGAACATATTCTTTCTCTTACCCTTTTATATAGTGCCCGGAAGAACATGTAACTACCTATGAGTATAGAAAGAAGAGTGTTTGTGTAATTAAAATATGTTTTTATTAAAAAGATATATAATAATAATTAAGAAAAGTGACCCATTGATCTTAAGACCCGGTGCCATTGATCTTTGATCTGGGTGGGATGAATTTTCAATTCAAATACCCCACACTATGATCTTTGATCATGGTGGGATGAAATTTTTAAATCGAATGCCCTATGCCATTAATCTGTGATCCAGATGGGATGATTTCTAATTCGAAGACCCTACACCATCACATATTTGCTCTGGGTGGGTAGAAATCACAACAAATGTCGTCTCGACCTCCCTTCATTGAGATGGGACATTGTGAGCTACCAAATTCCTTTTTGGAGTTGTTGGATAGTAATTTTGAGATGTTTTAATTAATTTTATTCAACTAATTCATCTGAAAACCAATTAATCTATTTAAAAATAATTAATTTAATTATTAGAGAATAATTCATATAATTTAATTAATTAAGTAATGAACTATTTAATTTTTAATAAAATTAAGATTAATTCATGTAAACACTCATTTAATTAATTAATTAAATTAAAATTAAAATTAAGTAATTTAATTAATTAAAATAAGATTAAAATTCATTTAACTAATTAATCAATTCAGAAATAACATTAAAATTTAAATAATTGAATAATTAAACCATTTAAAATTCTTTAATTAATTAAATAATGAATTGATAAAATTAAAATCTCAAGTTTTTTAATAAAATTAAAATATGGAATTAAATTTATTGATCAATTTTAAATAACTTTGAAATTTATTGAGCAATTTAATATTGCACTTAATTAGTCAATTCAAAAAAATTTAAAATCTAATTATTTACTTAATCATAAAATTTGTAACTTCATAATTATTTAATTCATTAACTAACCAATTTAAATTTCATTTAGTTAATTAATTGATCAAATAATAATATAACTCAAAGAAAATGCAATAAAAATAAAACCTAAAACAAACCCACACCAACTAAAACACCAAACTCCTAAAATTAAAATACTAAACTCTCGAACAACAACAACATCAAGCCTTTATCCCACTACGTGGGGTCGGCTACATGAATCCTTTTTCTCGATTGTGTCCTATTAAAAGTCAAATTCTCGTTTTAATCTAATAAAGAAAGGTCATTCCTAATATTTTCTAACCAAGTCTTTTTAGGTCTACCCCTACCTTTCTTAACATAAGTCAAATATAATACCTCTACTCTCCTAACCAGGTCATCGGAAGGCCGCCGTTTTATGTGACCAAACCATCTTAGGCGACTCTCTCTAATCTTATCTTCTACTGGTGCTACTCCAACCTTTTCACGTATATGCTCATTTCGTATCCTATCTCTAAGGGTAAAGCCACTCATCCACCTGAGCATCCTCATCTCTGCCACACTTAACTTAGTATTATTCTTCTCTTTTAATGGCCAACATTCGGCACCATAAAGCATTGCAGGCCTCACTACCATCTTATAGAATTTTTCCTTAAGTTTGAGGGGTACATTTCTATCACATAACAAGCCCGATGCATTCCTCCACTTCAACCATCCAACTTGAATTTTGCCGATAATATCCCCATCTATTTCACCATCACTCTGAACAATAAATCCAAGATATCTAAAACGTGTACTCTAATTAATGACTTGATCGCCCAAAGTCACAATCCCCTCACTAGGTCTATTACTACTAAAATTACACTCCATATATTCCGTTTTAGATCTACTCAAGCGAAAACCCTTAGACTCTAAGGTTGACCTCCATAATTCAAGTTTACCTTCAACTCCCTCTCTAGTCTTATCAACAAGAAGAATATCATCAGCAAAAAGCATACACCAAGATACATCCTCTTGCAAATGTCTAGTGAGAACATCCATGACTAAAGCAAAAAGATATGGGCTTAAGGCTGATCCTTGATGTAACCCAACCGAAATAGGGAAATACTTGGTCAATCCACCTTGTTTTTGAACACAAGTAATAGCTCCTGCATACATATCTTTAATGATTTGAATATAAGCATTATTGACTCCTTTCTTTTCAAGAACTCTCCATTGCACTTCTCTTGGAACTTTATCATATGCTTTTTCTAAATCAATAAATATCATATGTAGATTCTCCTTATTTTTTCTATATTTCTCCATCAAACCTCTTAATAAATGTATGGCTTCCATAGTTGACCTACCCAGCATGAATCCAAATTGATTATGAGTAACATTAGTATCACGCCGCAACCTATGCTCCATAACTCGCTCCCAAAGTTTTAAAGTATGACACATTAACTTAATACCTCTATAATTCGCACAATCTTGTGCATCACCTTTATTCTTAAAAATAGGAATTAACATGCTAATTCTCCACTCATCTGGCATCTTTTTAGTCTGCAAAATACTAAACTCTCGAGCGTTGAAAAAAAATTATTAAAGAAAAACTCTTCAAAATCTCGACTCCTGTGCAAGCTCCAAAGCTCTTTGATATGCTCCAAAGCAGCACAAACTCCTGCAAACAAACAAATAAAAATCAATAATGTAAATCAAACTACAATGCAAAAATAGAAAAGCAGAGTACTATAACAAAACTGTAGCAATAAATGCTAAACTGAAATGAGAAAAATAAACTACTGAAAAAAAAAAACAATGGTGTAGCAATAGTTAAGAAATGTAAAACTAAAGTACATACTATCTGGTCTATCTTAATATCCTACGGGCAGCTTCCAAGGGAAGCCGTAAGACGAAAGCCATAAGGACCATTAAAAACCAATCCTTCGGGCTACTTCCAAGGGAAGTCATAAGATCTGGACCAAATCAAACCTACGGGCTACTTCCAATGAAAGTCGTAAGCCCGATTTTAAAAACTAAACCTTTTGGCTACTTATAAGTGAAGCAATAAGACGAATTGTTTTAACAAATTTCATGCTACTTCTAAATGCAAAAGTTGTAAAACCTACCTAAACTTACGACATCTCCTAAGTGGAGTCGTAAGCCCCCTTCTAAAACTAAACCCACCGTCCACAGGCTACTTCCAATGGAAGCTGTAAGCCTTGTTCCAAATTTAAACATACGGGCTACTTCTAAACAATGTTGTAAACCCTATTCTAAAACCTAAAGCTTGGGCAACTTTTAAATGGAGCTGTAAGCCCCGAACCAATTCGTTTGACTTGGTAACTTATAAACGAAGCCATAAATCCTAAACTAAATCAATCACTTGGTGTTCTAATAGATGTAAACGTCAAACCATCATAAAACTATAACCCACATCTAATCACCTCAGTCTACTAGAGATCTTTGAAAGGAGGCAACACATGGCTGCTAATCAGATTCCCTGGACACTATGATCAATGATCACTAGTATTGGTAGACTGAAACCTATGATATTCCCAAGATGATGGAACCATGGGATCTTGATCGTGTCTTCATTCATCCCCCAACAAATGAGATTAAAACACCTAAAATTATTCATTTTTAATCGAGAGTTTTCTCTTACGCAGTAAAAAGGGTAATTAACAATCAGAACTTGCGCTTATAGGAACTAAGGACCTAGATCTAACTAAACCCTGATATAATCTTCAGAGGAAATCTGGTTAACTACACTCTGCTTTAAAGAGAATGAAATCCTAAGTCTGCAAAGAGGGATTCATGCTGAAGCGTCTTTTTTCTTGAGCAAACATCTCCATGCTGAATCTAACTATCAATGACCTTTTTACTTTTCTCAACATTGATGTCCATTAAATTTAGTTGTTCTAAATGCATAATATTACATAAGTATCCATAACATCCTCTATTCTTTAGATACTTTATATATTTTAGTCATCCAACTCTAATTCTAGAAGTTATACCTCATCCATATGCTCATTCTTTTATATAATACATCAAGATACTTAAACATATAACAAATGAGTATTGGTTTATCTTCTACTAATATTTACTAATACTTGTTAATGTCATAGCCATTAAAATTGTATATCATGTATGTGACTTTTGTTCTACTAATTCTAAGCTATTTATATTTTTAACCTTTTCTCTAAATGTTCTATTTTTTTTTACTTATTTCGGTAAAAGCCTTGCCTGGCAATACCATCTCATCTGAGAAAAGCATATACTAAAGCACCTCACTTTGAAGCATTTCCATGACCTATACAAAATGATATGTGCACGATGCTGTTTTTTCATGTAATGCTATTATAATTGGAAATGTTTTTGTCACTTCACAATTATTTTTAATTATGGTTTTAATAGCTTTAATATGCCTTTGATACATGCTTTTTTAACTTTAATGTAGATCAAAATAGTTCTCATGATACTTGGTCATACATTTTCACAAGCTGAATAAAAATCATATCAAGATTATTTCTCTTCTATTTATACTTTTTGATTATTCATTTGAATGCAAAAATTGCTTCCATATGACATCTTCCTGGACATTGCAAAGCAGAAACTTCTATTTTTGAGACAGATGTTATAGAAGAGGCGTTTTCTATTTTGTTGAATATGTTCCTGTAATATTCTTTCTTTTTTTGCTTTGAATATAATAATATCTGTCCCTTCATATTTCTTTCACCTAATTCCCAGAAGTTTTTAGTAGATCTCCCCCAACGTTCAGCGAAGTTCTAGGAGAAACCTGCAGCTCTCCGTCCTCTAATCACAAGCTTTTAGTCCTCCATTTTCTCATGTTTTTTGCACGGTTACAGGATGGTGGACTCCTGTTTCTTGTTGGTCTATTATATATTTAATCTGACATATTTCTTGGTTTTCTTGATAGAGTGAGTATCAGCGAGGAGTCAGTGCATGGAATTTTGATATTGAGGATTTGAAGGCCCAAGCGTCACTGGTATGCCGTTTGTTTAAATTTTCTTATTCATGAAGCCAAATACTATTTTGTTTAAATTCTGCCAGACTGGAGTCATTAATGTTGAAGTCTTGTAGTTAACCTGTTACTCGAGTGATTCATGCTTTTACTGATTTCTGAAGAATTATTGTAGATTCAGGATGATGAAGATTTTGCTGAAGCTAAAGAAGATAATTTAAGCCTACGGCATTTCATCAACAATGAGGTTTTGATATTTTTATTATCTTTAAGGACATTTTCTATAAGATTATCGCTAATATGTATGTTTGTTGGACGTTGAAAAAACAGAGAAGATTTCCTACATAAACTTTCCTTGTTGTCAACAGGATGAATCCACTCCTGGATCTGCTGTAGAAAAACCATTAGCTGCTGATGAAATTGGCTACAGGCGAGCTTTCTTGTTTATATCATGGAGTTATTTATTCATGTTATCAACTTTTATGCTCTCTTCTGGTGCTTGCAATGATGCTTAAGAGTCAGAAAATGTCTACTCCTGTCACTATTTATTTGGTTTTTAATTTTTTAGGTTCCTTCTAAACAGTAAAATTTTACGAAAGTTCTCAAGATTTAGCTGTGAAATTATTTTAAGTATTGCATGCTTTGATTTTTCTTGATTTGAGAACAGATGGATATAAGCTACAAAATGCCGCAAACATAAAATAATAAAATAAAATCTGCTCATTTTCGGAAAAGTTCATATGCAAAATCTTTGATTTGTCCATGAATCACTTCCATAGCTGGATGATATATCCTTCTAATAGTCGATGTAATGATAATATTGTATCACGTTTCTGCTCTGTGATACTGAAGACAGAGTCTTGTTTTCCAAATCTTTGGAGTTTTATTCTTTTCTTATCTATTTTTATTTTTTTTTATAGCTCATTTAAATTGTGCAGATCAAACAAGATTGAAGAAGAATGTTCTGGTGCTGATGGTGCAATAAAAAAAGATGAGCATCTGGAAAAAGATTCATTTGACTTTGCTAATCAAGAAGATATCGACATATCCAACAAGGTCAGGTTGAAAAATGATTCAATACCATCAACTTCTAAGCAGGATGTTGAACCGAGATGGAAAAGTCAAGTTGGGAAAAAGCACCAAACCTACAGTGGTCCTCTTTTACCTTCTAGTATGCATAACAATTCTTCAGAAAGGGGTCGGACCTCTGAAAGGTTCAGCTCCTTTATTTTGATTTCAAATTCTGTTTCAAGTGCTTTTGTCATATTAAATATTTGTTTATTTTATCAAGTTCAATAAAATACAGCTTTTGAAATAAGCCTGCTACATTTTTATTTGAACAAAAAGTAACCTATTTAGTTTTTGTGCGTATGTCAGTGATGTTGTGAATGGAAAGATGAGAAGTGTAAACTAGCCATTTACATGGCTTTTTTGGTTTTGTTATATGTCTGATTGGCACAGTGAATGGGATTGGAAGACATGACTACAAAATGCTTTAATGGTAGAATTTAGCAATTTTTAAAAGTTGGAAACTAAGGTGAATTGTACTTACGGTTTTTTATGTTTGTTTGTGATATATTCTTAGGATTCTTTTTTTGGGTTAATAGGGATTTTTTTTAATGGGGATGCTCATCACTTATAAGAATGATATAATAAAATTCCGATTGATATTCAACAAAGGTGAATGAAATATTTTGATAAGCTTTTCAATGAAGATTGTGAGAATACGATTGTTTTAGTGATCTTAGCACCATAAATGAAAATAGAGATTTTTGTTTTTATCGGCATATTAGTAAAATCTAAGTTAGAGAGATTTAAAAAAAAAATGAAGTGTGGAAAAGATGTTGGACCGGATGATATTCCAATAGAGGTGTGGAAATGCTTAGGAGAGGAAGGAAATTCTTGGCTTATGAAACTTCTCAATATTATTTTGATGACAAAAAAGATGCCATATAAGTGGAGTGTGTTGATTTCTATTTTTAAATAAAGGTGATGCACAAGAGTGTGCAAATTATAGAGGAATTAAGTTAATGTGTCATATTTTAAAAACATGGGAGAGAGTTATTGAGCACAGGTTAAGACGTGTTACTAATGTTTCTCAAAGTCAATTTGGATTCATGCCATGTAGGTCTACTATGGAAGCTATACATTTATTGAGAGGTTTGATGGAGAAGTATAGAGAGAACAAGGAGGATTTGCATACTTTATTTTTTGATTTAGAGAAAACATATGATAAAGTTTCCAAAGAAGTGTTATGGAGAGTTTTAGAAAAGAAAGAGATTAATAATGCTTATATTCATGTCATTAAGGATATGTATGTAAGAGTTGTTACTTGTGTTTAAACACGAGGTGGTTTGACCAATTATTTTTCTATTTCAGTTGGATTACATCAAGGATCAACTTTAAGCCCATTTCTTTTTTCCTTTGCTAGACATTTGCAAGAGGATGCACCTTGATGTATGCTTTTTGATGATGATATTCTTCTTATTGATAAGACTAGAGAGGGAGTTGTTGGTAAACTTGAATTATGGAGGCAATCTTAGAGTCTAAAGGTTTTCGTTTGAGTATATCTAAAACTGAATACATGGAGCATAATTTTAGTAGTAATAGATTAGTGGGGGGATTGTGACTCTGGACAACCAAGTCATTAATAAGAGTACATGTTTTAGACATCTCGGGTCTATGTTTTAGAGTGATGGTGAAATAGACGTGGATAATATTAGAAGAATTCTTGGATGGTTGAATTGGAGGAATGCATCGGGCTTATTTGGTGATAGAAAAGTACCCCCGAACTTCAGGGAAAATTCTGGTGAGACTTGCATTCCTTTATGACGTAGAATGTTGGCCATTAAAAAAGAACCAAAATATTAAATTAAGTGTTGCAGTGGTGAGGATGCTTAGATGGATGAGTGGCTTTACTCTTAGAGATAGAATATGAAACAAGCATTTATGTGAAAAGGTTAGAGTAGCTCCAATGGAAAATAAGATTAGAGAGAGTTGCCTTAAATGGTTTGGTCACATTAAACATTTGCCTCTCGATGACCTGATTTGGAGAGTAGATGTACTAGATTTGGCTTATTTTAAGAAAGTTAGAGGTAGACTTAAAAAGTCCTGTTAGAAAATATTTGAAATTACCATATTTTAATAGATTTTAATGAGAGTTGGACTCTTAAAAAGTCACGATCGAGAAAAAATATTCATGTAGCTAACCCCACGTGATGGGATAAAAGTTTGATGTTGTTGTTATTGTTGTTGGGGATGCTAACAAATTATATTAAAATTGAGATATATGGGTCTATGTATTTTGTAGGTGACAAAGTTCTAATTGGTAAGAGTTTTAGTGAAATAGTTGAGAGATTAGTGTTATTTGCAAATAGCCCAAGTGGAGTATACTAGGAGTGGATGAAAAATGAGGATTTATAAAGCTGACCTCAAAAATTTTGGGTGAGGCTAATGGTGCTGATAGTCAGCTATATATTCTTAGTCATCATAACCTATTTAAAAGATTGTAAAATGCAATAATTTCTTGTAATGTTTAACATATATGGGTCTAGTGTTTTGCTAATGTAGATCTACCATGGGATACACAAAATCATACAACAAAATCAACAACAAGCCTTTATCCTAATGTGGGGTTGGCCACACGAATCCTTTTTCTCCATTGTGTCATGTTAAGAGTCAAATGCTCTTCTAATTCTAATAAAGAAAGGTCATTTCTAATATTTTCTAACTAGGTAGTTGGGTCTACCTCTACCTTTCTTAACATAAGTCACATCTACTACATCTGCTTTCCTAATCGGGTCATCGGAAGGCCGCCGTTTTATTTGACCAAATCATCTAAGGCGACTCTTTCTAATTTTATCTTCCACTTGAGCTACTCCAACCTGGGATACACAAAATCATGTGAACATAAAAATTCATGTATTGCAAACTCTTTTTTTTATGAACACTTAGATAAAAGTCAAACACAAGTAATTCAACCTAGATGACAATCCAATAGCTTTCTACTTGAAATGAAATTTAGAAATCCAGAATAAAAAAATCATATAAATAATTGAAAATCATAGACTTAGAAATTCAGATTGTATTTAATCTGAATTAAATTGAGTACATAGTGAAACCAATAGCAATTTTGGAGAAAGTAAAATAGTGTTGAAGAAAAAAGTTACCAAATCAAGCATTCAACTTGTATTATTGGATAACCTCTACCAAAAATCATTGATCTTCCATTTGATTGAGTAGTGAAGGAATAACATATTGAACTTAAAGTTTATTTATAAATAGCTTAGTTTATTTTGTACATGTCTCAGATCTCCTTTCATTATTCTAAATTCCCTTGGATTTTACATTACAAAAAAAAAAAAAAAAGGAAAACAAATGATATGATCTTACCGGTAGTTTAGGTCAAAACAGGAAACCGGTTCACAAAAACCTGAGAGAATGAAGTTCTTGGCTGCTGAATCTGCATGTTCTGAGAACTGAGAATGTTTTTCTGGAATTCAGTCTCACGAAATTCTGAGATCGGAAGGTTTCTGAAGGCTGCAATTGGTGTTTCTTGCAAGCTGACTTGCAAGATTTGAAGGCTGAGAGAGTTCAGGAATTCTACCCGTTGCGGAATTCTGAGAGAAGAAGAATTATCTCCATCTTACAGAGACCTGGCTGGATGGCTGAGAGGTGGAGGGAAGATGAGATGCGGTTCTTGGAGACTCCAAGAACAGAACCTGAAAGCAGTGGCTGAAAAACTGGAGGAAGGTGCAGTTCTTGAAAGCCGCAGATTCTTTGCAGTAGAAGTGGGCAGGGCTGGCTTAACTGAACCTGGAAGCTAGCTTGCTTGTTTTGGCCAGCGGCAAGGGGAAGGGTGAGAAGGAATGTGGTTTGGGCTAGATGGCAGGAGGGCTGGGGAGGACTGGAGCTTGGATTTTCCAATACAAAACCTGCGGTTGAGAGAAAGAGAGGGAGGAAAGAAAGGTTTCGGCTGAACCTGGAAGAAGGGAGGGGGGTTCTTGGGAGGGGCCCCTAAGTGCAGCAACACTTAGAAAATAATTCACTGAATTGATCCACCAAAATTTGCCCCAGTTCTCATTCCTATGGCCTTTAAATAGGCAAGTTTATAAAGTTTACATAAAATCCGTCTAACTTCAAAATGTAGAAATAAGATATAAATAACTAAAATAACCCTATCAAAGAACTAATTAATCAATTGGAGGAGATTAACATCTAATGATCTGACCATGTTATTAATAACAAGCCCTTTTAGGTCCTCGTGGGCGTAAAGTTGGGTTAGCAGCCCACTAACTTCCTCTCCGCCTTAGTGACTTAGCATGCGTGTTGATCACCAGCAGTAATTTGAGTGGGAATTCCTTGACCGTTAGTTTGATATGTATCATTCCTTTTCTCTTGAGAAGGATTTGCCCTCAAATCCAAATTCTTTCCTCATCCACCTGTATGTTCATGATATTATTGATTTCTCGGGGTTGCTTCTATAAGCAAGTTGGCTGGGAAGAGTGGCTTCAGGTATAAAGTCAAATTGGTGCTTAATTCCCTGAATTGGTGGTAGGCTTGAAGGTCTCTTCATGGAACACGTCTTCATAATCCCGCAGAAGAGAAATAATGTTGTTTGGAAGGGTTCCGACCAAGTCATTAGTGCACAAATAATTTCCTTTATCTATAAGAAATAGGAGGGGTTGCTGGAGTTGTAAAGCTTGTTTGATTTCACTTTTATTGGCAATAATGCAAGATTTTTCTTCTTACTTTTGTTTCAAACCTGAAGTGAATTCCCTTTTTTTGCTATCATGTTCTTGTTTTAGCTTCAATTGATCCTTAGCAACTTGTTAAGGAGTTAATGGCAGAAGAGTAATAGGTTGTTGGTTAAGCATAAATGAATATTTATTAGTAAAATTATCATACAAAATTTTTCTATCAAATTGCCATGAACGACTTAGAAGTATATGTCATGCTTGAATAGGAACAACATCGCATAAAACTTCATCTTTATAATTTCCAATTTTAATAGCAACTTACACTTGTTTATTTACCTTTACTTCTCTAGTATCAATCAACTATTATAATTTTTACGGCTTAGGATGTTTAAATGTGGATAACTCTAATTTTGTGACCATAGTTGTGCCAGCTACATTAGTACAATTACACATTGTTTAAAATTGCGCAATATGAGGATCTCCTTTGTGCAATTCCAGTAAAAAAACGCCTCAATGCTTACGCCACGAGTTTTTTTTTATGAGGCTTGCGCCTCAACTTGGTTGAGGCCTGCCTCGCCTCACTGGCATGAGGCTTACGCCTCACACTATATATATTAAAACTTACATAAATCTTGAAGTAAATGCCCGACATTGAACTCTATAGGAGAGGAGGAAGGGGAGAAAGCAGTTCACCATAATAATGATTCAAATGAAGAACCCCTTAGTGCTGACAGTGCTGATGAATTATGAGTTCTTATGTGATATGTCATTGTTATTTATTTTTGGAAATCAGAATTATATGTTAATGAAAAGAATATTGGGATTTCGGAAAGATAAAATTTTGAGTTGAACTATATTTCATGTTGTCTTATTATTGAGATATTTTGATTTCATTTCATATCTTATGCTTTTTTATATTTTATATTATTCACTCATTAGTATATAACAAATTTATCATTTTATGTTTACGCAATCTTTTGATTTTGAGACTTACGCCTCAAAACGCCTTGAGGCTTATGCCTCGCCTCACGAATGAAAAACTCCTCAATACCCGAATACGCAATTTTAAACATTGCAATTACCACCATCAATAATTAAACTACATACCTTATCCCTGATAAAGCACCTTGTGCAGAAAAGGTTCTCTCGTTGTGTTTCCTCTATTTCTTTGGCTTGTATATTAAGAGCTCTTCTTGCCACCAAAAGGTCTCCTTGGACAGTGAATTCCTCACCTTCTTGAGGTGTAGCAGGATTTTCTTCTATGCAGTCATTTTCTTCGTCGGTTTCCACTTCCCCTTCGTCTCTCATTATCATGAGATGCTTGTTTAGGCATTGACTAGCAATGTGGCCCCTGCCCTGATATTTAAAACATTTTATGTCACGGTTACGATGCAAAAATGGTTCAGTTTTGCCTTCAGGATCGTGTGGACGGCTGCCCTCCGCTCTGTGCTCAAAGTGAGGCTTGAGGTGTACAAGTAGCTATGGCCGATCTTCCTTTCTAGGAAAGCTGTGTTTCCAAGAGTGGTGGACGGGGTAGGAGGCTGCTCGGGAGTATTCTTTTCTTTTGATTTGACTTTCTATCATTATGGCCACGTGCAACATATCTTCAATTTCCACATAATGTTTTAGCTCCACGCGTTCTTGAATTTCTGGATTCAACCCTTGTAGAAATATTGCCATGTTGGCCTCAGGATCTTTCTCTACATTAGCTCTAATTATTGCTTTTTCCATTTCTTGAAAGTATTCTTGCACACTTTGGCTCCCTTTTTTCATCCCTTGCAATCTTTTATATAACTACCTATAAAAATGACTTAGAACGAATTGCTTCCTCGTTATAGTTTGTGGGCTCCGAAAATTCGGCCCCGGCCTCCGCTCTCTATGCTTTTTCTTCGGGGGAGTTATAACGGATTAAGTTCCGGGTTAAATTTTGGAAGACAGATGGATTTGTAGATAAGACACTACCCAGAGATTTCACCATCATTTTGCGAGGACTTTATGATCTGAGTTCTGGTTTCCTATAGGCGCAAGCCCCTATAGTTAATTACCCCTCTCGATAATGAGAGAGAACTTTCGATTAAGGCTAGTCATCGATCAGATACGTTGTATTCATATATACGTTGTATCAGGTGTATAATAGCTGCATGGAGCTTGGGTATTGGAGAATTGCCATTTAAAATTTTGAAATTACACCATCTTTCACTTAGGGGCTGTTTGGTTGCCAGCAAAGTAAACGCAGTGTAAAGTAAACGCAGTGTAAAGTAAATATAGTGCATTCCAAATACTTTGAGGCTGTTTGGTTGTCTGCAAAGTAAACACAGGAGAACTGTTTCCTTTGTTTGGTTAGATATATCCAGAGTAAAGTAAAAGCAATGCATTTGTAATATTTTTTTTTCATTAAAACTAGTGTATTTATAAAAGCAGTTATAATTTTTTTTAAAATTATATGACATAATATTCTGCTGTTGTTGGAGAATTTTTGTATCCTCAAACGGATTGCATATTTTATCATTGAGTACGACATAAGATCATGACATATTACCCCGAAGGATAAAAATATCATTTCCTTATGGACATAATAATAAAATTTACAATTATTAACAGAGATTCTCCTATTCGATGTTTGGTCGAATGGGGTTTATTTTATTTCTGGGGTACAGACGTCCCATAGGGGCTGCCCCTATGGTTAATTACATCCCAAACTTTGCTTTAGGAAAATTTTTGATTAAACTAGTGGTTTTCTTCATTTTGAGAGTCATTCAAATTTTGGCTAAAGTTTAAATTTTGAAAGTTCATGAAAGTCTTGGCAAAAGGGTTTGGTCTTTTAGAAATTTCAAGGAAGAAGTTGATTAACTTGGAATCAGATTTTGGAATGAGAGCCAAGGGAGGTGAAGTATGAGCACTTGATTCTGAGAGATCTCAGAGGTGCTCAAACTATCCTATGTAGGGATTTATATTTTAGAGATCTAATTTTGATTTAAGTTGATATTTTAATTAGAAAGTTGGGGCTTACATTCTAACAACACATGTTGAAGGAATTGCCCGAAATGTGAGGGCTTATAGGGTGATTTGGAATCAACCAATGCCTCGGATCCTAAAACTAAGGTGAGGACTACCGACAGGTAGTGCCTCAAATCTAAATCTAACGAGTGCAAAAGGGACTTACAAATTACACCTCACATGAGGTATAATCTGCCCGACCTCTGGATTTATTGTCCCGCCTAAAAGGGACTATCAGCTAAACTCTTCTAATCACTTTTAAAACCATGTGTCTTGGTCTCAATGCAAATGCAGAGTGGATGGTTGTTTTTATTTAGAATGTAGGGCTTATAACTTGGCTTTGAGGCCAAGATGTCTAATTATGTGGGTATGCAGATGCTAACTCACAAAAAGAAAGATTTTTTATTATCTAATCCTTATGTGGAGGCTTTTCTACATAAGACACTTGTTGGCCTATACATGTTTGTTTTAAGTTTTTTTTGGAAAACTTGGCTCTTCAAAAGAGAGCCATGCAAATTTTCTTTTATTAGAAAATCATGGAGCCTAATTTCATTTTTTTTAGATTTGCTTACATGTTAAGGGGTAGAAGATTTATTTATCCTAAGAGCATAACACAACAGAGTCCAGGCCACACCCAAACGAAGCAAATAGAAGAAACTTAGGAAAGACATGCTGTTCTATTGCACACCCAGTAAACAAACAACACATGCTTTTGTATATAAATAAAGTGCAATAAATGTAGATAGAGTCCCAAGTTATTACAGACATATTTGGTAGCTGAGTTGCCTGCCATTATACAACCCAGTTAAATTCATTACAGACTCTACTTATGGGATATTCAAGCTTTACAAAAGATCTTTAGGCTTCATCTCGAAAAATGTACATCTTTCCCATTTCTCTCCCTTCTTTTGCTCCAAACCCCCACAAGTTTTACATCATACTTCTATCAAATACATGATATAAAATAGAAAAAGACTCAAACCTACAAAACAGAGTCAAGAAGCAGTTTATATAATAAGCATGTAATCATCCCAAAATTGGCCTAGCACTTAGAGTACTAAATGCTAGGCACCTGCTTCTACCCTATTGGCCATGCCTCTTGGGGGGTTTTAAGCAGCGCCTGCAAGCAAACATCATTAACATAATCATGACATTTACCCCCTTCTTGGACATGACCATCTGCACAGAAAAACATTTATATCTTTATATACTAACCACTTAAGGGTAAGTGCGCACAACGCAGACAATTCAAAAGGCAATCACTCCACAACATCAATCACATGCGCACACGAAGAAAAATTCTAATCCTAGCATGCCTAAGGGGTTGTGCACCTAAGTGTGTGAGGCTTGTGTGGTATGTCACACTAAGGGTCCTCCTAGAGTTTGAGTCTAAGGAGAAAGTATCCAACATGTGGATTTTGAGCTACATGTTGAGGGATTCTCCTTAGCTTTTGGAGCTAAGAAGAGAGAGATAGGAATCCAATATTTAGCTTTTGGGCTAAATATAGGAGAACTCCTCTAGCTTTTGGAGTTAAAGAGAAGGAAAATTTCCTACAACTTTAAAATTGGAGGAGAGTTAGAAGAAAGCTAGGAATTTTGACTCCTTTGCTTAACATGAAATTATTTGTCGAATTTGGTTCAACAAATAGATGACTTTTGGATTGGACTACTTGTTGATTTTTGATTCAACAAATAGATGATTTTCAAGTGTCTAATTCACTCAACATGCATTGAATGAATGAAATTTTCATACAACTTTCGAGTTGTAGAAAGAAAGAAAATTTCTCTACAAATTTGGTTTGTAGAGAAGAAAGGGAGAAATGCAACTTGAAGGTTGCAAAGTGGAGGATTTTCTTTGAACATATGGTGTTCGAAGAAAGGGACATTCACCCATCCAATTTGAGTCAATAGGATGAGAGGAATTCCTACAACTTTTGAGTTATAGAAATGAGTGTTGGAGAATTTTTGTATCCTCAAACGGATTGCATATTTTATCATCGAGTACGGCATAAGAACATGATATATTACCCCGAAGGATAAAAATATCATTTCCTTATGGACTCAATAACAAAATTTACAATTATTTAACAGAGATTCCCCCACTCAATGTTTGGTTGAGTGGGGTTTATTTATTTCTGGGGTACAAACATCCCATAGAGGCAAGCCCCTATGGTTAATTACATCCCAAGTTTGATTTGGGAAAACTTTTGATTAAACTAGTGGTTTTGCTTCTTTGGAAGTCATTTTAGACATTGGCTAAAGTTTGATTTTTGTTGTTTTAAAATCCATGAAAGTCTTGTTTAAAGGTTTTGGCCTTTAGGAATTTCAAGGAGGAGTGGATCAACTTATATTTAGATTTTGGAATGAGAGCCAAAGGAGATGAAGTAGGGGCACTTGATTCTGAGATGAAACTCAGAGGTGCCCAAACTATCCTATGTTGGGCTTTACAATTTAGCAACCTAATTTTGGTTTTAGTTGATATTTTATTAGAAGATTTGGGGCTTACATCCCAACAACACTTGTTGGAGGAATTGCCCGAAAGATGAGGGCTTATAGGGTGATTTGGAATCAACCCGTGGCTCTGACCCTAAGACTAAGGTGAGGACTACCGATAGGTAGTGCCTCGAACCTAGATCTAACGAGTGCAAAGAGAGACTTACAAGCTACACCTCACAAGAGGCATAACCCGCCCGACCTCTGGATTTATTATCCCGCCTGGAAGGGACTACCAGCTAAACTCCCCCTAATCGCTTTTAAAACCATGTTATTTAGTCTCAATGCAAATGTAGAGTGGTAGGGTTGTTTTTATTTAGAAGGTAGGTCTTACAACTTGGCTTTGAGGCCAAGATGCTTAAGTATGTGGGTATGCAAATGCTGACTCACAAAAAGAAAGATTTTTTTTTTGTTATCTAGTCCTTAAGTGGAGGCATTCTACATGTGACACATTTTGGGCTATGCATGTTTATTTTCAATTTTGAAAACTTGGCTCCTTGAAGGGAGCCATGCAATTTTTCTTATTTGAAAGACATGAAGCCTAATTTTGATTTTATTTTTAGATTGCTTACATGTTAAGGGGTAGAAAACTTAGTTTTTATCCTAAGAGCCTAACGTGATCAAGTCCAGGCCACACCCACAAAAATAAGAGAAGAAACCTAGGAAAAACATGCTTTTCTAATGCGCACCCAGTAAACACTTCAACACATGCTTTTATTTATAAATAAAATGCAGGAAATGTAAATAAAGTCCAATTTATTACAACCAGATTTGGCAGCTGAGTTGCCTGCCATTATACAACCCAGTTAAATTAATTACACTCTACTTGTGGGGATCTTCAAGCTTTATCTCCAAAAAGGTACTTCCTCCCTTGATCTTCCTTGCTTTTTGATTCAAACCCCACAAGTTTTACATCCTATTTCTACCAAATACATGATAAAAAAAAAGACTCAAATCTGCAAAACAAAGTTAGGAGGCAGTTTATATAATAAGCATGTAATCATCTCAAAATTGGCCTAACACTTAGAGCGCTAAGTGCTAGGCCCCCCTGCTTCTACCCTATTGGCCACATCTTTGGGGGGGTTTTAAGCGGTACATGTCATGCAAGCATTTTATTATTATTTATGAGCGCCCCCCTTTTAGATATGACCACCTGCACAGAAAAACATTTATATTTCTATACTAACCACTTAAGGGCAAGTGCCCACACGCAGACAATCCAAGGGCAATCAATCCACAACATCAATCACATGCGCGCACAAAGAAAAATCCTAATCCTAACATGCCTAAGGGGTTGTGCACCTAAGTGTGTGAGGCTTGTGTGGTATGTCACACTAAAAGTCCTTCTAGAATTTGGGTCTAAGGAAGGAGCATCCAACATATGGCTTTTTGAGCTTGATGTTGGAGGAATTCTTTTCCTAACTTTTGGAGCTAGGAGAAGAAAGAATTCTTTTAGCTTTGAGGCTAAAGAAAGGAAAGAAAGAGAATCCAATACATAGCTTTTGGGTTAAGTGTTGGGAGGATTCTCCTTAGCTTGATATGGAATTATTTGTTGAATTTGGTTCAACAAATAAATGATTTTGGATTGAATTACTTGTTGGTTTTGATCCAACAAATAAGAGACCTTCATATATCTAATTCACTCAACATAGGTTGAATGAATAAGATTTTCATACAACTCTTGAGTTGTAGGAAGAAAGGGAATTTCTCTACAAATTTGGTTTGTAGAGAAGAAATTGAGAAATGCAACTTGGAGGTTGCAAAGTGCAAGATCTTCCTTGAACATTTGGCATTCAAAGAAGGAAATTCATCCTTCCAATTTAGGTTGGAGGGATAGAGAAGAATGAGATGCAAATTGGAAATTGCAAACTCTTGAAAATCCTTTGAACATTTAGTTATTCAAAGAAGGAAATACACTCTTCTAATTTGAGTTAGAAGAATGAGGGTAAGAAGATGAACTTGGATGCTTTCCTACAATCTTTGACTTATAGGAAAGATGAAAGGAAATGCAACTTGAAGGTTGCGGAGTGAGAGACTTTCTTTGAACATTTGACATTCAAAGAAGGGGACGTCCACTCACCCAATTTGAGTCAATGGAACAGGGAGAATTCCTACAACTTTTGAATTGTAGGAAAAAAAGAGAGGGAACATGCAATCTTGTAGGTTGCAAATCCATAAATGTTCCTTAAACTTTTGATGTTTAAAGGAACAAATTTATTTGCCTAATTTGAGGCTAAGCAAATGAATGAGAAATGGGAGATTTCCTACAATTTAGAATTGTAGGAAAAGAAGTAGCCCAAAATGCAACTTAGAGGTTGCAAATTGGGGTAGTCTTTTTTTGAACGCTTGGTGTCCAAAGAGGGTATTCATCCTCCCAATTTGGATTTGGGAGCATGGATACGGATTTAAATACTCTACTACAATCATTATTTGTAGGAAAGAAGAAAGGAAATGCAACTTATGGGTTGCAAGTTCAAGAACATTCTTTGAACATTTGGTGTTCAAAGAGACGTGTACATTCTCCTAATTTTTTTGGTTTTAGGAGAAAGAGAGGTTTTCTTACAACTTCTTAGGTTGTAGAGAAGAGAAACAACAAGCAAATTTTGGATTTACATGTTGAGGAGATTCCTTGGACATTGGGTGTTCAAGGAGGAGTATTCATTTGCTTAATTAATGCCTAAGCAAATGAAGAAGACTAAGATTTGAATCCTATGTCCAAAAGAGTATTCATTGGTTTGGTGTTCCAATAAATAAATGGTTTGATAGATTTCCTACAACTTAAGGGTTGAAGGAAGAAAATGTAACTTTTAGAAAGTTACAAAATTCATAGAAGACCTTTGAATATTTGTTATTCAAAGAGGGGTGATCATTCACTTAACTTTGGGTTAAGTGAATGGGGAAGAAAGGATAGGATTTAGGTCCTAAGCCTAAGCGTGATGTTCAATTGTTAAACTTAGGTTCAAACAATTGAGAGGAAGAACTTAGAGTTTGGTTCTAAGTTCAACAATCCCATGTGATAGTAAGTAGAAGTTTAGGAAAAGCTTCAAACTATTAGACATGGAGGGAGAAGTGGCATTTGTTTGTTAATTTTGCACTTCAACAAACAAAGAAGAGGAAATAACTTAGGATTGATCCTAGAGTTAAAGGATTCATGCAATGATACGCTTAAAGGCTTGAGGAGCCTTAAAAATATCTTGTATGAGAAAGATATGTTGGTTTCTTATGTTCCAACAAAAGGGAGAAACTTAAAGTTTCACCTCTAAGCTCAAGAGTTTAAGGCATGATGTAGTTTAGGATCTAGAGAAATCCATAACATCACAAATGATGAAAATTGGTGAAAGCTCCTAAGATAGACTAGGAGACATGCAATGAGGTATTTGAAGCTTTGAAAATGCTTCAAACGTCATGCATAAAAGGAGAGGAAAATTGTTTGTTGATCTTGTTTCAACAAACAAGAGGTGAATAACTTAGAATTTGTTTCTAAGATTTGACCACTATGTAATGATGTTTGATTGGAGTCTTTAGAGACTCCAAATTATCAAACATGAGGGACAGGAGTATTCATTTGTCAATTTTATGATTTAACAAATGAAGGGAAAAAGAAGATTGGTTGGTTTTATGTTCCAACACAAGGGTTGATAGTTTAGAGTTTGGTTCCAAACTACAAAGATTCATGTGTAGGAGGAGCATTTAGAGCCTTGGATAGTCTCTAAATACAACACATGAATGAATTATTTGTTGATTAGGTGCTTCAACAAACTAGGTGAGAGAACTTAGAAATTGGTTTCAAGTTATAAGATTTTCATATAATGATATGTTGGAATTTTAGAGAATTCCAAATCATCATTTATGAAGGGAGAAACGTTTATTTGCTGACTTTGTGTTGTTAGCAAATGGAAAAGGGAGAGAGGCTTAGGATTTGTTTTCCTAAAACCTCGATTCATGCACTATAATAATTGGGACTTAGAGAACGTCCCAACTATTAAGTGTGAGGGACATGTCATAAGGAAGAAGACTTCCCACTCTCCTACAAATGTTTTGGATTTGCTTAAAAGAGGGAAGACAAACTTCCTAATGCACTGGAAGGTTTTCCCAAATCAAATTTGATATGATTTTGGGGACTTGAAAGTTTCTAGGAGAAACCTAAAGATCTATTTTGGCAAGATCTAAGAGAGACCTAAGAGTAGGCATGGGATGGTTTATAGCTCCTAGGTTAGAGCTAGGATTCATACAATCCAACATTTGGAGCCTTGAGGATGCTCCAAATATCATGTATGAATGGGAAAAACATAGGGGAGAGAGTTCCCCAAAGTTTTGAATGAACATTTTGGATTCACTGGAGGGGAAGATCGATTTCCTAGGAGGTTTGGAAGACAGCCTATAACACTATAAAAGCTCTACAAGAAAGTGGTTTTCCCTAAATCGTAGCTAATATGATTTGGAAAATTGAGAGCTTGTATTTGGCCATATCATCTTGCAAATTAAGAAAAATGAGCTTAAATAACCCCTTAATATGATGGAGCATTGATCATGGGCCTTTGAGGTCCATGAAATGCTCCAAATCAATCTCACCAACACTTAGGATTAAGTAAGCACATTTATGAAAATTTGCAAGTTAATACATTCACTAATTTAAGCAAGGAATAAATAACATATGGCTTGAATCATGATTTAGTAGAGAAACATGTATCTTAAAGCCTTTAAGGGATCAAATCACTTTTGGCATGATTTGACCCATTAAAAACATTAAAATGAGTTTCCAAACTTTGGAATATTTGCGTAACAAAAATGATTAGCCATCAACTTTTCTATCACAAACCATACAACGCATCCAAAGGCGAGTTTGATCAAAAACACTTGCTCTAGGATTTTCGTAGTGAATCTTTGAGACTCACACTAGATCCTACAACAAGTCATCACAAATATTTTGGATATATTGCAAAGCTTATGACAACCCTACAAGCTCCACAAAATTTCTAAATCATATGTCTATTTCGCGCATGACACTAATGTTGTATAAGTATATATTTATAAAATGAAGTTTGAATGGATATGCAATCTACGTGTTCAATTTGGCTAAGAAAAGTAACACAACCTAGGCTTGAATGTGGGTGAAGGCTATGTCATACGATATGAGTGCAAAATCATTAATTTGAGGGGGGTTGGACACCAATCCAACACCTCTATGCGCATTAGAATCCTCTTGGGATTCTCACATGAGAATCCATAAATGAAAATTACCAAATTTTCATCGATTTACGAAGAGGACAGCCGACGGAGGGTTTTTTTAGGGACCAAAAATTAAAGTTTCTAAGGACCTAAAGCTTTGGATCGTCAACCACATTGCATTGGCTAAGGAGCCTTAGGGTTTTGCCTAAGTTTTAAGGATTTTACCACACCCGGTTTGTCCAAGCGCTCCAATTTTTGTCCAAGTTGCTGTCCAAGGTTCGCTCCAAGCTCCAAAGTCGCTCCAAGCTCCAATCCAAGCTCCAAAGTCGCTGTCCAAGCTGCTCCGGAACTCGCCGCTGCTGTCCAAGGCGTTTTGAAGGCCCCAAATCGCTGTTTGGGAGATTTAGGAACCTTCGTTTGCTGTTTGGAAGCTTTAAACAACTCCCAACTCGTCTCAAGGCCGCCGGAGTTGAAAGAGGAAGGAGGAAAAGCCACTAACTTCGCTGATCTTTGAGAAAGGAAGTGAGTGGGAGTCTCAACTTTTGATTTGCTTCCTTGGAATGAGAAGAAGAGCTCAAATCCTCAACTCCACCTTTTCCTTCTCTTAGGAGAGCCGCACGCCTGTGGCTTTCTCGTGCTGGAAGAAGGGCGACGGGAGGCGTAGAGGGAGACGGCACCACCTGGAGGTTCGGCCGAAGGTGTCGCGCGTGAGGGGCGAGTCGAACAAAGGCCTGGATGCGGAAATCCCCTCTGTTTCCCGCTCTCTACCTCTCTCTCTCTCGCTCGTCTCTCTGGATCGGGACGGACGCACGCAAGCAAGGGGATTTCGAATCCCCTTTCTCGGTCTCTCGCCCGCTCTCTCTGCTCTCGGGGACGGGACGGAACTCACGAAAAACAACAGGAGCCGAATGCCGCTCCCCTTTGATCTCCCGCTGCTTATGGGACGGAGACGCCCATCCCTACTCGAGCATTTGCCGCAGAATGAGACTTTTTTGCCGCAGGAGATAAGAGATCTCCGCGATCTCTCTGCTGTAGCCGCCCGCGGGAATCGAAGTTTGACGAGCCGCAAAATTTGAAAATCAAGCTAATCTTAGCCGTTGATTACAATTTCAGATTTGGCTATTTGATTTAGCCTAAATCAATCAATTTGGGCTGAAATTGAGTCCAAACTGGACTCGACTCAAACCGATTTGGGTCCGAGTGGGTCCGATCAAGTTAATTTTACGAAATTAACCTTGAATCGAAGCCGAATTGTGTCGAAATGCGTCGAATTGAGCTCGACGACGCTCGACGGAGTTCGATTGTTTTTTTGAATTGGATTGATTTGATTTAAATTAAATTAAATTGATTTAATTTAATTAAAATTGAGGCTCAAATTGGATTAATTTCACCTCGACGATGATCAATTGGGTCGATCGAGCGCGGTCGAACTTTGTCGGGCTCGATCGGGGTCGAGTCGATGCGAAAATATTCGTCAACAATGAGGGTAAGAATATGCAACTTATGGGTTGCAAATCCATAAATGTCTCTTGAACTTTTGATGTTCAAAGAAACAAATTCAATTGCCTAATTTGAAGCTAGGCAAATGAAGGGGAATTTGGAGATTTCCTACAATTTAGGCTTGTAGGAAAAGAGGTGGTCCAATGTGCAACTTAGGGATTGCAAATTGGAGGAGAAAAGGGAAGTCGATGCAACTTGGAGGTTACAACCTCATGAGCATTCTTTGAACATTTAATGTTCAAAGAAAGGTGTACATTCTCTTAATTTGGGACCTTAAGAGAATGGGATAATTTCCTACAATTTTTGGATTATAGGAAGGGGAGGATGAGATGATTTCTTACAACTTTAAAGTTGTAGGAAAAGGGAAGTGAAGTGCAACTTGTAGGTTGCAAGTTAGAGGAATCCCTTTGAACATTTGGTGTTCAAAAGAGAATGACATACATTCACTCAATTTATGCTAAGTGAATGGAGTGATTTTCTACACTTGGTTTTGTAGAAAAAGGTGGGAAAGTGCACCTTAGGGGTTACACATTCATGAATGTCCTTGAACATTTGGTGTTCAAAGGGGAATGATCATTCTCCTAAATTTGATCTTAGGAGAGAATGAGAAGACTTTCTACAACTCTTAAGTTGTAGAAGAGAGAAGCGATAAGCAAACTTTGGATTGCATGTTGAAAATGGTTTCCTTGGACATTGGGTGTCCAAGGAAGAGCATTCATTTGCCTAAATAGTGGCTAAGCAAATGAGAAGGGAGAACTTGATATCTTAATCTCAAGTTCAAGAATTTACAACCCTATGCGTGGGGAGATTGGAGGTAGCTCCCAAGGCAAGTTAAAAAGTCATGTGATGATATATTTGGAACCTTGAGGAGATTCCAATCAATACACATGAGAGGGATGATAATTGTTTGTTGACTTTGCTACAACAAACGAAGGATTGGTGACTTAGAGTTTATTTCTAAGGCTTAGGACCATATAAAGATGTTGGTTGGAGTTTTGGAGGTTCCAAATTATCATAAATGAAAGGATTTTGTGTTGGCTTCTTGTGCCGACAAACAAAATGGGAGAACTTGGAAGTTGGTTCCAAGTTGGAAAGAATTTACGCAATGACATGTCCGAAGCTTGGGGGTACTCCAAATATCATTGCATAAGAGATATAATTTGTAGTTTTGGAACTACAAATTGAGGAAGTCATCTACCTATATAGGTTAGGCAAATGAAATAGTCTAGGCTTAGAATCTTAAGCCTGAAGAGGAAATTCTTTCATTGATCTTTGTGTCTCAAATGAAAGAAAGATGTAACTTAGATCTTTTTTGGCTCTAAGCTACAAGACTTCCATATAATGATAGGTTGGAATTTTAGAGAATTCCGAATCATCATATATAAGAGAAAGGAATAGCATCTAGACAAGCAATCAACAAAAAGCACAAAACGCCCATCAAACTCACCGATTTCTCTAGATTTCAAAACCCATTCTGGAAGAGGAACGGCATCTGGGCAAGCCTTGCGTGCATTACGAGTCTACAAGAAAGGGAGAAAATATGTTTAATTGATGGGAGCATATATTATGCCCTACAAAGATCAACTAGAAGCAATATTTAGAAATGTAAATGTAACATGAGATATGGGAAAACAACTTAACAATTTTCCTTACAAGTCGTTTCAGTGTTTGAAGCAGTGAATTTCTCTTGTGCTCTAGTTGATCTTTGTAGGGCATTTGAGCAAGAGGGGTAGCTACATCAAAAATAGCTTTTGTCCTTGGAAGAATACCTTGCACATTTGCATCGTCCCCTGAGGCAAGAAGAGAGCCATCCTCAGTACTTGAGCCGCACTTAGTGATTTCCATTATTTGTTTCTTTTTCTGAGATCTACAAACTGCATCAGCAACCTTTACTTGCTTGCAATTAAAAGGATTTACCTTCAAAACCTATTAATTTAACAAAGGTCAGCCTGGTCAACAAACATGGGAAGCTCAATAGCAAAAACATTAGATGAAAGAAGAGTGTGGGCTCCGAAAATTCGGCCCGGCCTCCCTGCCGCGCTTTTTTCTTTTCTTCGGCGAGGGAGTTTTATTTGAATAAGTTCCGAGGTAAATTTTGGAAGGCATATGGGTTTGTAGATAAGACACTACCCAGAGATTTCGCCCTCATTTTGTGAGGACTTTATGATCTGAGTTCTGGTTTCTTATAGGCGCAAGCCCCTATAGTTAATTACCCCTCCCGGTCACGAGAGAGAACTTTCGATTAAGGCTAGTCGTCAATCAGATACGTAGAGATATGTGTTATCTGGCATATAGTAGCAGCAATGAGTATTGGGATTTAGAATGTTAGGAAGTTTGAGAATTTGGAAAGGTTCGAAAAGTTTTATATTTAAAATAGACATTTCACCATCTTGCACTTAAAGCGAATGGTGGGGGAATGGATGATGGACCCGATCAAGATCCTATAGTTCCGTCGTCCCGGGCCATCGTGGTCCCTGGTCTACTTAGTCAGAGGAGGTAGTCGACCCAACCTAACAGAAGGATCCTTGTCGGCAGCCATGGGTTGCTTCGTCCAAGGAGACCTTGTAGACCGGGGTTGAATGTTTGTCTAAGGGGATAAATTTGAATCCACCTTAGCTAACAGAGGGCTTTGTGCCCTATCGATCATATCCTATTGATTCATATCTCAAGGATTTAACGCCATTAAGGAGTGTATTGGCTCTGGCCATAACCGCTATCTGTGCGGCAAAACCACTCGGTTCAGAGGGCCCCGGGTCATAACCGTTTACCTGCAGTGCCATTTGGCGGCGAAACTGCCGGTTAGAGGACACGTACCACGTCCTTACTGGCAAGAGATTATTTGAGAATGGATCCTAGTGATATTTTCGACTAGGCTTTTTGCTCTTTGTGAGCTAGAGTTTATTTTAATTTGTCCGCCCCGTCAAACTGTTGCGGAGGATGGATGGATTTTGCTTTAAGTTTTTTAATGGGTTGAATTTCAAATTTAAATATTTTTTTGGGATTTTTGTGGAGTTTTAGGTTTTGAATGGATATTTGGGTGGAGCTTTGGAATATTTGAAATGGACTTTTGGGAGGCATTTAAAAATGTTTGTGAACCCCTCCGGTTTAGATCTGCATTCAACACGGCCATCATCGGGGTGTTTGGGGGTCGTTTCTCTTTATGGATCGAACCTTGTCAACTCTGTCGGGCTGTCGACAGAGGATCGAGTTTTGTAGGCTTCGTGCCTTTATTAGTGAATTCATATTATTGTAGGCCTTGATGGCCTAATAGGAATGTTTTAAAGCAAATATACCGGTTTCCACAACTTTATATTTGCTTAATGGTTCGAACCCTGTCGACTTCTATTGACCCGTATAGAATGATCGGTTTCGAACCTGAATTCACTTGTCAACCCGCGCAGCATCCCTAGACGTCACGTGTGTACCAATAACACGCTCGCCGGGGCCCATGCGGGTTAAGATTATATACCCCATTAGTGTACCTATGTGTATACAAACTATTGTGCACGTGCGGGGGTATTCTTGGAATAGACGCCTTCTGTCTGCTTGTACGAATGTTGCAGATCCGGTGACGTGACATAGCAGCTTCTGAATAGAGTTGTCTGCTGCTTCGTACAGGTAGATCGTCGTGCACTACTTGTTATTTTCTGCAGGTGGCTCGTAGTGCACTAACTAATCTCCTGCCTACCAATAGATGTCGCTATCTACAGTTTTCTTGCATCATTCTTGTAGTCGACACATTATATAATAGGCTTCCTACAGCAGCTCGTAGGAATCTTCCTTTTGTTGCATTCTTCATTCATATTTGTAGGAGAATTCATCATACTTGTAAAATAATCAGTGCCACGACTTGTGAGCACAATCACTATATCAGTTACAAATTTTAGGTTGCTCGTAAGGGATCTACCATCCATGCAATATCTCTAATGCTGTTGTTTTAAGGTGGATTCATCACCTTTTATATGCTTATCAACATAGACTGCTGAATGAATTGTATTCATCAATAGTATCCCCCTGTATGTTGATTAATGACTTGTATTTGCTTGTGTATCTTTTAGTAATTATGACAGCCGTTGTTTGTATCCATGAGATATCAAATGTCAATTATAGGGAGTTGTTACTTTCACATCTTAGCCATTGTCATCACTCATGAGCAGGATAATGTGTTAACCTCAACTATAGGGTTGTCGGCTACAAAGAAGCTTTAGCCTTTTACTATTCGTTATAGATCATCACTCGTAGGAGCATTCTTGTGTATGTGGTAACTCCCTCATCATTAATAATGATCGTTAGTATTCGTCACCATCTTCTATCTCTTATTTGTAGAAGATCTCCCATACTATCGATACACAGCATATGTAGCTATACATGCAAAGGAGGGTGATAGATTTATTGGACGTTGAATGGTGATTGATTATAGGAGTACTATAACATCCATATCTATTGATAATCACCCGCCTATATATATTATTGTGCATGTGACGCATTTTTCATCACAAATAGTAAATCCTCATATTCACCACGATTTTTATCTTTTTCCTTTAAGGATACACCATACTAATGATGCACTCACTATCATTGTTCATAGATAGGATCATTATAAGAGCGAAGAATTCCCCTGTAGTTGCTTGTAGGAATTTACACTTTAACGTGGTCATCTCATATTCGTAGGTATTTGCACTTGATGTGCCAATCAATCACCTTCTGTTTGCAAGGGATATATGAGTTTGTATGATAACTTAGTTGCATTCATTCACTTCTTCATGCATGTTGATTGTCGTTGCTTGGAGATTTGATTGCATGATTGACATAGATGTTATTTGCATGAAGTTCAATTTTGGAGTTTTGCTCATCACCAATGATATTCAGCATTTTATTGATGTTACTTAAAAACACCTACTTGCACTTTGACATTCACCTATCCAATGTCAATTTCTCAACTATTTGATCCTTGTTCATTTCAAATTTCATGTCATTATGAGTTCAATTCAGCTTGAGTCCAACTCAAGGATTTTCCCCAACCTCACCAAGAGTTTGCATGTGTGAGATTTGGAACATTGTTCTCCACCAATCATTGTAGTTCATTAGGATAGGGTATTTCATGAATCATTTTGGAGAAATAAACGTTCAAGTCTTTATAGACTCCGGTCCACATTCAAGTTCACCTCTTTTTTTTGTTTGTTTTTGAGTTTATTATCCAAGCTCATATATTTTATTAGGCTTGAGTTCGAAATATGTCTCATGAGGTCCAAAAATTGATTCAAGTTCTTGTAGCCTTATTGAGTTCAAATGAGAGTTGAATGTGTAAGTTCAAATTTGTCCAAGTCCTCAGTCTTTTCAAATGAAATTTTGGCAGCCTCCCGGTGTCTCCCCCGTTTAGGGGAAAAAACCAAGAGGCAACCTTCCCCTCGACGCTACGTGAGCGCTTCAGGTAGGTGTCAAAAATGACACCGCGGTCGCAAATAAAATTTTTTTATCCGCGCCTGCTACGTGAGCATTTAAGGGTTTTTATGTTTGTTTATTATAAGAAGAAAATAGGTGTTAGAAATAAGCAGAATTTTCCCCCTCTACACCACGTGGGCGTTCGGGGGTACTTATATAAAAATAAAGAAAAATAAGAATAAAAACACATTTTTTTTTATCCCCTTCGCCGCAAGCATCGCACCGGTTTTCCACTCTAAACGCTACATGAGCGCCTCTGGGGTTTGCCGGTTCGTTGCAAGCGTCAAGAAAAGAACCATTTAATTTATTTATTATAATTAATTAAAATTAATAATAATTAATTATAATTTAATAATAATTAAATATAATTATAATAATTAACCATATTTAATTATAAAATGATGACAATTAATTTAAATTAAAATTTAATTATAATTAATTTTAATAAATTATGATTAATTATTATCACTAATAATTAATCATAATAATTATAAATTAATCATAAGTTAACTTTAATTAAAATTAATCATTATTTATAATAATTAAATATAGTTAAAATATTTAATTATAATAATTATAATTAATTATAATTAACTGTTATTAAAAATAACTAAATATAATTAAATAATAATAATAACAAAAATCAAAACAAAAAAAATCACCTCTAAATTCAAGTTAGAGGAGCTGAGTTAGGTTGAATGGAAAGGTAAGTGGGCTGAGTTGAGTGAGTGAGTTAGGCTGAATGGAGTTGAGTGGAGTTAAATGGACTGAGTCGGGTGCTGGGTTGACTGAGTCGGGTGCTGAGTTGACTGAGTCGGCCGAGTTGGGGTGAGCAGGGTGAGTGGCTGAGTTGAGGAGATGAGTTGGGCTGAGTGAGTTTAGGTTTTAAGTGGAGATAGGCCGGCTTCTCTCCCTCTCTCTCTATCTATCTCTCGGGCCGAAGAAGCAAAGGGAGGGGTCGGTCGGCTCTGGTGGAGATCGACCAGGTAAGAGGAGCTCTCTCTCTCTCTCTCTCTCTCTCTCTCTCTCTCTCTCTCTCTCTCTCTCTCTCTTTCTCTGTGTGTGTGTGTGTTCGGGTCGGCCGAGAGGTTGGAGACGGAAGAGTGGTTCGGCCAGAGGAGGTAGAGGGGAAGGAGGAGGTCGGACGACCAGGCTTGGACGGGTAAGGTCGGTAGTGGGAGGCGTCGGGCAGAGAGGTATCGGGAGAGGCAAGAAGAGTAGCGACTGGAGCTCGTGGAAGTAGCGGGAGAGGAGTCGTGCGAGAGAGGTCGGACGTGAAGAGCAGCACCCGAAGACTCAATTTGTTCTGCTATTTAACGACGCGTTTGGGCTCTCGATCGAGGTGAGGTCGCAGATTTTCAGCAGGATTTACGGAGAAGCGACGCGAACGTCGGCTGGATTTGCGGGATTTGAATGGTTCGGCGGTCCGAGGTTTCAGCCAGCAGGATATCAGGGATTTGGCAGAAAATTTATAGCAGAGGTATGATTTCATTTTTACTTCCATTGGGTATTATACAGAGGTCAACAAAGAGTAAAGTTATGGGCGACATCACCAAAGAAGATACCTCAATAGCACTTAAAATCTGATCAGCGTCAGGAAAGCTTACAAAACCTACAGTCATTCTGATGCGGGCAAAAATCCGAGGGATGGGGGACCCGAGGACCTCTGCCCACAAAGAGTAGACCCGACTAAAAAGAATAGGACTTCTACGAAATAAAACGAACACTTAGCTAATTATAGGGACACACTTACTAGATAATAGGAAGAACAAACTCTTACATTTCAAATTAAAAGAAACTTACAGATTCTACTCGACCAAGGCACCCTAAACTTGCTTACTTTTGAGAAGAGGGATACAGGTGAGGTGGTCACTTGCGGAGAGACGAAAGAGATTAGAAGCTGAGAAGAAGGGTGGAAAGAGCTCGCAAGATTTCCAGAGGAGGTGGAAGAAGGTGGAGACAAAGCTCGCAAGCTTCTCCAAGAAAATCCTAAGGATTTCTTTTCCAAAAAATAACTTATCACTTTTTTTTTTAAACATTACATAACCCCTCATATTTATATGTATGAAATGGGGAATACAAACAGCCACACTAATTGAATTCCCATGGGAATCCAAACACCATAAGCCACGGTAAGCCCCCTGCTTTTCACGGGAAAACAGCCCGGCCAGGGAACCGAAGAAGCAGCAACGGGAAACCAAGAGGCCGCACAGAACCGAGGCGCCAAAATCCACGGGAAGGCCCCCAGTTCGGAAAACCAGTAGCCCACCGTGAGAACCAAGGAGCCAAGGCACACAAACAGCCAACCCGTGGAAGCCAAGGAGCCAAGGCACGGAAAAACAAACACCTTGGAATTCCAAAAGTCATTTTGGAATCCCAAGAGACAAACTTAAATTTAAGACATTAAAAACTATAATAAAATTTACATTAATTAAGATAACTAATGAATTAAAACTTAGCTAATAATGAGCTAACCCTTAGTTCAATAAATGAACTAAAGACTAGCTCATAAATGAGCTAAATTCCAGCTCAAACTTTATTGAGCTTATAAGCTCATGGGAAGTCAAACCAACTTATTTTGGGTTTGAGTTGACCCCTTCCTTGCCTACATCAGACTCCCCTTCTTGAGAACTTGTCTCCCGAT